>JAVXUO010002014.1:0-331689 GCA_033065855.1 Escallonia rubra
GCCAGTGGCCGGTAGAGGAGAAGAATGGATGTCATTTTCAAAAATTTTGCTTTGCTCTGAGGGGTATTATTTTCTATCCAGCAATTTTGTTAACTCTATGAGCCGAAAACAATAAATCCCAGCTTAGTGTAGTTTCAATAGTTAGTTGTAGCTGTATCTAATCAACCGAAACCTTAGGAGTGCCGAGTTCAACTAATCCTATGAAAAAATATGAAGACACCTTAATGTTGTTTGAATCAATATTTCTAATACATTGGCATGTCAAAATGGAGGTGTATATCTACACGTGTTTGTACTTCATATTAATTATAGCTACACTAGCCCAGAATCCCGTGTCAAGCACGGGACGGTTTATTAACACTAATTTATTAATGCATTGCATAATCTTATAATTTTATTGTTATTTTATCAAAGATAGTTACTTTAATTTTTGGCTTGAACTTTCTTATAGTAAAATAAATTAACCCTTATTGTGAATATCAATAAGTAATATCCCTGTGCATATTTTTTAATTCTGATTTGATAATTATATAGATGAACAAAAATCAAAAGTTTATTTAATATACAAAAATAAATAAATTATACTGATAACGGAGAACATATTGAGATCAATTTGCTATTACGCAAGACATTTTTATTATTTTCTAAGTATCTTTTAAAAATAATTTATACATTTGAATGAGTTGCCTATAATGTCAATTACATATGTGTTTAATTTTGATAAAGAAAATTTTGGTCCATATATTTGGTTATAGCATGTGATTTATAAAACTTAATCAACACGACTAATTAAGTAAGAATAATTTGCCATTTTTAGAAGTAAATGTAATCCACTAACTAAGTATACAGAGAAATTAGTAATCAATGTATGAAGTAATTATATAAAGTTTAAAACATTTAACCAACATGACTATATAGGATAGTTCAAAACCTCGTAATAGGGAAATTGTTGAATAAATTTTAACCAAGATTTCACAAAGTATACAATAACCATGCTTACTAAGTAAGATTTATCTTCAGATATAATTAGGTTTTCAATCTAAATTGTAGTCTACATAGTCAAGCTCGAGTAAGTTAATAAAATGTTTTTAAAAGCTACAAAAAGTGTATCAATACATACCACATTTCAAGAAACAAAAAGAGATTAACATCTTATGGAAAAAATAAATCTACTTTAACTAAAATTATAATTGTTGGCAAGAAATTTTTAATACTTTATTTCTAACAGCTTCATATAACTTATCAAGACTATATTACTATTAAGTTCTTGAGCTGTCCAACCTGTAACCTTTCAAAATCATGTCTCTTAGCTTGAAAAGTGAGGTGAAGAGTTCTTTATTTTTGGAATCGTAAATGTCATATTACATGATATGTAGTAGAATATTTGTTCGTCTCATACACATTTAAAATTGCAGTATTGATTAGATAGTCATGCAATTGTTGTAGAATATTTGTATATGTATATATGTTTGCTTTAGTTCCTCTGAACAATGAGTAGATTGTATTATAATGTCGTCGCTAGATTTTTGCATTCTTTTAGCTTTTTTTTTACATCGTCAAGCTGTAGTAACATAATTTACTAATTATTCTTTTAACTTATAATTCAAATGAACTAAAGTAAACATATATGCGTATGCAAATATAACGCAAGAATTGCATGACAATCTGATCCAGGTTTTAATAATCAAAATCAAAGCCTAATCTGTAAAGATATATCTGTAGCATAAATTTTCAACATTGTACAATTAATTTTTGACATTTATAAGGTTTACAAATATCGCGACAATTATACCACAAATTTTTCAACAATAAATCGTAGTAAAGAGTTTGATGTGTTTTTTAAATCCTTATATATAGAAAATAACCAGTTTAGTGGTCGTGAGGTCTTATTCTGACTTATAATTTGTTTATTTTTTTTATATATCGCATTATTCATTTTTAACGATGATTATCTTATGTATATTACGTATATGTAAATATATTTTAATAATGATAGTACATTTAATTCAATTAGAACGTAATTTTTTTCCTTCTAAATCTAATATGTTGTTTTTTATTTTTTCAATATATAAATTTTTACATTCACGTTCATGAGTGATTTTAAGAATACAATAGTCAAAATTAAGTCATAATAAATAAGTGTATTGATTAGGTTGAGTTCTAAAATGTTTAGAATTAATTTTTAAATTATACAACCCTCATTATTCTTGCAGAATTAATCAAATGTAAAAATAAGGTTCCTATCAAAATTCAAATCAATTGTTAGATTATTTTTTTCTAAGTCTCGTAAGTTGTTTAATCTTAATTATAACATCAATTCTTTTTTAAATCGAAAGTACTATTTTTATTATATATATAATTGTTAACCCTACAGTTATTAACCTACGATTATATTTGATTTTGATGATAAGTAACATTGATGATTATGTTGTCTAAACATGCATTGAGTTGATGAAGCAATAGGAACAATCTCATACTCATGCAAACGGATTATTAGACGAGCAACACGGTCGAAGACACTCAACGGAACGCATCAAAGAGGGAATTCGTCGATTGAAGTTTTCATGCTTTTATTTCCGTCTTTGTAAACTAGACATAGAGAGATGATCGTTACGATGACTGTATACCTAGAACTTGCCCATAGGTTTCCCATGCATGCATAAAAGTTTTTCATTCTTTAAAAATTAGGAAACTGTATTTTTTGGAATGCAGTCGACTGCATTGGAATGCAGTCGACTGCAAGTTGAGCAGTTAGGTATTACACTCGACTGCATTGGAATGCAGTCGACTACATTGGAATGCAGTCGACTGCAATACTTCCAGTAGCCTATTACAGTCGACTGCATTGGATTACAGTCGACTGCAAGTTGGAAATTTGAATTTCCAACGGCTACTTTTGGGTTACAGTCGACTGCAATGGTGCATTGCAGTCGACTGCATTTACCGTTTGGCGCATTTAATGCTCCACCTAACTCCAAACGGTCATATTTATTCTCACCTCTATAAATACTCATTTTGGGCATTGGTTTGATTCATCAATTGCATTCAAAGCTCTCTTATCTTTCATATTCTCAAAGATCAAAGCAATTGTTCAAATCTCTCTTGTTTTCATTGATTTCTCATCTTTTTCAAGAGAGCATTTATTGTGAGCTTACATTTGAGAGATATACACTTTCATAAGTCATCATACACTCATCTCTCTTATTCTAGTACTTCAACTTGTACTCATCTACTTATTGAGAGTGAAATCTTGTACACATTTCTTCATTGAAAGGTTCTTGTATCAAAGCTTGGGGTTGTCAAGCTTTGGAGCTTTGGGTTTGTCAAAGCTTATTCTTGATGTGGGCATAGCATCAAGGGATTGTAAGAGGTTCGATCTTGACCCGTAAGGAAGATCATACTAGTGGATTCTAGGGCCTTTCAAGGGACTTCCTTGAAGGGGTGGACGTAGGCTTGTGGGTATATCAAGCCGAACCATTTAATTCTCCTTGTCAAGTATCTCTAAACCCTTCTCTCTTTACATTATTGTTTTACATTTGTGTTGAGATTGGTTGTTTGCTTATTTGAGTTATTGAGATTGAGGTTTGTTGTTTGTTAATTTTTAAAGTAGTCTTAAAATCCTATTCACCCCCCCCCCCCCCTCTAGGGTTATTTTATTGGTTTCAAGTGGTATCAGAGCCTCGGCTCTTGTTATATTGGGTAACGCCAAGAGAGTTAATCGATCATGGCTTACGTTAGGGGTATGGAGGGTAGTTCTACCACTAGGCCTCCATTGTTTAATGGGACCAACTATAGTGTGTGGAAAGTTAAGATGAAAATTTACTTAGAATCTCAAGACTATGAGATGTGGGATATTGTAGAGAATGGCCCATTCGTTCCGGTAAAAGTGGTTGACAAGGTTGAAGAACCTAAATCCAAATCGGAGTATAGTGATCATGACAAGAAGATGATTTGTATGAATGCTAGAGCAAAAAATTGTCTTGTGTGTGCTTTAGACACTAATGAACTCAATAGAGTCATTATGTGTAATTCCGCTAAGAGTATTTGGGATACTCTTCAAGTCACTCATGAAGGGACTTCTCTTCTTAGAGACTCCAAGATGAATTTATTGTTTAGAGATTATGAGTTATTCCATATGCTTTCAAATGAATCTATTACGGATATGAATACTCGTTTTACTAACATTGTGAACCCTTTGAAGCAATTGGGTAAGGAATTCACTAATGGTGATCTAGTAAGAAAAGTGATTAGGTCCTTACCAAGAGCTTGGGATGCAAAGATCACCGCCATCCAAGAATCAAAGAATCTCAACATCTTTCCTCTTGATGAATTGATGTGCTCACTCATGACGTACGAAATGCAACTCAAGACCTTTGATCAAGAGGACGTCAAGAAGAAGCCTACATCAATTGCTCTTAAAGCTTCATCTTCAAACCTTGAGTCAAGTGATGATGATCAAAAATTTGATGAAGAGGATATTGCATTGGTTGCAAAGAACTTCAAGAAGTTCTTAAGATTTAGAAGAAATGATGGGAGAAGACAACAAAATGCTAGCAACGAAGAGAAGCTTTGCTACAAATGCCACAAACCGGGACACATGAAGATGGATTGTCCTATCTACAAAAGGGAGAAGAAAGAAAGAAGAGATGTATGGGAAAGAGCTAAAAGAAGACAATTCTCTAAGAAAGAGAACAAGGAGAAGGAAAGAGCAATGAATGCCGAACATACTTCAACATGGAGTGATTTTGATTCAAGTGATGAAGAGAATGATCAAGCAAATGTATGCTTCGTGGCAAATGATGAGGTAAGCTCTTCTTCCGGTAATGATAGTGATAATGAAAGCCTTGAAGATGCTTATGATAGCTTATATGAGGAATCCAAGAAAATTTTCAAGAAAAATATTATTTTATCTAAGAAATTCCTTGAAGCTAATAAGCAAATTGAGAAGTTGTTAATGGAAATGATAAGTTGCATGCCAAGAATGAATGCATGTCTAGCCATTTATATGTAAAGCATGTGAATAACGATTTGGTTGAATTACTTGTTAACACTCCTAGCTCAAAACAAATCTCTTCCAAAACTTTGGCTTTAGAAAAACAAAATGAAGATTTAAAAGTTGAGATTTGTGATTTGAAAAAATGTCTTGAAAAATTTGTTGATGGTCAAAACAATTTGGATGTCATGCTTGGACGCCAAAGAATTGGCCTAAACAAAGGTGGTCTTGGATTAGATCCCATGGCCATGCCTCCTAAAGTTTTGCAACAACAAGCTAGGTTGAATATTCACACAAAACGACCAAAGAACTATTGCACACCTTTTACACATTGCGGTTGGTGCAACAAGAAAGGGCATACGACTAATCATTGTCCTTGTAGAATTGTTTTTGTTAGAGGTAGAAAGAAAATGTGGATTGTGAAAGGTCAAGAATACAAATGCAAGACTAACACCCAAGGACCCAAGAAAATTTGGGTACCAAAAGTCATTACTTGATTTGTGTTTATAGGTATGTCTCAAAGCAAAATCTAGTAGCAAGAAGTGGATTCTTGATAGTGGATGCTCAAGACATATGACCGGCAACATATCCCTTTTCACATCGATTGATCTTAAGGAAGGAGGAAGTGTGACCTTTGGTGACAATTCTCAAGGAAAAATCAAAGGTAAAAGAACTATTGGTAAGGAACCACATTCAATTGAGAATGTGTTATATGTTGAAGGATTGAAGCATAACTTGCTAAGTATTAGTCAATTTAGTGATAAAGGTTTTAAAGTTATCTTTGAGACTTCTCATTGCACTATACAATCCTTGAAGAACAATGAAACTATTTTGGTTGGTAGTAGAGATAACAATGTTTACTCCATTCAATTAAATGATTTAGCTAACCAAGATGTCAAGTGTCTTAGTGCTATTAGTGAAACATCTTGGCTTTGGCATCGAAGACTTGGTCACATGCACATGGAGCATTTGAAGGATATTTCAAGCAAAGAACTTGTGAGGGGTCTCCCAAAGATCAAGTTTGAGAAAGATAAAGTATGTGATGCTTGTCAAATGGGTAAGCAAAAGAAAGTCTCTCACAAACCGAAGAAAATGGTATCTACTTCTAGACCCTTGCAATTACTTCATATGGATTTGTTTGGACCAATCCCTACTACTAGTCTTGGTGGTAAATCATATTGTTTTGTTATTGTTGATGACTATTCTCGCTACACTTGGACTTTCTTTTTGGCTACCAAAGATGAATCTCTAAATTTGTTCACTTCATTTGCAAAACGTGTTCAAAATCAAAAAGGTTATTTGATTACCAACATTCGAAGTGATCATGGTAGAGAATTGAAAATTCAAAAATAGGAGCCTTGTGTGATGACTTTGGGATATCACATAACTTTTTGGCTCCTAGAACTCCTCAACAAAATGGTGTTGCCGAAAGAAAGAATAGGTCTTTGCAAGAAGCGGCAAGAACAATGCTTAACGAATATGGTTTACCTAAATACTTTTGGGCGGAGGCGGTCAATTGTGCTTGTTTTGTTCTTAATAGAGTTATCTTGCAAAAATTTTTGTTAAAAACCCCTTATCAGCTTTTTAATGATAAGAAACCTAAGGTGAGTTTTTTTAGAGTCTTTGGTTGCAAATGCTTTGTTTTAAATACCAAGGATCACCTTAGCAAATTTGATTCCAAAACCTTTGAGGGTATTTTTCTTGGTTACTCTAATAATAGTATGGCATATAGAGTTTATAATAAAAGTACTTTGGTTGTTGAAGAATCCATTAATGTTACTTTTGATGAGACTAATCCTTTTCTTCTGAGGACTAACATTGTTAATGTAGATGACATGGACAATGACTTGAGAACTTTGGACATAAGTGAAACACTACAACACAACCCCCAAAGAAATTGATCTAGGGGAGCAACAATCAAGTTCTCAAGGGGGAAACGAGGAAGCAATCAATGATGCTTCAAACTTGGACAACTCTCAAGAATTACCAAAAGATTGGACTTATAAAAAGGATCATCCAAGTGATCAAATCTTAGGTAATCCTTCGAGTGGGGTAAGAACTCGACGCTCTCTTCAATAACATGTTAATATAACGTTTCTTTCCCAAATTGAACCAAAGAAATTTTCCGAAGCTCTACATCATGAATCTTGGATGCTTGCTATGCAAGAAGAGCTAGTTCAATTTGAAAGAAATTAAGTTTGGACCCTTGTGCCTAAACCTCACAACTTTAGGATTATAGGCACAAAATGGATTTTTAGAAACAAACTTGATGAATCCGGAGTCGTGGTTAGAAACAAGGCTAGATTAGTGGCCCAAGGTTATAACCAAGAGAAAGGAATTGATTTTGATGAAACTTATGCACCGATAGCTAGACTTGAATCTATTAGAATGCTATTAGCTTTTGCTTGCTATAGAGATTTTAAACTCTTTCAAATGGATGTCAAGAGTGCCTTTCTAAATGGTTTTATTTCGGAGGAGGTCTATGTGGCTCAACCTCCCGGCTTTGAACATGAAAAATTTCCAAACCATGTTTTCCGACTTAGCAAAGCTCTTTATGGTTTAAAACAAGTTCCTAGAGCTTGGTATGAAAGGCTAAGTAGTTTTCTTTTAGAAAATGGTTTTTCAAGAGGAAAACTTGACACCACTCTTTTTATAAAATCTAACGGCAATGACTTATTGTTGGTGCAAATTTATGTTGATGATATTATATTTGGTGCTACTAATGGATCCTTGTGCGAAGAGTTTGCTTCTTGTATGAGTAAGGAGTTTGAAATGAGCATGATGGGAGAACTCACCTTCTTCCTTGGATTGCAAATCAAACAAAGCAAGGATGGAATCTTTATCAACCAAGCCAAATACACCAAAGAGCTCCTCAAGAGATTTGACATGGAAGCATCAAATGCTTTTGACACTCCAATGAGCTCTTCATTAAAGCTTGATAAAGATGAAAAGGGTAAGGATGTTGATATTAAGCGCTATCGAGGTATGATCGGATCACTCATTTACCTTACCGCAAGTAGACCCGATATAATGTTTAGTGTTTGTTTATGTGCTAGATTTCAAGCTTGTCCTAAGGAATCTCATTTGATTGCCGTCAAGAGAATCTTTAGATATCTTAAGGGCACTCGCGATTTAGGGTTATGGTTTCCTAGAAACACATCATTTTTTGACCTAATTGGTTACTCCGACGCCGACTATGCCGGTTGTAAAACCGAGCAGAAAAGTACTAGTGGAGGTTGTCAATTTCTAGGTCACTCTCTTGTTTCTTGGAATTCCAAAAAGCAAAACTCGGTTGCATTCTCTACCACCGAAGCTGAATATATGGCGGTTGGTGCTTGTTGTGCACAAATTCTTTGGATGAAACAAACCCTTTTGGATTTTGGACTCAAGTATGATCACATACCTATCTTATGTGATAACACTAGTGCCATTGACTTGACCCAAAATCCCATCCAACATTCACGAACCAAGCACATAGAAATCAAACACCATTTTATCCGTGATCATGTGCAAAAAGGTGATATTGTTCTAGATTTCGTGGACACAAATCACCAATTAGCGGATATCTTCACTAAACCTTTAGATTCGAAGAGGTTTACCGCTCTTAGAAGAGAACTTGGCATGTCTTCACCTATGTGACTAAATGTTATATCTCTTGTGAATAATCATGCTAGTTGCTCTTTACATGCTTGAGCATTATCACATATGCTTATAGCATGCTTTGGTTGATGTTTCTCTTTTCAAAATTATTGATTTTGTTGATATTCATTTAATGTCATTTGATTTGCACACACTCATATTTCTAATTCCTTTTTGTGCTAGTTTTGTAAAAGGCGCTTGGTACACCTTTCAAATGGTTATTCAAGTACTTATGCTTTCTTGTTTTTGAAAGCCCTTGCTGGCAATATTGATTATCCATGGATGGATACATAAGTTGATCACTTTCACACACACCCTCGATCTTTTTCAATGATGTCAAAAGGGGGAGAAAATATTGTTGATTCATATTTTTGTGGATTTGATATGAGCATATATTACTTAAGTTAAGGGGAGCCCTATATTGCTTAAGATAGGAGGAGCTTTTTGTCATGACTTCTTCTCATGACCCCTTAGGGTTTATAATTGAGATTGTCATGCTTCTTTGCGGTCATTATCTTATATATCTCATATTATTTGAATCAATGTTTGCCATCATCAAAAAGGGGGAGATTGTTAACCCTACGGTTATTTAACCTAGGATTATATTTGATTTTGATGATAACTAACATTGATGATTATGCTGTCTAAACATGCATTGAGTTGATGAAGCAATATGAACAATCTCATACTCATGCAAACGGATTATTAGAAGAGCAACACGGTCAAAGACTCTTAACGGAACGCATCAAAGAGGGAATTCGTCGATTGAAGTTTTCATGCTTTAATTTCCGTCTTTGTAAACTAGACATAGAGAGATGATCATTACGATGACTGTATACCTAGAACTTGCCCATAGGTTTCCCTTGCATGCATAAAAGTTTTTCATGCTTTAAAAACAAGGAAACTGTATTTTCAGGAATGCAGTCAACTGCATTGGAATGCAGTCGACTGCAAGTTGGGCAGTGAGGTATTACGGTCGACTGCATTGGAATCCAGTCGACTGCAATACTTCCAGTAGCCTATTACAGTCGACTGCAAGTTGGAAATTTGAATTTCCAACGGCTACTTTTGGGTTACAGTCGACTGCAATGGTGCATTGCAGTCGACTGCATTTACCGTTTGGCGTATTTAATGCTCCACCTAACTCCAAACGGTCATATTTATTCCCACCTCTATAAATACTCATTTTGGGCATTGGTTTGATTCATCAATTGCATTCAAAGCTCTCTGATCTTTCATATTCTCAAAGATCAAAGCAATTTTTCAAATCTCTCTTGTTTTCATTGATTTCTCATCTTTTTCAAGAGAGCATTTATTGTGAGCTTACATTTGAGAGATATACACTTTCATAAGTCATCATACACTCATCTCTCTTATTCTAGTACTTCAACTTGTACTCATCTACTTATTGAGAGTGAAATCTTGTACACATTTCTTCATTGAAAGGTTCTTGTATCAAAGCTTGGGGTTGTCAAGCTTTGTAGCTTTGGGTTTGTCAAAGCTTGTTCTTGATGTGGGCATAGCATCAAGGGATTGTAAGAGGTTCGATCTTGACCCGTAAGGAAGATCATACTAGTGGATTCTAGGGCCTTTCAAGGGACTTCCTTGAAGGGGTGGACGTAGGCTTGTGGGTATATCAAGCCGAACCATTTAATTTTACTTGTCAAGTATCTGTAAACCCTTCTCTCTTTACATTATTGTTTTACATTTGTGTTGAGATTGGTTATTTGCTTATTTGCTTATTTGAGTTATTGAGATTGAGGTTTGTTGTTTGTTAATTTTTAAAGTAGTCTTAAAACCCTATTCCCCCCCCCCCCCCCTCTAGGGTTATTTTATTGGTTTCAATAATTCTTATTCCTTCTTTCTTCATAGAGGCCTTTAGCTTCTTATTTGCTTAGCTATGGACTGAGTGCCTTAAGTATCTCAAAAATAAGATAGAAGGGAAAGAAGTGCCGGAGTCTGACGTCTAAGCCACTTGTTTCTTTTTGTCCAAGTCACTTCCTTTTTTGTCAAAGTTGCTTTTTCTTTTTGTCTTTGTGAGTTTCGGGAATATCCCCATTTATAGGTCCGGGAGTTGTTATTGAAGATACAATACTTTTAAGGACATGATTGTCAAAATAAAGTCTTAGTAGATTAGTATATTGATTAGGTAGAGTTTTAGAATGATTAGAATTAGGTTTTAAATTAATTTTTTCTTCTAAATCAAAAGTATTATTTTTGTTTTTTATTTATATAAGTTTTTATATTCATATTAGAAAGTAGTTTTGAGATACCATAGTCAGTATTAAGTCCTAATAAGTTAGTATAATGATAAAGTAGAGTTTTAGAATGATTAAAATTAGTTTTTATAAACTTTTAAGGACGCAAAAGTAAAAAAAAAAAGAAGTCTTAATTGATTAATATATTGATTAGGTAGAATTTTAAAATGATTAGAATTAGGTTTTGAAGTAAATACGACTTACTAATATAGAAGTTAATTAATCTTAAAATAATTATTTGATGACGTGTCATACAAAGAAACGATGATGTGTCGCGCAAAGAAGCTATCAATACTTTTCTTACTTCGCTTATTATATATTATATAGATTCCTGCCAGCGCCTCATTTGCAGTAGACAATTGCAATGTTATATATGTTTTGGTGGTAACTTCTAATTTGGCCATCGATGTGCGGCGCTTATAGCAAAGACTGCTTACACATCAGTTATTCATCTCCATTTACTCGGCATGTAGCTTTGTATGAGGATTGTATAAGCATTTCATCCATATGGAATTGAGACTCAGAAAACAAAACCGTGTAGAATATTTCACGAGTACATCACATTAATGAGCTAACCTTAAGATCTAGTAACTTTTAACTCTAATTTAAATCGCTACCAAGAGAAATGCTACTCTAATCATATTAAACATAACCATGACGATGGCATTGGCTTCTCACTCTTGGTTAGCGATCCCATACTAAAGGTAATAAAGAATTTACCTTCAAAATTAATTTGCAATAAGATTCTCTATATTGAACTACGGATGCATATATTAAACCAAACACCATTAGTAAAACTCGAATGAAAGAATGGACCTATATCTAGTAGCATTACAGATTTCAGTGGTAGAGACTCGAGATATTAATTCAAAAAGAATTGAATTAAAAGGAGTGCATCAATAGGAGAATTGATTGTTCGCACCTTAACAACCTCCCAAGAGATTAGTTGGACTTATAATAGACACCATGGCCAGTTTGGATAGATCGATGCATTCATGCACATAAGCTTGACACCCGTTAAAGCAATCTATCAATGCTGTGGCTATATGGCGTTGGTTATCTAGTCAAAACAGGTCTCTCTAAGGTGCAAAAGTGAATATAAAGAGTTACTAGTATCCCATGCAAAGTAAATCAAAGGAAATGGTAACATCAATTGTACGACTCTTGGGGATAAAGTTGGACTCTAGTTTAAGGGAAAAAAATGGTTTTATTTTTAAAAAATAAAGAAAGAAAAAAGAACTTGTAAAATCTTAACTATCAGTTTGACGAATCAAGTGACTTTAAAGAATGATTGTTACTTATACATTTTTCTTTCACTTTTGGTAAAAGAAAAATATAAGGAAATTTTCATATATTTATATTGCTTTATTGCTCAAGGCATTTTATAGTTTTTCACTCGTAGTATTTGGTGGTAACAACTTCTATTTTTAAATAGACTCGTTATATGTTTTTTTAGTGGGCAAATACCAACCACTAATTATTGTACTAACGACTAAAAATGAGTGTCATCAAAATTTTAAGGTATATATTCGTAATGTAAAGATATAAAGTGCTCCTCAAATGAAAATTAAGTCCAAGGGGAGTTATAATAGCATCTTATTCACACATAAATATAATTTTCTTTTTGATGTTATCTAGATTGTAGGAAGATACACTACAAGAAAGCAGACCTTTAGCGACCGCAGAGAGCGGTCGCTAAAGGTCTATCTGCGATCGCTAAACGGTTTTAGCGACCGCAGATGAGCGGTCGCTATAAGCCAGGTCGCTAAATTTTAGCGACCGCTTTTAGAAATCGGTCGCTAAATTTAGCGACCACGTTGACTATATTTAGCGATCATTTTTAAATTTTTTTTTTAAATTAAAATTTTATAATTTAAATATGGATCATTTGCACATAAAACCCTATACTTTAAGCGTTTGTGCGCATTTCACCCCGACGTTTCAATTTTGGTTCAATTTACCTCATAATTTAGAAAATTGAGCACATTTCACCAATTAACGGGCTGAGCTCCAATTTATTGGATGCCCGTCAATTGCCCAGGGACAAAATTGTAACTTCATAATATGTGACACGTTGGCAGCCACGTCATCGCTATTAACCAATAAATGGTTTACACACGTAAACCAATTCTGTGCCCTTTCATCTTCATGTTCAAAATTCAATTGACCACACGACCATATATACACCTAACCCACGGCTGCCGCCACCACCATTCATACGACCATCAATCCCTAAAATTGCCACCACCGAACCAACCACAAGCGCCACTGCCGCTCGATCCATCAAACCAATACCGCCATTAACCTACTTCTGTCGCCAAGCAACAACGAGATCCGTGGGCTCCTACCGGATTTCATGGGCTGGATGCCGCAATTATCGGCTTTGTCGCTGGAGAACAACAAGCTGTCAGGTATGATACCGGTCCAGTACGCCATGAAGACGGCGGGTCCGGGTGAAGGGGTGTCTGGTTTCGAGAGGCTGTTGTTGGGGGGGGACTATCTCTTCGGGGCAATACCGAGACCTCTGTTGGGTATGAAGCCGGGATCGGCAACGGTGAGTTTGGGGGATAACTGCCTGTACAGGTGCCCGACAAGGTTCTTCTTCTGTCAGGGAGGGGAGCAGAAGTCGTTAACGGAGTGCAAGATTTTTGGGCCTGTGATTCCTTGAAGAGCCGAGAGCGTGGGTGGTGGACTCTGGTTTGGGGAATTCGTATTTGCTTAAAGCCTTTATGCCAATTCAATCGATAGCTTCAGCCCCATAGAAAGTGAGGGATCTGGGTCCATTTTGGCACTACGGTGTTGTGGCGAACTCGATGGTGATGTGGCGAACTAATTGTGTTGAGGTGATGAGAGCGGGTGGTTAGTGGGGCGGACTCCGATTTGGCATGTGGAGCAAGCGCCACCACGGCCGCCGTGTAGTCTGTGCACCACCGTGGCTGTGTATTCTGCGCCACCACGCCACTAGCATCAGATCTCTCTTTCTCTCTCTCTCTCTCTCTCTCTCTCTCTCTCCACGATTTAGCAAAGTACTTAATGACAGGATAAGGGTTCGAATCAGAAGTTTGGGGTGGTGGTTACTATGGGTATGGCGGTGGTTATGGTCGGTGGTGGGGGTGGTTTCGTGCTTGGCTATGGCCAGTGGTGGCCGCAGCAAAGTGGGCAGGGTGGTGGACCGCGCAATCGTGTCTGGTGGTGCTCTTGGATGCGTGAATACATAAAAAAAGAGAAAAGACACAGAGAAAGGGAGGGGTGATGCAGAAAAATTGTTGAAGTGACCATTTTACCCCTAGAATATTGACGGGCATCCAAGAAATTAGACTCCAAACCATCAATTGGTAAATTGAGCACAAATTAAAGAACAATAAGGTGAATCGCACCAAAATTGAAACGTTAAGGTGAAATGCGCTCCCGCCCCTAGAGTATAGGGTTTTATGTGCAAATGATCCTTTAAATATTATTATATTTTGTGACTGATTTATCGACCGCAAAGGGACGTCGCTAATTATTTTTTAATTTTTTTTTTTGCAAAATCAGGCTTAGCGACCGCACATTGTGGTCGTTAAGCCTGATTTTGCAAAAAAAAAAAATTCCAGGTCAAATAACTTGTCCACATCCTGTCGCAAAACCAATATCAATCCAAAAATAATTTACATCCAATCCAATACCAATACCAATCCAAGGTTAAATCGGTCCAAAAACCGATTTAACCTTGGTTGAAACGGTTTTGAATGAATGCGTTGAAAGCTTTCAACGCATTCATTCAAAACCGTTTCAACCTCATGTCCCGCATTCATTGAAACAACTTGTCGCATTCATCAAAGTATAGATAAACATATGCATTAAAATCAATAAAGTTCATACAGTTAAATGTCGATGATCAAAAAAATCGGTCAATACATAAACCCAACCCCTATCTAGATCACTAGTCGGCAGAACGACTCCTCGATGAAGGCACGTTATATCCAACAGCGTCCTCATCGCTCTGGGGGTCACCGGCATTAGGATCAGTATCGCTCTGCACGAAGCCATACAAATTATTCAACATAATATATCAAATCAAGATCATATATAGAATGACCAAAATACATAAGTACTTGAGAAAATTTGTATTACCTAAAGTTTGGGCCCGGGCAAAAGATAACTGCCATGGATCATCATCTGAAGGCGCGCATCAAACCATGTGTTGAAGCGTGCTTTCTCCGTTGCATCTGCCCGAAGAGCACTATAACTGGTCTCGCCTGACGGCTGAGGTCTGCCGACTAGCAACGATCGTGCGGACTGACGAGGGTGGCCGAGTATACGGTCCTTCTTAGAGCCCCTCGTAGCATCTGACCACAAAGAGACATTGTGCACTGTCTAGCTACTGTCTGCCTGGGAGTTGGCCTGAACTCTTTCTCTATCTAAATTCTGTATAAGAAAACAACGAAAAAGTTAGAGAAATGCTAGTGGCAGCAACCGCGAAGAATGCAATAGGAATACAAAAGTAATATAAGAGTTGTGTGCTCACCGCAAGCTGCTCTGAGCTCTCAGACACCCACTTCCCATCTCTTTTTTGGCGTGTGTGCTCAAACTGGCGGAGCCTCGTAGGGGGCCTGGTCCTCTTCTGTCAACCTCAGCTCGTGCACGGTAAATGGACAGGAACCAGCACTATGCTTTATCTTCTTCTTGCTGTGAGCCATCCCCTTGCCTCGCTCACTCACTTCGCCCACATGGCTTTGGCGAAGTAATCGGGGTTGTGGTCCCTGGTCATGGCTATATCTGTCGTACCCACCCGAGCTAGCGCCCACCTCCTCGCATTGAGCATCCATTTCTTGTAGTTCTCGGAACAATGCCACTCCCAGGCCTGCCTCTCAAGTTCTTGGTCTCCGTCGGACTCAAATTTGAAATAGTCCTGAACATAATTCAACATAATTTTCAAACACGGTTAGCAAGAAAAATTCAGCGATAATGTACTTCTACACCCAAATAAAGCACATAAAAAGACTGCGCTCCTTACCAAGAACTTCCCCCAGACAAGTTCCTTATCTGATTCCGTCCACAACCCCCACGTCGCATAAGGCTGTGGGAGGTGAGCCTTGATAATAGGACCGATTTTGGTCCTAACACAATCCTGAACAAAGCTAGGTGAGAAGAAATCACAAGAGAGATACATCAATCCCAATATAAGTGCATATTAAGTTAGAATTGAGCTTTGAAAATTAAAAACATACTAATTATTCAGGACATGAGCAATAATCCTCTGCTTCGGGGTGGCTAGAAGAGGTATCCCGCGGGTGATACCTCGTGGTACAGATGAACTAGACGCTGCAAATGATGAAAAAAAAGACATTATATATATATATATATATATAGGGGTTCGATACACACCCATCGGTGGGAAAAAAAAAAATTTCCCACCGAATCGCTGGACTTTCAACCGATTGTATAAAAAAAAAATGGCTGGACTGGGCCCTGGAGGGCCGCGATTGGCCTTGGGCCAATCGCGTGACTGTCATGCGATTGGGCCCAAAGCCAATCGGCCGACAGTCAGGCGATTGGCCTTGGGCCAATCGCATGATTGTCATGCGATTGGCCCAAGGCCAATCGCCTGACTGTCAGC
Organism: Escallonia rubra; assembly: GCA_033065855.1. Lineage (NCBI taxonomy): Eukaryota > Viridiplantae > Streptophyta > Magnoliopsida > Escalloniales > Escalloniaceae > Escallonia > Escallonia rubra. The sequence continues at coordinate 16,490 of JAVXUO010002014.1, forward strand.
CGATTGGCTTTGGCCCAATCGCTGCCAGTCCAATTTTTTTTTTGGCCTTTTTGGCCTGCCCCTCCCTTTTTTTTTTTTGCCTGCCCTCCCTTTTTTTTTGGCTTGCCCCTCCCCCAGTCCAGTTTCTTTTTTTATTTTTTGGCCTGCCCCCAGTCCAGTTTCTTTTTTTATTTTTTGGCCTGCCCCCAGTCCAGTTTCCCTCCATTTTTTTTTATCCAGCCTCCCCCGTGGCCCCCACCTCTCTTCCCCCCCCCCCCCACGTGTCCCCACCCCCTCCCTTGGCCCCCCCCCTCCCCCATTCGGGGCAGTCACCCGAATTTCCCCTTGGCCCCCACCCCTCTTCCCCCTCCCCACTTGTTTATTTCCCCCCCCCCTAGGCCCCCACCCCATTCCCCACTTGTCCAATTTTTTCCCTAGACCCCCACCCCCCCTTCGGCAGACCTTCCTCCCTCCAATTTGCTTGTTTGTTTTGGCCCCCACCCCTCTTCGACAAATGGCACAACATCAGTTGCCCCCCCCCCTCCCACGGCTCACTTTTCTGTCTATAAAAACCCTCTTCCCCCGAATTATTTCTTACACTCTCATCAGTCTCCCTATCTCACCTACATAATCTCCACAACAATACGAGCGAAAAAAATTTTACGCTAGAAGATCGGTGGATTTCTTCGTCATTTTTTTCAAGTCAAAACAAGTAAGTATTTTGAATTTTCTTATAATTCAATGTTAATTTAAATTGTTGTTACGCTTAAATTGTTCTTACTATAGCCTAAATATCGTGTTTAGGGCATCAAAATTACGTTTTTACAAATCGGGGTATTACATTCGAAAGATTCGAAAATAGCGATTTTTTAGGCCATCAAAATTATGATTTTTCACGAATTTATAAAAACTATCTAGAGCTAGATTTTGCCAAAGTACAAAAAAGATACCCTAGTTATTTTTAAAATATCTGTATCAGGTAAAAAGTTCAGATTTTTTCAAATACTGGAAAGGGGTTAACTGATACGCGCAACCTTGTAACTTCGCAGTCTAATTTAAAATATCAAGCTAGCGCGATTTCGCGCGAAACTTTTTTGAGAACCCTAGGATGTTGGAAAGTTCCATTCCCCATGAATTCGGGCCATTCCGAAGCCGGTAGCAATTTTTTGCCGAACGGGCTTTTAAGCACTCGATCCGAACACCGGTTCGGGATTTTTTAACGAAAAATCCCTAAAATGCTTTTTAGATCAAGGATGGACTCAGCAACCTTAGAATAGCGTCTTAAAGCACTTTTGAGATTTTTCCCGATGCCAGGGGGCATTTTGGTAATTCGCCGCCCGATAGGGGTATTTTCGTAATTTTACGTTGTCAACTTTTTCGAACGTCTTTTCAGTCCGTAAATGTAAGCAAACCCTAGCGAAGATGGGAAGTTCCATTCCCCACGAATTCGTGCCATTCCGAAGCCGGTAGCAATTTTTTGCCGAACGGGCTTTTAAGCGCTCGATCCGGACACCGGTTCGGGATTTTTTGACGAAAAATCTCTAAAATGCTTTTTAGATCAAGGATGGACTTAGAAACCTTAGAATAGCGTCTTAAAGCACTTTTGAGATTTTTCCCGATGCCAGGGGGCAATTTGGTAATTCGTCGCCCGAGAGGGGTATTTTCGTAATTTCACCCTGAGCAACGTTTTCGAACGTATTTTCAGTCCGTAAATGTAAGCAAACCCTAGCAAAGATGGGAAGTTCCATTCCCCACGAATTCGTGCCATTCCGAAGCCTGTAGCAATTTTTTGCCTACGAAACTTTTAAGCGCTCGATCCGAACTCCGGTTCGGGATTTTTTGACGAAAAATCCCTAAAATTCTTTTTAGATCAAGGATGGACTCAGCAACCTTAGAATAATGTCAAAAAGCACTTTTGAGATTTTTCCCGATGCCAGGGGCATTTTGGTAATTCGCCGCCCGAGAGGGGTATTTTTGTAATTTTACGTTACAACTTTTTCGAACGTCTTTTCAGTCCGTAAATGTAAGCAAACCCTAGCGAAGATGGGAAGTTCCATTCCCCACGAATTCGTGCCATTCCGAAGCCGGTAGCAATTTTTTGCCTATGAAACTTTTAAGCGCTCGATCCGGACTCCGGTTCGAGATTTTTTGACGAAAAACCCCTAAAATGCTTTTTAGATCAAGGATGAACTCAGCAACCTTAGAAAGCGTCTTAAAGCACTTTTGAGATTTTTCCCGATGCCAGGGGGCATTTTGGTAATTCGCCGCCCGATAGGGGTATTTTCGTAATTTCACGCTCATTACTTTTTCGGGCGTCTTTTCAGTCCGTAAATGTAAGCAAACCCTAGCGACGGCTGATTTGAAGCCGATTCGCTGGGCGTTGGGGTCATAATGAACCCCGGGCCATTTCGGTAATTTGCCGCTCATCGGGGGCTATTTTCCTTATTTTACATTATACAAATTTTCCGAATGACTTTTAGTTCAGGAAAGGGTGTGAGACACCCGAAAAGTTATTTTAAAGTTGTGATGAGAGGTGTGTTTAAAAGTCGTTTGAAAAAACTAGGGGTAATTCCACTTTACCCCCCTATACTTTAAGGCGGTTTCACTATGGCCCCCTCTACTTTAAAAAGTTTCACTAAACCCCCCTGAACTCATCAAAACTGGGTAAAATTAAACGGCCGTAACTGAGATTGCTGAAATGTCACAATTACCCTTGTATTAAACTCAACAACGAAGACTGTATCCACCATTTTCAAACCATTCATTTTCCAAATTTCTCAACTCTCCGTCTCTCAAATCTCTCTGCCGATTGAAGATCAAGTGATCATCATCGAGTAATCGCCGTTCACGTACCGCTTTTGGCCGTATCCGTGCTTACGGTCAGAGGTCCAGGAGCCGCGGTAGGTGTCGCCGTCGGATCCGGTGAAGGTGCCGAAGCCCTCCATCCGATCCGACTTGAACTCGTCCTCGAAGGTGGCGCCCGAGGGCCAGGAGAACTTGCCCTTGCCGGAGGCCTTGCCGCGCTTCCAATCGCCCTGGTACATGCATCCGTTGCCCAGAGGTACTTGCCCGATCCGTGAGGCACGTGGCCCGAGAAGCTCCCGATGTACATATCCCCGTTTTGGAGGTGCTTCTCCAGCGCCGCCGGAGAGGAGGCGGAGGCGACGGCGGCGGGAGTGACTCGGCGGGTGGTGGATTGGGATCTGGGCCGGGTCACAATAACGGGCTTGGGCTCTGTTTCTCTCTCTTCCTCGGATCTCTCCCCGAGACCCAGATTGTCACCTCTCTCTTTCGCCGACACACCCAATCGGCAGTCGGCCAGTCCCCAGACCAGACGGTAGACGGCAGTGACTCCCGTGAGTCCGTGACCCGTCCGTGATGCCGATGACGGCGGGCCACTGGCCCGGGCAGATCAGATGTACCATGCCATGAGTAAGAGATCTCCCACCTCCTACCAACCAACCCAACTAAGAGGACCAACTCCAAACCCAAAACGAACCCTAATCCAGAATCCAAAAGCAACTCAAGGACGTTCTAGTCAATCAGTATCAAATCGCCAAACACAGAGAAGTCACCATAGCTATAGTTCGAAGCGGAAAACAGATCAAGCTTCATGTCCTGCTAAAAGCCCCATATACACTACAAGAACGTGCGGTCTTACCGACGGAATTTCCGTTGTTAATGAGGGACAATCTATCGGGCTAAAAGTCTATCAACGGATTCAGTTGGTAATTGTTGGATTTTTGCCGGCAAAACAGGCCAATTCTTACCAACGGAGGGTTTTTTTGCAAGTCTTAAGCACTTTATTGGGTCAAAGGGGTAGTTTCGTCCTAAAAATGCAAGATCTGGGCGCCAAACACTTCCCGCCCAAAAACTGTGTTAACTTGGATGGAAACCGTCCATTTTACCCAGTTTTGATGAGTTCAGGGGGGTTTAGTGAAACTTTTTAAAGTAGAGGGGGCCATAGTGAAACCGCCTTAAAGTATAGGGGGTAAAGTGGAATTACCCCAAAAAACTATTCAGATTTTCTGATGCCAGGGGGCATTTTGGTAATTCGCATTACCGAGATGGGTATTTTCGTTATTTTGCCCCTTTCAGTTTTTCAAATGACTGCTTAGTCCATAAATGTAAGCAAAGCACCTGAAAGGTTGTTTTGAAACTGATTTGGGGCGTCGGGTGATAACGAACCCCCGGGGGCATTTCGGTAATTTGCCGCTCATCGGGGGCTATTTTGGTAATTTTACATTATACAAATCTGTAACTGAATTACGTTTAAATAATTTTTATTCTTCTTTTACTTAATTCTTTGACTTGTTGAGAATGATATAATTTTTATTTTATAGATTTCAGTATAAATATGGATGCAACTGGAGGAAGCAATTTTTGTGAAGGTTCTGATCCACCTTACGTGGGTCAAATTTTTCAAACACTGGACGAAGTTCAAGCATATTACAGAGCATATTCGAAAACGATGGGTTTCGGTATTCGAACTAAGACGAGTAGAAAACGGGTGAGTACAGATCAAATCTGTGCAAGACTATTTGAGTGTCATAGAGGGGCACCGCATGTACCCCCGGTCGTTCCGATCAGTGACGAAGGGACAACAAGACAAAGAAACCGCGACACATTTCCGGGTACCGGCTGCAAGGCCCATGTGTACGCAGTACACCGAAAAAATGAAAACCATTGGGTTGTGACGGGAGTGGATTTGAACCATAATCATCAGTTGATGACCCCTAGTAAGATTGGTCAAATTCATCAACACCGAGAAATTAGCGCGGCACACAGACAGCTGATTTTTACAATGGGCGGGGCTAAAATTCCACCTTCTAAGATGATGGGGGTTTTTTCAAGCCAGGCTGGGGGGATTGACAGGTTGAGTTTCAACGAAGTAGACCTTCGAAATGAACTTCGTTCTCCGAGGGTAGAGTCTTCCGGTAGGAGTGATTCTCAAGCTACACTTGATCTCTTCAGGTGCCTTCAGAGTGAGAATTCTGGATTTTTCTACAGTCTCCAACTGGATGATGAGAACCGCATTAGTACTATATTTTGGGCGGACCCCCGTTGTAGAGCTGCTTACCAAAATTTTGGGGATGTTGTGACGTTTGACACCACATACCGCACCAATAAGTACTCTATGCCTTTTGCTCCGTTCACCGGGGTGAACCACCACTATCAGTCAATCTCGTTTGGCTTTGCCCTGCTTAGGGATGAGACGGAGGAGTCATTTACGTGGTTATTTGAAACGTGGCTTCAAGCAATGTATCATATTCCTCCAAAGACCATCATCACCGACCAAGATCTGGCAATGAAAAATGCAATCGCTAAGGTCCTTCCAGATACTCACCATGGACTGTGCACGTGGCACATAAGCAACAAATATCCCGAACGGCTTCACAATGTATATGCAAACCATCCGGAATTCAAGACTGACTTTAATACATGTGTGAAGAAATCGTTGACGGTAGACGTGTTCGAGGAGAGGTGGGCCACGTTAATGGATGACTACAATTTGCACAATCATGTCTGGTTACAATCTTTGTATGCGATGAAGACACAGTGGGTCGGTGCCTACACCAAGAAGTTTTTTGCAGCCGGAATGACAACGACCTCGAGAAGCGAAGCTATGAATTCATTCTTTGATGGGTACGTAAGCCAGTCTTCAAGTATAGTGGAGTTCGTACTAGAGATGCAGAAAGCCGTTGATAGGCAATTGTACCGTGAGAGAGAAGCCGACGCGGCTTCAGTTTACAAGGAAAGAGCCATACTACTCTTTTCACCTTTGGAGGTTCATGCGGCTCAAGTCTATACCAAGGAAATGTTTAGACAGTTTCAAAATGAACTACTAAAGTCTAATCAATATGGCATGACAAAGTTGCCCGAGTATTCCACCAGAGATCTCAAGGTTTATGCTTTGACAAACGTGACGAATTTCGCCAATCCGTGCTCTTCGTCGACTCCGAGGAATAGAAGACATTTTACCATTGCTAAATGTATGGACACCGGGTTGGTAAATTGCAACTGTCAATTGTTTGAGCATAAAGGTATACTTTGTCGACACGCGTTGAGGGTTTTGAGCTCCAAGAATGCTCGTGAAATCCCTCCACAGTATATCTTGGCCCGGTGGACGAAGGAAGCCAATAGAGTCCACGGTCACATTCCTTACGTGCCCAGTGTTTCAGTTGATTTCAAGCAATCTGAGGCGCTGCGATATAATCACCTTTGTAACATCATGCACGGTTTATCAATGGATGCAGCGTCAACATTTGATGGGTACACTTATCAAGTTGAAGCAGCCGCACGGGATAAGGCTAAGCATGTGGAGTTTAGGATGGCTGATCCAGAAATACGGGACACTCCGACTACTTGGACGACTCCAGCCGGTAGATTCAATCGAGGCAAACAGCCAGTCATTGACGGCACTAGCATGCAAGGTGAGGAGGACGACATTTTTGATCCAATTATGCACAAACAAAAGGGCGAAAACGAGAAATACGCATGAAGAATCCGATTGAAAAACCAACGGCTCAAAAAAATTGCGAAAGTGTGCGTTGTGTAATAAGATGACTGATCATGACAAGAGAAACCATTATAAAGTGTTAGGTCTCGAACCTGGCAGTATGGTCGAGGAGGACGATGATGATGAAGAGTTTTGGGGTTAATGTTTCAGTTGTATAACGAATAACTGAAATAATGAGCATAAATTTGTGATTTGGTTTGTTGAATCTTTAATTTGTGATTTGGTTTGTGGATTATTGATATTTTTGGAAGGGACTATTCGCGCCGTCAATACTTCTGAACAATCTTGTAAATTTTTTTGTTCATTGCACCTCAGGCACGCTAGTTAGCCCATTCGTAAGAATTTCGGCAAGATACGAGACACGTTTTTTTTTTGTTTTCCTATGGAAGGCCTATTCGGGCACACTTTAGGGCCCAATTCATAGCTTCCGAAAAATCTCGTAATTTTTTTTGTCATTTCTTTTTTGCTCATTGCCCCTCAGGCACGCTAGTTAGCCCATTCGTAAGAATTTCGGCAAGATAGGAGACACGTTTTTTTTTGGTTTTCCTATGGAATGCCTATTCGGGCACACTTTAGGGCCCAATTCATAGCTTCCGAAAAATCTCGTAATTTTTTTTGTCATTTCTTTTTTGCTCATTGCCCCTCAGGCACGCTAGTTAGCCCATTCGTAAGAATTTCGGCAAGATAGGAGACACGTTTTTTTTTTTGTTTTCCTATGGAATGCCTATTCGGGCACACTTTAGGGCCCAATTCATAGCTTCCGAAAAATCTCGTAATTTTTTTTGTCATTTCTTTTTTGCTCATTGCCCCTCAGGCACGCTAGTTAGCCCATTTGTAAGAATTTCGGCAAGATAGGAGACACGTTTTTTTTGGTTTTCCTATGGAATGCCTATTCGGGCACACTTTAGGGCCCAATTCATAGCTTCCGAAAAATCTCGTAATTTTTTTTGTCATTTCTTTTTTGCTCATTGCCCCTCAGGCACGCTAGTTAGCCCATCGTAAGAATTTCGGCAAGATACGAGACACGTTTTTTTTTTGGTTTTCCTATGGAATGCCTATTCGGGCACACTTTAGGGCCCAATTCATAGCTTCCGAAAAATCTCGTAATTTTTTTTGTCATTTCTTTTTTGCTCATTGCCCCTCAGGCACGCTAGTTAGCCCATTCGTAAGAATTTCGGCAAGATAGGAGACACGTTTTTTTTTGGTTTTCCTATGGAATGCCTATTCGGGCACACTTTAGGGCCCAATTCATAGCTTCCGAAAAATCTCGTAATTTTTTTTGTCATTTCTTTTTTGCTCATTTCCCCTTAGGCACGCTAATAGGCCATATATATGAATTTCGGCGAAAATCATATATATGTAATTTTTTTGAAAATCCTATAATGTATTAATATTCGTGCACACTGTATCGCCAAATTCATAGCAACAATAAAAAAATTATGTACATTTTTTTCAGGCATTCTTTGCTCATTGCACCATAGTCACGCTAATTAGGATAATGGTAATGAAGCCATCTAGCTTCATTTTTTTTCAGCTCCCAGGCTATCCTATACCTAAACGTCAAGGCAGCCTTCCTTGTCCACGGCGTATATCTGAGCACCTCCGAGCGAGCAATGTAGTCCATGTACTTGAGGACGTAAATCCCGCAATCATGACTGTTATATTGCTTTGGTCGGTCCTGTATCATCTCGACCGTCCAAGGCTCTACCGTCGAATTCCTGGTGATGGATTCCCCCGAATAATCTCGGCACGCTAGCGAGAAGATAGTAGTCTGCATCCAACAATAAAAAAAGGTCATCAATATATGTTACAATAAGAATATACTATGAGCCAAGGTCAACCGATAAAAACTAACCACTGCAGTGATGTACTCGCTGTATATTTGTGCCAGCGACCGAAAGGGAGAGTCCTCCCGTAGGCTATCGTATATGTTGACCGCTCTGTTCGCTGGATAGAGAACTAATAGGAACCAGTGGTGTTCATGATGGCAAGGTATCATGACAAGGTTCGCATGAGCAGCGTGACATTGATTGTCTGAGGTCAACAGGGCTAACAAGTTTCCACCTGGTTTCCACTTACCCATGCCTGCCCCTCGCCTCCTCGATTCTGTGAACTCCCTCATGCTGGTCACCATTAATGGGACAAGATAAGTGGGATACATGTTAAGCTTCACATCTTCGCACTGGTTATAACGTAGCTCTCTAATCCGGAGCAGATCTATATAAGCGTTCATGACAAAATTTGAAATATCTGTCTCCGGTGCCAACATTCTCACATCCGTGTGACCTAGCAATGTTCCAAGAGGAAAGTCTGTTGAATCGACAGGCTCAGGCCCGAAGTAGTGCCGGTCGATCCAATCCCGCTTCCATCGCCTCAATGGCTTTGTCGCTTGTCCTTTATCCGACCGGTTGCTTGGGCGCGAGGCCTGGATTCCTACTTGGGTCACCTGACTCTGGCGCTGAGAGTCGTACGTGTCAGGAGGCAAGCGACTAGACGGCTCCCAGAATTCCCTCTGGGGCAAAGACGCGTCAGAAGGCAAGCGACTAGACAACTCCCAGAATTCACTCTGGGGCACAAAGTCGTACGTGTCAGGAGGCAAGCCACTAGACGGCTCCCACACCTGACTATCGGGCTGAGAGCCGTACGCGTCAGGAGGCAAGCCACTAGACGGCTCCCACACCTGACTCTCTGGCTGGGGCTGAGAGCCGTACGCGTCAGGAGGCAAGCCACTAGACGGCTCCCCTTGGTAACCCCGGTACGCAAGACTAAAGTTGTGAAGATCAGTCTTGTACCTCTCAATGTCGCTCTTGAGACTGTCAGGCGCATGCGCGACATACCAGTCAAACTGCTCAAGCTGCTTGAACACCTTAGTGCCCTGGTCAACCTAAAAAAAATGCATAAATAAATCACCGTCATCATTTCAGGCATGGTCGAGAAGGTGCAAAAATAAATATTGAAACAACACTAGAGTTGACTTACAATGCTCAATGCCCAGAACTGGTCATAGACCTCACGTGGCGCGTACGATGTCTTCCTCACTTGGGAAGGACGATTCACCCTCGTGCGCGTCACCTTGAGAAACCATTTCAGGTAATCCTCAGTACTGGTGCCGTCGTCCTTGAGCGATACAAGGCTACCATACGTTTCTTGCCAAGTATTCCACTGTTGCACCTCGTCGCTCAGCAAATTCAAGGCATCAGGCACCTCAAAATTCGGACCTCGACCGCTCCTGTACGGCCTCATGTCTACAGCGGGTTTTGGTATCCCTTGTAGACAGCCAGCTTGTCTCATAGCTCGATCGGGCATCTGAAACTCACATACTTTAAAATGAATCAGTGTCACCCGAACCAAACCAGCCAGCACGTGGGTAGCCTCTCGTAAGACCAAACCTGTGAATGCAAACATAATATGGAATTAGTTATTAATCACGAATATATTGACACGTCAACGAAGAATATAAATGCTCAAACCTGTAACAGAGTGATGCAGGCGGAAATAGACTTGGCACCCTTTCTCGTAGCTTTGTGCAATGCTCGATATAGGTGCGCAAGGACAGCTGAACCCCACGAATAGGAGTATACCTCCTCAAGATCCTCCAAGAACACCATATACTTCGGATGCACCGTGTTTTTCTTTTGCGTCGGAAGTAATATAGATCCAATAATATACAAAAGGAATGCCTTCGTATACACCGAAAAATCATGAGGAGTGTATTCATCCGGTAGCTCGCCGTACTGCTCTCTCAGCCATTTAAGTTTTATGCCGTTGGTTGAAAGAGCTTCCCTCGGAATTCTCGGAAAATACTGCCTAGCCATCTTTGCGATGGAAGCAGACGTTTTATTCGAAGTAATCGGTCTACCGTGACATGGGATTCCAAGTATAAATCCGACGTCCTCTAACGTAATAGTCATTTCACCAAACCGGAAGTGAAATGAGTTTGTCTCGCCCCTCCATCGTTCAACTAGAGCGGATATCAAGCAATCGTCGTGCCGAGACCAAATCCCGCAATCGGTGAAAACCGTCAAATTTTGATTGTGTAGTAGTTCTATTTGTTCATCGTTCAGTACCCACTCGGAATGGCCACTTGTGCTTTGACATGTTTCCAAAACACCCCTATCGACACCGTTAAATACGTGCCTCGCGACGTGGTCATCGTCATCGTATAGGATTGATGTATCATGAGGTCCAGGGTTGAAATCCATATCTGTAAGAACAAAATATAATCGTAAATTAACTTAGCGTCCATAATATTTACATTCCAAAACTGTAACTGAATCGTTAACCTAGCTTACCAACGCAATAACAATAGTCATTAAATCATTACTTTAATGTATGAAAACCATTCCTCACTTCCCACGACTCCGAACGCTTAATAACCCTAGCCGCCTTCTCTAGGGTTTGCTTACATTTACGGACTGAGCAGTCATTCGAAAAAGTTGAAAGGGGCAAAATTACGAAAATACCCCTCTCGGGCGGCGAATTACCGAAATGCCCCTGGCATCGGGAAAAATCTCAAAAGTGCTTTAAGACGCTATTCTAAGGTTGCTGAGTCCATCCTTGATCTAGAAAGCATTTTAGGGATTTTTCGTCAAAAATTCCCGAACCGGTGTCCGGATCGAGCGCTTAAAAGTTTCATAGGCAAAAAATTGCTACCGGCTTCGGAATGGCCCGAATTCGTGGGGAGTAACCCTAGCCGCCTTCGCTAGGGTTTGCTTACATTTACGGACTGAAAAGACGTTCGAAAAAGTTGACAACGTAAAATTACGAAAATACCCCTATCGGGCGGCGAATTACCAAAATGCCCCCTGGCATCGGGAAAAATCTCAAAAGTGCTTTAAGACGCTATTCTAAGGTTGCTGAGTTCATCCTTGATCTAGAAAGCATTTTAGGGAATTTTCGTTAAAAAATTCCGAACCGGTGTCCGGATCGAGCGATTAAAAGTTGCATAGGCAAAAAATTGCTACCGGCTTCGGAATGGCACGAATTCGTGGGGAATGGAACTTCCCATCTTCGCTAGGGTTTGCTTACATTTACGGACAGTATTGACGCTCGAAAAAGTTGACAACGTGAAATTACGAAAATACCCCTATCGGGCGGCAAATTACCAAAATGCCCCCTGGCATCGGGAAAAATCTCAAAAGTGATTTAAGACGCTATTCTAAGGTTGCTGAGTTCATCCTTGATCTAAAAAGCATTTTAGGGATTTTTCGTCAAAAAATCCCGAACCGGTGTCCGGATCGAGCGCTTAAAAGCCCGTTCGGCAAAAAATTGCTACCGGCTTCGGAATGCCCCGAATTCGTGGGGAATGGAACTTTCCAACATCCTTAGGGTTTGCTTACATTTACGGACTGAGCAGTCATTCGAAAAAGTTGAAAGGGCAAAATTACGAAAATACCCCTATCGGGCGGCGAATTACCAAAATGCCCCCTGGCATCGGGAAAAATCTCAAAAGTGCTTTAAGACGCTATTCTAAGGTTGCTGAGTTCATCCTTGATCTAGAAAGCATTTTAGGGAATTTTCGTTAAAAAATTCCGAACCGGTGTCCGGATCGAGCGATTAAAAGTTGCATAGGCAAAAAATTGCTACCGGCTTCGGAATGGCACGAATTCGTGGGGAATGGAACTTCCCATCTTCGCTAGGGTTTGCTTACATTTACGGACAGTATTGACGCTCGAAAAAGTTGACAGCGTGAAATTACGAAAATACCCCTATCGGGCGGCAAATTACCAAAATGCCCCCTGGCATCGGGAAAAATCTCAAAAGTGATTTAAGACGCTATTCTAAGGTTGCTGAGTTCATCCTTGATCTAAAAAGCATTTTAGGGATTTTTCGTCAAAAAATCCCGAACCGGTGTCCGGATCGAGCGCTTAAAAGCCCGTTCGGCAAAAAGTTGCAACCGGCTTCGGAATGCCCCGAATTCGTGGGGAATGGAACTTTCCAACATCCTTAGGGTTTGTTTACATTTACGGACTGAGCAGTCATTCGAAAAAGTTGAAAGGGGCAAAATTACGAAAATACCCCTATCGGGCGGCGAATTACCAAAATGCCCCCTGGCATCGGGAAAAATCTCAAAAGTGCTTTAAGACGCTATTCTAAGGTTGCTGAGTCCATCCTTGATCTAAAAAGCATTTTAGGGATTTTTCGTCAAAAAATCCCGAACCGATGTCCGGATCGAGCGCTTAAAAGCCCGTTCGGCAAAAAATTGCTACCGGCTTCGGAATGGTCCGAATTCATGCGGAATGGAACTTTCCAACATCCTAGGGTTCTCAAAAAAGTTTCGCGCGAAATCGCGCTAGCTTGATATTTTAAATTAGACTGCGAAGTTACAAGGTTGCGCGTATCAGTTAACCCCTTTCCAGTATTTGAAACAATCTGAAATTTTTACCTGATACAGATATTTTAAAAATAACTAGGGTCTCTTTTTTGTACTTTGGCAAAATCTAGCTCTAGCTATTTTTTATAAATTCGTGAAAAATCATAATTTTGACGGCCTAAAAAATCGCTATTTTCGAATCTTTCGAATGTAATACCCCGATTTGTAAAAACGTAATTTTGACGCCCTAAACACGATATTTAGGCTATGGTAAGAACAATTTAAGCGTAACAACAATTTAAATTAACATTGAATTATAAGAAAATTCAAAATACTTACTTGTTTTGACTTGAAAAAAATGACGAAGAAATCCACCGATCTTCTTCTAGCGGTTATCCACCGATCTTCTAGCGTAAATTTTTTTTCGCTCGTATTGTTGTGGAGATTATGTAGGTGAGATAGGGAGACTGATGAGAGTGTAAGAAATAATTCGGGGGAAGAGGGTTTTTATAGACAGAAAAGTGAGCCGTGCGGGGGGGGGGGGGCCAACTGATGTTGTGCCATTTGTCGAAGAGGGGGGGGGGCCAAAACAAACAAGCAAATTGGAGGGAGGAAGGTCTGCCGAAGGGGGGGTGGGGGTCTAGGGAAAAAATTGGACAAGTGGGGAATGGGGTGGGGGCCTAGGGGGGGGGGAAATAAACAAGTGGGGAGGGGGAGGGGGGGGGCCAAGGGGAAATTCGGGTGACTGCCCCGAAGGGGGGGGGGGCCAAGGGAGGGGGTGGGGACACGTGGGGGGGGGGGGGGGAGAGGTCGGGGCCACGGGGGAGGCTGGATAAAAAAAATGGAGGGAAACTGGACTGGGGGCAGGCCAAAAAAAAAGGGAGGGGCAGGCAAAAAAAAAAAGAGAGGGGCAGGCCAAAAAAAAAATTGGACTGCCAGCGATTGGGCCAAAGCCATTCGGCTGACAGTCAGGCGATTGGCCTTGGGCCAATCGCATGACAGTCATGCGATTGGGCCAAGGCCAATCGCCTGACTGTCGGCCGATTGGCTTTGGGCCCAATCGCACGACAGTCACGCGATTGGCCCAAGGCCAATCGCGGCCCTCCGGGGCCCAGTCCAGCCATTTTTTTTTATACAATCGGTTGAAAGTCCAGCGATTCGGTGGGAAATTTTTTTTTTCCCACCGGTGGGTGTGTATCGAACCCCATATATATATATTGCAACAAATATCTTTTAATTCGACACGAAACTAATATCGTCTCACCATGGTCTGAAGCTGATGATGACGACGACAGCTGCTCAGCAGTAGTCACGTCACCAATCCTAGGGATGGGGGCTAACCGTGCCGAAGCAGCTCCGCGACGGCCACCTCCACGACCTCGGGGTGCACTGGATCTCAGCATATCTACAAAAAGTGGAAAGTGCAAAAGTTAATTGAGTGTAATTAGTTCACTTGAATAATAAACCACTTAAGCGCAAAAGTAAATTAATAACAATGTAGTTCGTACGAATAATAAACACCTTAAGTGCAAAAGTTAGTACGCTAACAATGTGGCACGGCCGAGTATAAAGACAACCCAATTTAAATAGTCAACCACCATCAATTAATATTCAATTCAATTTAAATAATAAACAGGGCATGTGTAAAAGTACATTGATAAGAATCTTTTTGCTCTACACGACTAGTCAATCACTATCACTAATAGACAACGGAACGTCTTCGTCCTCCTCATCATCTTCGTCCCCTTCATCTTCATCGTCTTCTTCTTCGTCATCAACATCTTCTTCAGAATCGTCATCATCATCATCGTCATCATCATCATGAAGGGCTTCAGCATCGACCTCTTCTCCAGCATGGCCTAAATCGCAAAGAGGCTCATCAACAAGATCGTTATTCTCCTGAAGCGGTAGCACTGTGGGAGCATCATCCTCTTGGTACATCCCAACTAACACATCATCATCAAAAAAGCCTCTTTTGGTCTTGATAACAGTATGCCAATTTGGGTCATTCCTTGTCACACCCTTTGCATAGAAGACCTCCCTTGCTTGAGCTGCAAATACAAATGGTTCGTACGATCCAAGCCTGGATCTCATATTAACATCTACAATCCCATGCCGACTAACTCGGATACCAGCTGTAATGTCAAACCATCTGCGCTTGAACATTACCAGTCGATTACCGCTGCCATAATAATCTAGTTCAACAACCTCCTCTAACTGCCCATAAAAATCACGCGCACTATCATTATAAAAGTCACCTTTGATCAAAACTCTACTGTTTTGGGTTTGTTTAGTAAGGTCAACTTCCATCGTGTTAAACCTAAACCCGTTGACAATATACCCTTTATAACACGAAACTGGTCTACTAGGGCCAGCAGCAAGCAATTTGAGACGAACATCAACTCCATCCTGGGCGGTCTACAACAACAAATAATTTGCACAAAGTATTAGGTTATTGCATGCGGTCTATATTAGAAATGAGATGTGGTTTTAGAACTTATGCGCAGTCGGAACCACTCAGGGAACACGTTGTTTCGCATTTTTTCAAGTTGTCCATCTGATATCCCAGGGTTTGCGAATAACACTTCCTCATCGTATTCACTTTATGTTATATAGCATCGTCGTTATATTATGTTCTTGAACTACGAGAAGGAAGATATATACACAACTACTTATACTATGAATGGTGCAACTTCATTGCAATTCATGACAGCGTACAATGTTGCGGCAATATACTCCTCCTCAGATAAATATCAACCACTCCTTGCTCCAAGTGCACGACCAAGATGCTTGAATATGGAAAGAAGCTCATCGAATTCTATGTCGACACTATTGCCATTGCGACCAAGCCGATTCATCTTTGTATCAGCATCAGTCTCAAAGTAAATGGAGCAGAAGTTGGTAAGCTCCTCAAGGATGTAAGCCTCTGCAACTGAACCTTCAACGCGGGCTTTGTTACGCACTTTTTTTTTAAGGTCAAACATATACCTATGTAAGAAATAAGTCATTTTCATTAAACAACGCATGTGTGCAAGTATGAAATACAATTTAAAGATGGATGCATGACATCACCTCTCAAATGGATACATCCACCGATACTGCACAGGTCCGCCCACTCTAGCCTCATATGCTAAGTGAATGGTCAAATGCTCCATCGAGTCAAAGAACGACGGGGGAAAGATTTTCTTTAACTTGCACACTGTCTCAACAATGTTTTTCTCAAGAATCTTAACATCACTCTCTCAGAGCACCTTTGAGCACAAATCGCGGAAGAAATGACTAAGTTCAGTCAATGCTTCATTTACTGGCTTCGGCAAGAGGTCACGAAAGACAATTGGTATAAATCTTTCCATGAATACATAACAATCGTGATTCTTTAAACCATAAAACCTACAATCAGCAAGGTTGCAACAACGTGATATATTAGATGCATAGCCATCTGGCAACTTTAGCAGTTTAACCCACTCGCACACCTGTTGTATCTGCTTTTTATCCAATGTATATACTGCTTTGGGCAAAATCAGCTTACCATTAATCATTCGTGGACACAATTCACGCCGTATAACCATCATCTGCATATCTCTACGTGCTTTTAGATGATCTTTTAATTTGTCATTGACATTCACGACTGTATTAAACACATTTTCAAAAATATTTTTCTCAATGTGCATAACATCGAGATTGTTACGGAGAAGGAGGGTCGGCCAATAAGGCAGCTCCTAAAAGATGCACAATTTCTTCCCATTGTGTGTTTTTCCAAGGCCAAGAAGTTTTAGACTGGCAACACAATTTCCAAATGGTACCGTATTCACCACAAGTAAATATTTATTTGGCGACGGAGTTTTATCGACGGAAGGTATTCCGTCGCTAAACATGTCTTTAAGCGACGCAATATCCCGTCGTTAAAAATCCGTCGCAAAATACTATTACCGACGGAAAACACCGTCTGTAAAAGTATTTGCAGACAGAATTTTAACGGCGGACTTTTAGCGATGGAATTACTGTCGCTAAATATTTTTTATAAAATTAGTATTTTTGCGTTTTTTTTTAAGTTATTTAAACGACGGAATAAAACCATCACTAAAACTTCTGTCGCAAAAAGTCTTTATAATAAGACATTCACCGACGGAGTTTTAGCGACGGTGTTATTCCGTCGCTAAAGATATTCTATTTCAAATCAGATCTGGTTTCTTGCTCTCTCCCCGTTCTCTCCCTGAAATTCTTCTCTCACCCACCCACCGCCGTTCTCACCTGCGGCGACCCTTCTCTACAGGGACCCAACTCCGGCGACACTCCCGTCCCCTACCCGATGCCGCGCCACCAAGCCTTGCACTGCGGTCGTGCCACAAAGCCCTGCACTGTCGCCGCGCAACGAAACCCACAACTACGGCCGCACCACCAACCCCGCCGACGTCGTACCCACCTCGAGATTTGTATGTCAAGAAGTTTTAGGTTACATGCATCTCTTTCCTTTTATTTATGATGTCATTCACTTTGTTGTTCAGACGGATCTTGGCTTATTGAAGAACTTGAACTTGTTATCTCTAATTTTCCTTAATTCTTGACGAGGTAGGGAAGAAAACCATATTCGGTAGTTAGTCTGTAACACCGATATAGATCATGGTGACGCTGAAAAGTCATAGATTATGGGCCATTGCATGACATCAGGATAAGAAACCCTTTGTATTGTTTATTCAATTCAACCGACCACTAAATTGAAGTAATTGAACCATAATTGAACCCTAAATTGAAGTAAATCCTAAATTGAATGCCCTAATCGAATCGAATCCTAAATTAAACTAATTGAACCCGTAATTGAACCCTAAATTGAACTAATCGAACCATAAATTGAATGCCCCAAATCAATCGAACCCTAAATTGAACTAATAGAACCCCCTAATTGAACCCTAAATGAAGTAATTGAACCATAATTAAATCCTAAATTGAATGCCCTAATCGAATCGAACCCTAAATTAAACTAATTGAACCCCTAATTGAATGCCCTGATCCAACCGAACCATAAATTGAAATAATTAAACCCCCTAATTGAACCCTAAATTGAATGCCCCAAATCAACCGAACCCTAAATTGAATCAATAGAACCCCCTAATTGAACCCTAAATTGAAGTAATTGAACCCTAATTAAACCCTAAATTGAATGCCCTAATCGAATCGAACCCTAAATTAAACTAATTGAATCCCTAATTGAATCCTTTATTGAATGCCCTAATCCAAATGAAACCTAAATTGAACTAATTGAACCCTAAATTGAATGCCCCAAATCAACCGAACCCTAAATTGAATCAATAGAACCCCTAATTGAACCCTAAATTGATGTAATTGAACCCTAATTAAACCCTAAATTGAATGCCCTAATCGAACCGAACCTTAAATTAAACTAATTGAACCCTAAATTGAATGCCCTAATAGAGTCGAACCCTAAATTGAAATAATTCAAGCGCATCGGATATGCGTATTTTGAACAATTTTTTTCCATTTGAACATTGATTATTTGTTTGATAATTTTACGTTGTTAATTGTGCATTTGAGAATTGTGATTATTGATCGATGATTATTTTAGGTTGTTAATTGATGATTTTAGGTTAAGCTGTGCATTTGAAGTAATTACGATTATTAATTGATGATTTTAGGGTGTTAATTGATGATGTTAGATTGTTAATTGTGCATTGTGCATTTGAGATATTGAGATTATTGACGGAGGATGGGACCCAATTGGATTGAATGTGATTTTTGTTAATTTTTATTGCATTGAGCATATGAGAATTGCAAATTGAGATTGTTGACGGAGGATGGGACACGTGTCAGTATATGTCGCAAACGTTTCCGGATGTGTCAGACACGTATCGGACACCATATCGACACCTTCTATGAGGTGTCAGAATTGAGGTTATTGACGGAGGATAGGACCCAATTGGATTGAGATACTTGTTAGCTAGCGCAGACACGGACACCACGTCTGATCGACGGTGTTCGACATTTAAAAAACAAATTAACGAATGCCGATGTGTCTGGAGGTGCGTGTCGGTGGGCATCGGACACGTGCCCGGAGGAGTTGGACACGTGTCCGGAGGCGTCGGACACGTGTCCGGAGGCATCGGACACGTGTCGGTATGTGTCGCACACGTGTCCGGAGGTGTCAGACACGTATCGGACACCATATCGACACACTATATGAGGTGTCAGAATTGAGATGGTTGACGGAGGATGGGACCCAATTGGATTGAGATACCTGTTAGTTAGCGCAGACATGGACACCACGTCTAATCGACGGTGTCCGACATTTAAAAAATAAATTAACGTATGCCGATGTGTCGGGAGGTGCGTGTCGGTGGGCGTCGGACACGTGTCCGGAGGTATCGGACACGTGTCGGTATGTGTCAGACACGTGTCTAGAGGTGTCAGACACGTATCGGACACCATATCGACACCCTATATGAGGTGTCAGAATTGAGATTGTTGAATGTGCATTAAATTTAGGTTAGTTAGGTTAATGCGACATTTTTAGCATGCACCCCCTGGAATCTCATCGTGGCTCCAGCACTGGTTATAATTAGCCCTAATTAATCCTGATTAACAATATTTTAATAAATTAATTAACCCTAATTAGCTCTAACGAGCCTAATTAGTTTTAATTAACCCTAAGAACCTAATGAAAATCAAATTAGCTGTAATTACCCCGAATTAGCCCAAATGAACCCAATTAGGACTAAATTGATTATAGTTAGCCTAATTAGTCGTAATTTGCACTAACATAACCCAATTAAGCCTAATTAACGCTAGTTATGACTAATCAGCACTACTCGGCACAATTAAACCCTAATTAGGACTAAATAACCCCATTTAGTCCTAATCAATCCTAATTAGCTATAATTATCCGAAACTAGTCCTCATTAACATTAATTAGCCCTAACATAACCCAATTAAGCCTAATTAGCCCTAATTAGGATTAATCAGCACTACTCGGCACAATTAAACCCTACTTAGGACTAAATAACCCTAATTAGTCCTAATCAACCCTAATCAGCTATAATTATCCGAAACTAGCCCTCATTAACATTAATTAGCCCTAACATAACCCAATTAAGCCTAATTAGCCCTAATTAGGACTAATCAGCACTACTCGGCGCAATTAAACCCTAATTAGGACTAAATAACCCTAATTAGTCCTAATCAACCCTAATCAGCTATAATTATCCGAAACTATCCCTCATTAACATTAATTAGCCCTAACATAACCCAATTAAGCCTAATTAGCCCTAATTAGGACTAATCAGCACTACTCGGCACAATTAAACCCTAATTAGGACTAAATAACCCTAATTAGTCCTAATCAACCCTAGTCAGCTATAATTAATAATCCTAATTAACCCTAATAACCCAGTTAGCCCTAATTAGCCCTTGTACATCCCATAATTACTCCATGTTGCCCAGAGATGGTTCAATTACTCGTTGTTTACAAACCCTGCCTTCTTTATATTAGTTGTTGTTTTGAGAAGTCCATTGGCAACGAGATGGTTCAACTCGTTGCCAACGAATTCTATTTAATGTGGAATTGGTAACATATGGAATGATCTTTCTGCAGTTTTGATATTTCGGAAAGATTCTTGCATATCTTATCAAATTCTGAACGCATGCATGCATAGAAACCCTTAGTTCCCGTTCAAAGGTACTCATTACAAAGTAATGCCTTGTAATGAGCCTTTGGATGTCCAGTTTGGACAGTTTGGAAAAGCTAATTGTTTATAAAACAGTGTTTTGACTCATGCTTTATGTTCTATGTCGTGGATATTTGGTACACGTTCTCGTGTCACTACAAGAAATTTGTCATTTAGCGAAAAATAAATTCTCGACGAACTTAAGTTCGTCAACAAAGGTAGATAAACGTTGACGAATACCGAATTCATCGATAAGAGTTCAATATTTCTTGACGAATGCATTTATTCGTCAATAAATCATAATTTTTTTCGATGAAATTGTTAATTTGTCAAAATATGTTCAACGAGAAGTGGCCCGGGAAGGAAAATGATTTTTGGCGTGTCTTTTGACTTACTTTTCACGATTAGTGACGAATATAGTTCGTCAAGAAAGTCGAAAATAAAATAAACTCTGCTTTTCGCTTTCTTTATACCGCTTCTCTCTCTCTCTCTCTCGTCTCTGCTCGATCTGGTGTGCAACTCTCTCAGTCTCACTCTCGCCTCTCTCTAGCCGACGGCTACATGGACGCTCTCTCTCTCTCTCTCTCTCTCTCTCTCGCGTCTCTGCTCGACTCTCCCAGTCTCACTCTCACTTCTCTCTCTAGCCGATGGCTACAGGGGCGCTCTCTCTCTTTCCCCCTCTCTCCCTCAAATAAAGATATGCCAAGAGAAGACCGGCCTGAAGAAGGTCTTCAATTCTCCTTCTTGTTCCAGATCCGAGAGAAGACCAGCGAGAGACCGGTGACAGTGGCGGGTGACCACCGAAGGCTCCACCGGTGATCTCTTCTTGCTGCCACTGCTCTCCTCCGCTGCCGCTCCTGCTTCACTCCGTCGCTACCACTTCTCTCTCTCTCACGATGCCATCACAGTATCAGGTATGACATCCTTCTTTCTGTTCTTTTTTCAGTCACAGACACCACCAAACCACACTTCCCTTCTTATTCTCCTTCTCTTTCTTCTTCATTCTATCTCGCACACAACTAGTATAAGATATAACGTCTATAGCCAATTGGTTTCAGATCTCACCGTCTCTCTTCATACAAAATCAAATGTTGCCTAGGTATGGTCTCTTTCTCGCTTCTCTTGTTCTCAATTCTTTGTTTCTTCTTCTCTCATTTAAACCCTTTTTGCATGCAGTCACTTTGTTCATTGTCAAAGAGAATCGCCCCAAATTTGATCTACCTTGATCGCCTTTATCACCAATCTTAGTTACGGTTTTTGATGTCTCACACGTATATGTCAGGTATCTGGTTTTTAATTCTCTATCTCTAATTTAATATATTTCTTAGAAATTTAGGACCAATCAATTAATTTGAGAACCAATTTAAGATTACTGTAAGTTGCATCTTTTTTTCAATGACTTAATCTTGCATTTTGATCAATTTTATGAGCTCTGGTTTTGGTTCAAAGTTATCCACTGATAGAATGTAGTAACTTGAGTGAATTCATCTATGTACGTTCATTTAATTGTTTATTGGCTTCAGTTACTTAATGGGTTGTGAATGTTTGCATTGGGTTTAGTTTACGGCTGATTGACCCCATTCTTTGTAGGTGTGTAGCGGAGGATGTATAATTTTCTGCCATGGACTGCTCTATTATGATGCAGAAGTCGAGCACCAACCAGTTGGTTTTTGCGATACTGGTCAGTAGCTAGGTGATATGGGTATATTTGGGTATGTTACTGGAGGCCTAATTCCTATACAACTGAAATCTTCGTGCAATGGCAAGTTTTTTTAAGATGCCGAAAAACACAAATTCTTACACGTAAATTATAGATCTTATAAATTTTTCGTGAATGTTCTAAACATAGGATATATCTATTTGGTAGAGCATAAGAATGGAAGTGGATCCATTCTTTGTAAGAGCAGATAATTCATTGCTTCACCTTGTGAGATTGTATCTTTCTTTGTTGTGGTGGAGAATTGTAGGGATTTGTAGCCTTGCCCTTCAAGTTGTTGTGCGAGCCTTCTAGGCCTGGTAGTTTCACTTTTTGAGGCCAACATTATGTCGAGATTCACTGTTGTAGTGTCTTTCTTAATGTGATTGACTGTTAGGATTAGCAGTAATATGAGGTCTGATTATTGCTTCATCTAGGTGGTGTAATTACTAGTTGGGGGAGATAGTTTGGCTTCTAAGCCTTTAGTTTCCCTGTATCAAACTGATAAAACACAAAAATTCACTCCGTATTCCTCGTACTTTGGTTTCATCTAATCAATGTTCTTGTGCTATCTGGTATATTGTCATTATACCAAGTTGCTTAATCAGTAGGGGTTCTAACTTTTCCTTATTGATCTCTTTAGTGACCGGTAATCTACTATTTTTGCCACTATGTAGTCGTCAATTATGATGCATGCCAAATGACTACTTTACCAATTACATTGACTATCTGTAGCTCCAACAACTATGTCCTCTAGTATTCTTGTTTGACTCAAGTTGGGTTTCTAATTAAGAAGTTGTTGTCGATGCTCCCATGTACGCTACTCTAATTTCGTTGCTTCTGTCTTATATGCCCCAGTGTAGCACATGCTTCGTATTGTTTCGCATACTTTATGTTGGCTCATCGGTCATTGTGTGAAATTGTTGAATTTTTTTTTGCCAGGTACCTTTCTTTTGGCACAATGCATATGTTGACTGCAAGTTCTACTGCCATCTCAGATGCGTTTGCACCGAGTACGTAACTAGTATTACTCAGCAAATACATAATATAATTCAAATACATATTTTCCTGGATTAAGTAGAACTTCCTGAGCTGGACAAGGTATAAGCCATTGAATTGGATCACAATATTTAACAAGAACATGAACTGTCTCGTAAGAGTAGGCAACTCATTGTTTGTCTATAAATGGTTAAAAGGTGGACTGAATTTATAGAACAAGTGTCTTCTCAGTCAAAGCATTAATTATATACCCCATGGGTAAATTTTTCTTCTTGCATGCTTATCCAGTATTAGGTGCTTTATGATTTTGTGCATACAAACACAAGGTCAATACACCATGACTATTTATTGTATTGCTAGCTAGTAGAGAATTAGATGTACAGCTTCAATTGCAGAATACTATTTGTAAGGAACTCTTTTGCTTGATACTTAATACTGTTGGCTTTGGGTTGTGAATATGATGATGCTTATTGTAGGGTGAAGCAATGAGTCTGGAATACCGGTATTCCATACTCATTGCTGTAGTATACCATTTATTTTTCACCTCTCAATTTCCACAATTTTAATATATGTTGATTTTGTATTTTTTTTCTTGTTCGTTTAATCTTTCCACACTCCATTTCTGAACCATTTTTATTCTGGCTCAGTTCACTGTGAAATGGCAACCAAGAACCATTGCTCATTCTTACCCTGTGTCTCTTCTGTCTTGGATGGTATACAAACTAGATTTTGATACAACCATAATTGATTATTTATTTAATTTTAAGTTTTTGGGGTTTGTGTGGGGGTGTTACATGAATTGGGGTTTTGATACATGAACGAGGGGCTTCTTTCTGGTGGAGTACTGGTGGAGTACTTCACCAGAAAGAAGCCCCTCGCTCAATCAAGCACGTGCAACCAGCTCTGAACCTCAACAACAAACCTCATGCCTCCATAACTTCATATATCTGTTTCATTATGTTTTCCTTTCTAGAGTTCTAATTTACTTGCCATATAGCATACATTCATCTTTTTTTTTTTGTTTGTGGTAAAAGGTCTTTTATTTACCAATGAAAAACTTCAAAGTCATCTTACATCTGAATCATTTGTCTTCAATTAAACAAGAAAACAAATTTAGCTCCTATCCCAGTGATGCAATACATTCAAAGGTATCTCTCAGTTTTGACATAGTTGTATATTAGTTGTAGATGTCACTGCCTTCTTCCAACTCAAAATTCTGTAAAATATCCATTTCTGAATCCTTGCTACAATCTCCTTCCTCCCTTGTTTGATTCGCTTGAAGATCCTTTGATTCCTTTCCTCCCATATGTTGTATATGGTGATTTCCAATGTTAGCTTGCATAATCTAGCTCTAAAACTCTTCCCCCTGAATTTGTTGCATGCAAATTGTAGAAATTGAGACCCTGTGTTGAACTGCCCAGAGACTAGAATTTTGCTAAGCACTTAATTTTAGATATCTTTACTCCTGTTGCATTCCATAAAGAGATGTTCAGTTTTCTCCTGATGTTGATTGCACAGACTACATTGGTCATCTCCAACAATTTTCCATGCCTTTAGCTTATCTTTAGTCCTTAGTTTGTTCTTGCACAGCAACCACAATATGAAACCACACTTTGGAATTTGTCCAGGAAACCAAATGATCTTCCACCATGAGACTGTAGGCTTGTGCACTCTGATATCATTCCAAGCTGATTGAATACTAAATTTACCACTGGGATGTGCCAGCCATTTGATTTGATCCTCAGTACTATTGTTGTTAGGGAGTGCTGGCAATTGATTGGCTAATTGCTTTAAATCCTCTGATCTTATAGGTATATTCCATGGGCCATTCACAAACATCTCTCTTACCTTTAGATTCATAGAGCTAGCAGCATCATAGACTATTCTTGTACCAAATTATAATAGATCCATTAGGCAACCAATTGTCAAGCCAGAACCATGTGTTGTTGCCATTTCCAATCTGATATTTAATTAATGACTGCATTTTACCTCTCCGTTGGATCAGCTTTCTCCATGTCCCAAGACTGCTTAACTGATGGTTTGAAGAACCAGATATTTTGGCATACGTTCTCATCTTGATACATTATATATCACAGTAACAAGATTTAAAGTGAAAAGAATGGGGTGGGGTGGGGGGGGGGGACCCATTGTTTGCACGGTGATTTTGTGGCACATTTAACAAGTCAAGTTTAGTGTTAGTAGGTGAATCGTAGAGAAGCTTTATTCTTTTGAAGGCCGCCTTAAAGAGAAGATTATGTGGCGCACTTGGACAAATTTGGTCTTTGAATAATGCATGAACACGTTTATCATAATATCATCACCGCCTTGAGTTTATTCATTCGGATGAGTCCCTATCAAGCTTCAAGCTGATCAAGCTTGATAGACCAACATTAGGCATGTTTTGCTTATAAAAAAAAACCAAAAGATGGTATGTGAATCATAACACTAAAATCTGATATATTCTAGCAAAATATTAATGTGCGAGTCACAACGTTTTTAACAACTTTTGTCTGGGCCTTTTTATTTCTTGTTTCATGTTTCTTTGGAGTAGCTGTAAGGGCATTTGGATGTGGAAAAAACTGGAATATATGTATGCGTTTCTATAGATAACACAAGATTTTGATATTAAACCATTGGCTGTGACAAATAGGTGATTTCTTGTTTAAGTACAATAAGAATCTGCATGGATGAGGTATCTGTACAGGGCATTTCACTTTAGTTGAGGGGTCAAAGCTTGCCAAGTACTATCCTTTGTTTGGAATGTCTAGAAGGGCATTTGCAAAAGTTTGAAGGTACTTGAAGAGGGGATTTAGGGGTCCGAAATCCCCAGTTCATAGTCGGGAGTGGTTTTTGGTCTAATCAGCAGTTGGAATAGCTTCCGGAAATTCTAGCCCGCCCTGATTAAAATCCTTTGAAGTCCAACCACTGAATTGCTCTAAATCAAGTTCCAACTATTTGGAAAATATGAACTTTATTTATAACAGAATTCCACCCAACAGAACTCGATGTTACTTTATATCTAATCTTTTTTCCCACAATCGCTCTCTTTAGCCGGCCTATTCATGGCCAAGCTAGAACTACTATAGGAGCATCCTACATTTTAGTTCTAATTAAGGATACGATTGTATTACATTGATTGCCGGTGGAGTATTGCTTTTTAGATAGAGATTTCATTTGTAAACGTCCATTGTATATATGTTGCACTGAACAAGTTTAATTTCTTTAACTATCTTATACTTGCTTCTTGAGAGGCTAAACATGATTGAGTAATTTGATTGTGCGCGCATTTGTGATAAGAAAAAAGATGTAATTGATTGTGGTGGATTGCATGGAGTATGGAGATCGATGTTTGAGCAACATCTTAACACGAATACTTCAATTCCTCTTTTCATTTTTAATGCAGGCTTGGGATCATTGTTCTTTTAGTTGCGGTGTTCTCGGATGCGATATATATACGGATCATCTTTGGTCATGATATGAAGCAAGAGATCAATATTTTATGTGTCACCGACCACTAGGATGGTTTTCTTTCCTTTTTTTGGCATCAACATGTGCATTGTATAGTTCTAATTTGTACTTAAAATATATGTCAAGCTTGGTTGCTATATGTACTTATGTCCTCGCCTTGTAACCAAGTAAATTTTTGTAATGGATAGCATTAGTTTTATATATTAGATTAAAACGTTTTCTACTATTTGTCGCTTAATCTTTCTATTATTTATCGTTAATTAAAATCTTTAGAATTTGATACTCATCAAAGAACAAAATATTCGTCCCTAAAGGGGCAACAAGTAATGACAATTGTTTTTGTCGGTGAATGTAGTTTTTTAACGATGAATTAGAGATGTCAAGGAAGATTTGTGACAATCAATGTTTTTTGTGACGAATTTGAGTTCATCAACAAATGCTACCATTATTGACGAAGAAAAGTATGTCAAGGAAGAATTTTTTGTTTTCTTGACCAATTTAAGTTCGTCAACAAATGTCACTATTATCGACAAAGTAAGTATGTCAAGGAAGTTTTGTGATGATCAAAGTTTTTCTTGACGAACTTGAGTTTGTCAACAAAGGCAACAATTAGCGACGAAATAAAGATGTCAAGGGAAAAAAGACTGACGATGACTCATTTGTTGACGAATCCAAGTTCGTCGACAAATTAATTCATTCTTGACGAACTTGAACATCCAGCGACAAATTTGAGCAACCTATTACGATGAAATAGTTCGTCGTTAAATATTGGACATTCCTTGACGAAGTAAAAAATCGTCAACAAATCTACTTTTTGTCGACGAACACATGTATTCGTCGAAAAATACATTTCTTGACGGCGAGTCTTTGACGAACTGCGTGACGAACTTTTTTCGTCACTGAATGTCTTTCTTGACGAATAAGAGACCTTTCCCGACGAACTGTGTTCGTCGTTGAAGGCCAATTTTCTTGTAGTGTGTGTTTCTCCGGGTGCATACAGATCTGATGTTCTAACATCCGTCAAACCTTCCTGAGCAAGGTTAGATGAATGTTAGAACACCTAATCGATGTCGTGTACTTGGAGAAATGCGGGGAGGTGCTGCCGAATTTTCCACAGACATGGGACTAAGCATGAGTTATTCACTGTTTTATAAACATGTGCTTTTCTGAATGGGATAGGACCACTACCTGTTCAAGAGTGGAGAGGAAATATGTAGACATGTTGTAACATCCATGCATTGATATATACATCGGAAAATGCCTAATCACTGGTCATTATTGAAGGTGGTATACAGTACGATAATTCAGTCGTCATGTCAGTGGGAGAAGAAGTTGTAGATGATGACGCGGAAGACGTTGAAAGTGTTGGAGATGATGTGACCAAGTCTACTGATGAAGATGATGAATTAGAAGATGAAGAGGACAACGAGTCCCACGAAGAAGAGGGCGACGAGGAAAGTGATGAAGATGATTCGCAAACTGAAAATGATTGACTTGTAATGTTGTAACATCACGGAAAAAATGTAGTAACATTTTAGAACTTGGTGTTTATTGATGTGTTTTTGCACATCCGTTCATATATATATATATATATATATATATATATATATAGTGCCGATGATGATTTATGCCTAAATTATTGTTTTTCACGTGTTAATGTCTTTGTATATAATCTATATGAAGTCAGGTATGGATAGGATACGGGCTATTCGTGGCCGGGCTGGACGCCGAGCTGCTTTCTCCCCGGTGGGTCCCACCTCGTCATTGCCTACTGATGACGAGCAACAGAGTGATCGCGGACAGCAGATGGGGCTCCAGCCCCAGCCGTCGCCGTCACCGTCGCCCCAGCCCCAGCCATCGCCGTCGCCCCAGCCCCAGCTCGAGCCGTCGCCCAGCCCGACGCAGATTCATCCCACACGCGCGTGCATTCTCCATCTTCCGTGGGTTCTACCTCAGGTATAGTTGATAACGGTGTTTCGTACATTTTTGCTAGCTTTATATTTGAACTGTATTAATGTCTGTGTTTTGTAGGATCTTGACGAGGCCGTGGTCCGACATGCGGGGTACGCATCGACCCCCAGCGTAAACAGAGAGTTACGCTCACGCAGGAGGGCCTGTAAGTACTAAATATATCACCTCATGCCTTATATTTAAAATTTTGGGGTGTTAATTTATATTTGAACTGTATTAATTAATTTAATTACTTCTTTGGCAGGATCCTGGAGAATACGGCGAGGACGAAGATCGGCGTTCTTGTGAAGGGCCGATTCTTCGAGCCACGCCTGTACTGGAAGGACTGGGATGCCGCTGCGAGGGAGGCCCTATGGGAGAAGTGGCTGGTACGGTGACGTATTTTTTTCAGCGTTAGTAAATGTTAAATTACAGTTTGTTTTATGTTGTCAATTTGTGTTATTGAATGCCTTACATGAGGGGTTCACGTTTGACACGCCTCAGCAGCAGGTACTGGGGCAGCAGGCTTTCTTTGCCTACATCGGCAAGAATTACCGCCGATGGCTCCACGATGCACGGGACCGGGCGAAGAAGGCGCTACCCGCGGGTGCCCCGATGTCGGACAAGACGAGATATCCCCCACATTGGATATCTCACCGTGTATGGGGGGAGATGGTAGATCGATGGGCTGCGGATCCAGGTTGGGACGCCAAGAGTAAGAGCAGGGCTGTGAACAGACAGAACAGAGATCCAACGCACACGGGGGGGGTCGGTGCCACACGGCATCGTCCGACACATGAACGCTGTCCAGCACCCGGATCTGGAGGAGGATGAGGTCATAGCTCTGACCTATACTCAGATGCACGTGCGGAAGAAGGACAAGGACGAGACGCACTGGGCGGGCGACTATATTTCAGATATTGCCCGGCGGATCGATGTGAGTCAATTTATTTAAGTTGTTAATGTTTTTGCTTTCTATCCTCAATGTCTGTTTCGTTAATTAATGCCCTAACATATCGTTAAACCACTATTTTTGCAGGCCTCGTACGAACAGCTAAGGGGGTCCGAGTAGCAGTCCGTACAGCCATCAGCGTCCACTAGTACGGCTGCGAGTACTGGGGAGTTGAAGCGATGGCTGGATACGCCGGAGGTCGTGAATCGGCCGAAAGGTCGCATACGCGGCCTACCTAGCACGACTGCTCGTGTCGTGATAGGAGCATCCTCACCCCCTGCTGCCCCTCCACAGACACCGACTCCTCGTCCTCAGTTGGACGACAAGGAGATCCAGCGCATTGCTACAGTGTGGTGAGGATGATCAGGGAGCAGGGCACTGCTGGACAGGCCGAGCCGGCCCCGGATCAGCAGGATCCAGATCCGGGACTCGGGAACCCCTGATGAGCCCCTTCCCGTGCCCGTTCCTAGCTTCCCCCCTGCCCCCCGCGCCCGGCTTGTACTCTTCTCCCCTCTCCTAACCGGCTGTATCCGGTTCCCGGCTTGTACATATATGAGTTTTTTTTATAATAAATATTTTTTATAATTGATTATATATATTTCTTTATGTATTGATTATTGTGCGTTGTTGTTGAGAATTGAAAATTGTATTACAGGTCTGGATAATTGAAAAAAAAAATATTTCAAAAAAAAAATTGACTTTTGGCGACGGATTAATTCCGTCGCTAAAAGTATTCCTACAATCAGTTATTTAGCGACGGAATATTCCGCCGCTAAATAAGTTGTTTAGCGACGGAATATTCCGTCGTTAAAATATTTAATCCGTCGCTAATTTGACAAAAAAGAAAATAAATTAAAATTCTAAAAATATAATTAGCGACGGAATATCCGTCGCTAATGAAAAATAAGTCCGTCGGTAAAACTTACATATTTAGCGACGGATTATTCCGTCGCTAAACTATTAGTGACGGGCTTTTATACGAGGGATTTTTAGCGACGGTGAATCCGTCGCTAATTCTTTTAGCGACGGATTTTGGGCTTTTAGCGACGGATTTATTATATGGAAGTGAGTAAGGCTTTCACTTTAAACCATGGGGGGAAGGCTTCCTTTTGAGGGTGTCACAGACAATTCTTAGCGCCTAATCATCCATTTCAAAGGCAAAAAGATAAGTTGTATAAAACAATGGAGCATCACGTTGAAACACGTGACAAATTATCTGGGGAGGAAGTGTATATGTGCGTAAAGGATAGTCCATATGCAGGGAAGTCATTGATAGTCCACATGACTGATGCCCTCAAGTTGAAGTTATGTTTAAGAGATGCATCAAATGCTGGGGCTCCAACTTCCCACATAATTTTTAACTCATCGATCGTCTATATTTCTACCCGGGCTCGTAGGTCCAGGAATGAGTAATGATAAAAACATGAATTGCTTCTTCATGCACATGTCCAGAGGAAGGTTATATGGGACAATGATCACAGGCCACGTAGAGTACAACTCAAATTTTCTAAAACTCAATTTAACTTAAGCTAGTCTTACAACTCAAAATTTCTAAAACTCAATTTAGGTTCCTCACAAAGCAGGTAACAGTACTGACCCACACAAGGGTCTTACTATGCAGCAACGATGGGCTCACTGGAATCTCACATAGATTCTAAACCCATTCCCAAGCATTCTATGGCTGAGCATTACCTACAGAAGGGAATCAAACGAAGGGTGAGCTTTTGAGGCTCAGTAAGGTCGTTTAAAGAACAACCAAAAGGATTACAAAATGACT
Source organism: Escallonia rubra (assembly GCA_033065855.1). Lineage (NCBI taxonomy): Eukaryota > Viridiplantae > Streptophyta > Magnoliopsida > Escalloniales > Escalloniaceae > Escallonia > Escallonia rubra. The sequence continues at coordinate 47,820 of JAVXUO010002014.1, forward strand.
TGAGTTCAAACGAGGATAATGTCTCGAAACATTTCAACAAGCATACACAGTTTAGTAATTTTCCAATACAACCATAATCAGTTCTAAGTATATACCAAAACGACCAAAAACAACCACAGACCGACACCAAAACAAACATTGGCAATCACCTCAGTTTCCAACAAACATTAACAGTCATAACTATATATCGAAACGATCGTTTGAAGATTATTTTCAAAGCCATCATTTTAAAAATACAAAGATGATTTTTCAAAGGGTTTCAAAACGAACACAGATGCTTCAAGGGGAATATGGAAAGGGTTTCATACCAACACAAAACGGTTTAATCACGGTATGGGGAAGAGTTTTAACTCAATCCCTTCAATCAGGTAAGCATACCTTCATTTGAACATTGTTTCCAAAACAGTCATTGTAATATACAGTATAATCAAATTCAAGACGTTGATCCTGGGTAGTTGTAATGTCATTCAGGCAATGCGCAGTTGTACACATGCATGATGTACGATAATAACTAGCCTTCCTCATCGATCAAGGAACTAGCCTGCTTCCCCGTAAGAAGCAGTGACAAACCAGCCTTATAACGCCTCCCCGCGGAACATATTTCCAGGTCAACACAGAAACAACGATCACAAAATCAACAAGAAATCCACTGCTTAGCATGCAATAAAATGAGCACCAAGTTGAATACACATACCCAGAACAATTGAGGTTTCAATAACAATTAAGCATACTGATATAATTTGTCACTCAGAATTTCATAATAACTACAACAAATAGCAAGATTGATTGCGAACAGTTATCGGATTTAGGCATAATAATTTCTGAGGAAGAGCGCAAACAACTATCGAATATGCTCAACATGCAATAACTAGCCAGCATCGATAAGATTTCCAATTAATTGATTATAGGCTCAATGTTGGGGTTTCCTTGGCGATAACATACTGATATCAATATATAATTCAGTGTTCAACAATAGCCATACGTAAATCGAACGAATACTTACGAGTACGAGTTATCAAAATAAGGGTTCGGATAGAAATCCTTATGCGGGTTTCAGATAGAAACCCTTACCTGGATCTGAAGCTAGATTATCCTAACCAGAAAGTCTTTACCTTAAACCTAAATGAAATAATCAAATCATCAGAACACAACCTACACTATGATAGTATAACTCAATACAGGCGCACACATACTCCCAAAATGAACTCCCCTTACCGGGTACGTAAAATTACTAAAATGTCGCTTAGGTGTAAAATTACCAAAAACACTCATCGCACCCTTAAATCACCAAAACAACATTCCCATAAGTAAAATCACTCAAATAACCTCACTATATGTGAATTTACCTAAAAATACCCTTCATATGTAGAATTTTCAAAATATGCATTCGGGGTGACAAATTACCAAAATACCCCATTTCACACTTAAATCACAAAAACAACCTTCCCGCGAGTAAAGTCACTCAAACAACCTTACTGTATGTGAATTTACCCCTAGGCTTTTTCCCAAATGTTTTCCTTTTCTTTTGTTTCAACTAATGCAATCCATCAATTTATTTTTAATTGGATTAGTCAGCATATAACCAGGTAGGAGGTGGCACCTCTTTAGAGAATTTTCTCTACAAACTTGACACATAATGCCCAACTTTCCAAAATTGCAAATTGGCCCTCAAACTTTGTGTAATTACATTTAAGCCCCAAAATTATTCTAATCTTTATTAATTGAGGTAACAACACAAATGGTCCCTGAACTTTGGGCAATTTTGGGGTGTAGTCCTTGTAGTTCCAAATTCGTACAAATAGTCCTTAAACTATTCAGTTGTAGCCCGTTCAGTCCTTTTTTTCACGTCCGTCTATTTTTAGCCGTTAGTGTGCCCCACGACAGGGGGTATTTTCGTCTTTTCTCTTTGCAGTTCAACCTCCACCACCGTCCAAGCTGCTGCTGCAGTCAACCACCATCCAAATCGATGGTGATGCCAACCCCACCATCAAAATTATTGTTGATGCAAAATGGGATAAGATCTGTGAAGGGTTATTCTCAATCGGTGTTCATTGCTTATGAGAAATGGGTGATAGGTGGTGAAGCTCATTCACATTTGGTGGTTGACAAGAATAGGTGGCGGGAATTGAGCGTTTGGGTGATTGGCGATTGATTGGATGTGTGGCGGTGCTCGGGGATCGCGGTGGCTGGCGGTGTGGACTGTGGTGGGGCCGTATGCATCATCATCGAAGAGACACAGCGGCGTTATGCCTGGTGGTGGGACTTGAGCGACGGCGTTATGCCTAGTGGTGGGACTTGAGCTACGGCATTAGTGGGTGGGCAGATCCATGGAGGCCGCGTCATGGGTGGTCGATTGGTGGCGTTGGTGGCCTTCGGCCGTGCTGGATCGTTGTGATAGTGAAGGGCAGTAGTTACCGGCAGTGTGTGGGGTGTGTGTTTGCGTGTCTGCTGGGGTGTGTGAGAGAAAGAGTTGTGTGTGTGTTGTGTATGACATTTAGAAATGGGAATGGGGGGACTGTGTTCAATTAGTGGTTGATAATGGCGGAAGGGCAATGGCAGCGCAACGGAAGGATATCGACGGCGGCGATGGTGGAAGGGTGGCGGCGGCTGTGATGAGAAAGAAGAATGATTTAGGGTTTACATTATATGAATATCAAATGACGGTGTTACCATTAATAAAAAAATCTTAAGCTTTGTAAGGAAGGGCATTTTTGTCACGAGTCTAAAATGTATGAAAAAAGACAAAAATGCCCCCGCTGTTGGCACACTAACGGCTGAATATAGACGGACGTGAGAAAAAGGACTGAACGGGCTAAAATTAGAAACTACAAGGACTGTTTGTACAAATTTGGAACTACAGGGACTACACCCCAAAATGGCCCAAAGTTCAGGGACCATTTGTGATGTTACCTCTTATTAATTTAATTGGACATCACTGAAAACATATACTATCACTCATTTTATTATTTTTCATCACTAAAAACTATAATTTACATTTATGCCCCCAAAGTTTTCCAAAATTACAAAATGACCCTAAAAGTTTTCAAAATTATATTTTTGTCCCAAAATGGTTTTAAACTTCCATTCTCTACTACTACCAGAGCATTGCTCAAAATTATCGCCCGATTATTTTTCGGACTATAGATTGTTATTTTAAATGGCTCCCGATGTTCATGATATTACATTCTCCCCACCTAATAAAATTTTCATCCTCAAAATTTGCTCTCAAATCTCCTATTACTTATAATATCCAAACACTATGCTTCCGCTGCGTAACTCTGACAACTACCACACAGTAGCTGAGCTACCTCTAGCCGTCGCACCAAAATTCATTCCCACGAATACCCGAACACAACAATTAAATTCTAGTCGTAATGCCAAATTCGAACCCAGTCAGGCACTCACTTGAGCTCTAACCGTTCTGGTAGTTCACGAACAATAGCTTAGCTAATACGAAAGTTACTAAATGAAACCTATACAGCTCCAAATTCAACGCATATAAAATGAATTAAATCAAACTCTAATACCAGAGCTTCCACTGCATTATACGGATACTATACCGGAGGCTATATCGTTTGCATAGTCTACTTAATGATGACAAGCTTAACTTCAAGCTTAAGGTGTACTAAACTACCAAACGATGGTCATATTTGGCTTGTAGTCTACCAGGTTGATATGGGTGGGATAACCAATACCTATAAGCACTTACACCTCACAGAATGACAGAAAACTGTAACCACTGCGGTTTCGTTGCACACTCTGATATTGCAAATCTACAAGCCAAAATTGTTTCTGTATTCGTCACCGAGAGACGGGTTATCTTAACATAGCTATGTGTTGCATACCTACGATTTTGCATACCTGTGTGTTGTACTTTTCTACTAGAGTTTAGGGCTCTAAGTTACCACGTCACTTATGATTCACGGTCACATTATTTCTTAAAAATATTTAGTCTTATCCTTTCTGTCATATATTTCGGTTAAACGTTTAAACTCTTTTAGTTCCAAAGGTTAAGTAACGTGGGGTTTACTATTGCATGCTTAACCAAAATCTCAATCTTATACCGAACCATCAAATAGATTGTCCAAATCTAATCCACATTCTCAAAGTTTACTCTCGCTCACCAACTATTACGAGGCTTGGGAGTCGACACAATCTCATATCAGCGTAGATGAAACTATACAAATCTTAAATTAGGTAGAGATACACGTACATCACATATTGCCAATTTTCAAATCATTTGAGACTAAAACACAGCAAAGTTCTGATAATCAGATTAGCTTTAAGCAGCAATCATAACATGTTACCATTTTGAAACAGATTAAACAAACACCAATTATAAAGAAACAGTGATGGTTATACAGCAAAGTATCTTACGTTATTCATAACAACAATTATCTCAATCAAACATTTGGGGGTCAAATGATAACAATAGTCACAACCAGGCGATAAACACGCGAAAATCTTTAGCAAAACCATACCTATTGGCTCTCGAAATTCACGATACATCTTTATGACATTCCAAAATATGATGAGTACAGAAACAATGGTGTAGGTCTGAGGAAGCAAAGTCAACTCAATGACACGAAGTAATTACAATCAGTGAGAGTTACTGGTCCTTAATGGAATTCGTAGCTTTCCCATGGCCAGTGGGCCAGATACTATCCCATCAAGTCCAAATAGATTCGAGAGACAGATAAATATCCTAAAAAAGGAATAAGAGGACTCAGTATGAATGACATCTTCTCTGACGTCTCAGAGCGGATTAGCATTCAATTAAGTCGCAATTGAATTCAATGTACAAAAGGATGAACGAGATGACAAGGTAGGCTCCCACACTCCTTATTATACTCTCAAACCAAACTTCCAGACTTAACACCAGCCATTCCTCAATAGCACCATTCTCACTCATAAATCAAATCACTGATTTAACTACTACTCATAACTTACAAATTTCCAAACACTACTAGGATTTCCCTAACAATCTACGGATGTGTAATTAGAGGATAACCAATCCCCGCCTAGTATGATACCATAGCCTCGAACAACAAATGGGATGAGATCCACAAAAGATCTCTATCCCCAACCTGGACAATAAAATCATTGAGAACCGTAAGACAGTCAAAGACTCTCCAATTGGAATGCCTATTGTAATAACAGTTCATAAAGTGTGGGTTCTCACCCTCAATAGCTATGCAAAAGTAAGGGATACCAAAGAATATGTCGTTCCGGAATCAAACATCATTCGAGCATCTAATGGGTTAACCTGTAGTGTACCTGACACCATAGCATCAGATATAGCAGCATCCAGAGTGGACATTGAATAAAGTCTAGATGATGTCCCGGGCCTCTGCTCCTACTGGACTTGAGACTGGTGAGTCTGCCCCTATTGACCTTGTCCTCTTTCCCGATAAGGACCTTTATTTGCTTGTTGCTGCACTAACTGTAGGTGCGGAGCGAAAAGTTGATTGATTATTTCTAACAACTGAACAGTCTCGAACCTGATGCTCCCTACTGCCGTACCTAAAACATCCTCTGGTAACCCTGGGGCATGGCCTATCGCCATGACACCTCCCATACATGATACGTGGGGTGGCCTGAAAAGCCGACCTGCCACCTTAATTAACCGGTACTCTGTGTAGGTCTGACTCCAAAATTCTGTCATGGTCCAACTCTAGTTCTCTGAGCTAATCAAGCGCCTACACCCTGTGCTCCTCCCACTCTGATACTCTACACTGGTTGAAACCCCGTATCCTGCCCAGGTCTAAATCCCTGAGCTGAAGTGGGCTTGAACCCATGCCTCTGCCCCATCCTCGAGCCTTGGGCACCTTGCAGTGCTAGCGCTAACAATTACCGATGTTTGTTTTCCCCTGTAGATCTTTCCTGGAGGAATTCCTGCATACTTATCTTCTATCCACCCCGTCTTTGCGTATATCTCTTTCTTTTGTCGAACTTAGATTATTCCAAAGCTTGTCAACTAAGCAGAGCTCACGCTATCTCTCAATTTATGCCTAAGGCCTCACTCAAACTTCTGGCATCTATCTCCTTCTGTTGGCAACATCCTTACTGCAAATCTAGCGAGGCACGAAAACCTTATTTCAAATTCATATACCGATTGTTAATCTCTTTGTGTCACCATGACAAATTCCCTCAACATCTGGTTATGATAACTCATTAAGAAATTTCGGTTGAAGAATAATTCCCTGAATTGTTCCCAAGTCATCTCATCCAACTGTTGACGACTCGAACTCCTCTCTACCATTTTCCACCACTAATTGGCCTCACCTCTCAGTCTATAGATAACAAATTCAACAGTGAATTGCTCGAAATATTTTTTCCATTTCGTTAATCCAGTTCTCCGCCTCCATTGTGTTCAATGACCCCCAAAAGCAAGTAGCATTTTGTTTATTAAATTCATCCAATGTACTCTCATCTTGAGGTTGTGGTCGAACTGGGTTCTGTACTCTTTATTGCTGGTTAGCCAGATTCTATCTCATCAAGGTCAGAATCTTGTTCATAGTATTCAGAACCGCAACCATCGATTCCGGGTTCCGTTGTTCCTCCCTATTAGGTCGAGATACCTCCCTATCGGGGACCTCCTAACCCTCCGTACTATCTCCGCTGCCAGTGCTACGCATGCGAGCCATACTGGTAAAATGAACAGTTATCAGAATTATACTAACATGTGTCTAAAGAGCAATACAATCACAAATTGAACACAGATTTCTTAACTCTACCCTCATCCTACCCCACTCTCATAAACCATATACGGTCCTACAGAATCGTGTTACCAACACTCTAGTCTTTACCGGTCACGTGTCTATGAAATCATGTACTTAAGCTCTTAATACCACAAGACCGAACCGCTCTGATACTAACTATAACATCCTACAAATCTGGAGCTCCAACGCCCCAAACTCCCGGAATGTTAACCTACCATTTTATATCAAACCTATCAAATCCGGTCCACTGACACATACTTTAAAGTTCTAACTAGTTATCAACTTAAAAACTTCAAAATATGTATAGTCCAAAAGAAACTTTAACTTAAGCTAGTTTTACAACTCAAAACTTATAAAACTCAATTTAGGTTCTTTACAAAAAAGTTGACAGTACTGACCCACGCAAGGGTCTTACTTCACAGCAATGGTGGGCTCACCGGAATCTCACACATACTCTAAACCTATTCCTGAGCATTATATGGCTGAGCATTACCTCCAAAAGGGAATCAAACGAAGGGTGAGCTTTTGAGGCTCAGTAAGGTCGTTCAAGGAACAACCTACAAAATGACTCGAGTTCAACTGAGGATAATGTCTCAAAACATTTCAACAATCATGCATAGTTTAGTAATTTTCCAAAACAATCATAATTAGTTCTAAGTATATATCAAAATGACCAAAAACAACCATAGACTGACACCAAAGCAAACATTGGCAAGCTCCTCAGTTTCCAACAAACATTAACAGTTATAACCATATATCGAAACGATCGTTTGAAGATCATTTTCAAAGCCATCATTTCAAAAAGACAAAGACAATTTTTCAAAGGGTTTCAAAACGAGCACAGATACTTCAAGGGGAAAAGGGAAAGGGTTTCATACCAACACAAACGGTTTAATCACGGTATGGGGAAGAGCTTTAAATCAATCTCCTCAGTTAGATAAGCACACTCTCATTTAAACATTGTTTCCAAAACAGTCGTTATAAGATACAGTGTAAGCAAAACAGTCATTGTAAGATATAGTATAATCAAATTCAAGATGTTGATCCTAGGCGGTTGCAGTGCCATTCAGGCAATGCACAGTTGTACACATGCATGACGTACGATAATAACTAGCCCTCTTCATCGATCAAGGAACTAGCCTGCTTCCCCGTAAAGCAGTAACAAACCAGCCTTGTAACGCATCCCCACAAAACAGATTCCCAGGTCAACACAGAAACAACGGACACAAAAGAAACAAGAAATTCACAGCTTAACATGCAATAAAATGAGCACCAAGTTGAATACACATAACCAGAACAATTGAGGTTTCAATAATAATTAAGCATACTCATATAATTCATCACTCAGAATTTTAGAATAACTACAAAAAATAGCAGGAACGATTGCAAACAGTTATCGGATTTAGGCAAAATAATTTCTAAAGAAGAGCGCAAACAATTATCTAATTTGCTCAACATGCAATAACAAGCAAGCATCGATAAGATTTCCAATTAACCGGTGTACGCTTAATGTTGGGGTTTCCTTGGCGATAACATGATGATATCAATATACAATTCAGTGTTCAACAATAGCCATACGTAAATTGAAAGAATACTTACGAGTACGAGTTATCAAAATAAGGGCTCGGATAGAAATTCTTACCCGGGGTTCAGATAGAAACCCTTACCTGGATCCGGAGCTAGATTATCCTAACCGAAAATTCTTTAGCTTTAACCTAAATGAAATAATCAAATCATTAGAGCATAGCTTACACTACGATATTATAACTCAATACAGACGCACGCATACTCTCAAAATGAACCCCCATCACGGGTACGTAAAATTATCAAAATGCCCCTTAGGTGTAAAATTACCAAAGACACCCATCGCACCCTTAAATCACCAAAACAACATTCATGTAAGTAAAATCACTCAAATAACCCTACTGTAAGTAAAATCACTCAAAATCACTCAGATGTTTTCGACATCGAAAACATCTTAAAATCCTATTTTAAGCATCTTGAAGTCATTTTTGGGCTAAAAAGTATTTTAGAAAAATTTCACCCAAAAATTCCGAACCAGTGTCTAGATCATGCGCTTAGAAGTCAATTTCACTAAAAAATACATGTCGGCCTCAAAATGGCACGAAATTTTAGATAATGGAACATCTCATTATTTTAAAGTCCTCATAAAATTTTCGTGCTAAAATCTAATAATTTTCTACACTGTAGATCTTATGAAAATAACTATGGTCTTTTTTTGTACTTTGTCTAATTTTGACACTAGCTATTTATAAAAATTCAGATTAAAAACTGCCTAATTCATTTTCAACTTTTAGTGACAATTACGGTCACTGTTCAAATCATAACACACATTAATTCACTTCGTCTTCCTCATTCCTTCCACGACTGAACACACACACACAATTCACCCACACTCACTCACTATTTCACCCAATTACACCTTCCTACACCTAAAACATACACTCTAACACCTTAATACACACACATACACACATTATAACACATGTAATCACACACACCAACACACCCGTAACCCACACACTCAAGAACACACTGTAAACATGCACACCGCACACACTGAAACACCCCAATCTCACCTATTTCCTTCCTAAACCCTCGTATACACATCAATAAACACATACATACCTCTTTTCCACACAATTACAACAAAATCACAGCCAACCGCCCACACCCGAACACATATATACAAGAACACACCCAACACTGCATATACACTCACCAATACACACTAAAATTTGCTAAAGGGAACAAGGGATTACCCTAAGGTTTTTCACAAATCCTTTTCTTCTTTTCTTCCCCTCTTCCTCTTCCTTTTTCTTCCTTCTCTTCCCCGAGCTCCCAGGTTTTTTTCTTTCTGCTCTGTTTCTCTTTCGCAGCTACTATTCTGGTTTCACATTTGCTTCCCCAACAATTTCTTTTCCTTTTCTTTTGTTTCAACTAATCCAATCCATCAATTTATTTTTAATTGGATTAGTCAACATATAACCAGGTAGGAGGTGGCACCTCTTGAGAGAATTTTCTCTGCAAACTTCACAAATAATACCCAACTTTTCATAATTACAAATTGGCCCCCAAACTTTGTGTAATTACATTTAAGCCCCAAAATTATTCTAATCTTTATTAATTTAATTAGACATCACTGAAAGCATATGCTATCACTCATTTCATTATTTTTCATCACTAAAAACTATAATTTACATTTATGCCCTCAAAGTTTTTTGAAATTACAAAATTACCCCAAAAGTTTTTAAAATTACATTTTTGTCCCAAAATAGTATTAAGCTCACATTCTCTACTACTACCCGAGCATTGCTCAAAATTATCGCCTGATTATTTTTCGGACTACAGATGGTAATTTTAAACGGCTCCTAAATTTTGGGATATTACAAGGCCTATTCTTGAGATCAAATCATAGAGCTATTAATTGCAAAGTCTCCCTCCACACTTGTTACATTCATCTTTGGAGACAGATCCATAGAGCGCTATGAGCAATTATAATATGAAAAGTCCTTTCTTGTAGTTTTTCAGAGTCCATAGAGTGGTAGGTTGACTTCAGTCGAGTGGTTCTAGCGAACTTACAAATGCCAAAGTTGAAGATTATGTGATTGTAATGCTTTGTAGGTGAGGCTCAACTGAAGCACCAGGCACAAATGTAGGCAAGAAGAGCTAAATTGTAGAACACATTACTTGTTGTGGTTTGCTTTCTCATATTCCTCTCCATTGCTTAGATTGCTTATATCCTTATTGATTATATTGTTGCTTATTGTTTTCTAGATTCAAGAATCTGGAGAAAAGGATTGTATTTGTCATCTAACATAATTGTAGCTATAATTTGAAAAACTTTCTTCTATCACTAGAATACGTAATCACCCTATTGTTTGACGCTTTATAGAAGGTTTGCATGTCTTAGGTTGTATCTTTGGTATTGCAATCAAACATGCTATAAATATAGTTCAAGTGATGTAATTTCTTTAAATGGTGATTACTTGTTTATAATTCTTCAAACATGAGCCTTAGTTTCTTCTATTGTGTCGGTGTTAGGAACCTTCATAATCTCTTTTTTTTATTTTTGTGATTTTTTTAAAATCTCACTCTTAATTGATTTGATCAGACATATGGCTTTCACGAAATTAAGTACTCTTAGGAGATCTTTAGTGTCACATTTGGATACGAGGCTATTAGAACTAAACCATAGAATTTGATTGACCTAGATAAATTTTGATTTTGGTTAATAGTTGAATACATAGGCAACTTAACAATTTGTCAAGTTTTCAATTAAGATTATTAAGTTTGTTTCTTCATCGCTTTAGTCATATTAATTTTTATGCTTTAGTTAATTGGTTGGTTCTCACACGAAGTGCCAAATACAAACATGAATGTGCATAGAGACCAAACTTTAGGACATCAAACGTAGCGTATGAGCCATTTTTTGGAATTCGAGGACTAGTTGTCTAATGTGTTTGCAGAGCCATTTACGTGATCTTCTTGATTCTCACTATAGAAGGATAATAGAGACTCAATTTTAGTTTAATGACCCTAAGTGCTGTTGGAAGCATGAAACTGATGGAATTTGATTTCATATATTCAAACTTTGTTGTTTGAAACATTTAAAAAGGAATTGAAATTGGATTTCATGGCAATTGACTGGATTTATTTCTACAGTGTGAAGTCCGATGAGAAATGGTCGGATTTCATGTGATTAACATGAATTAGAAACAATTATTTACTTCTCTTACTCTTTCCTGAATCTCTACACCAAATGAACACACCAGTATTGTCTTTACTACAGTTACCGCCATACCTCCTTTATTACCACCACCCCACCCGTTGCCGCCACCACCAATGGACCGCCATACCCACCATCATTGAATAGTTACCCCCACCACAACCACCATACTAATGTCATCACTACACGATACAACACCAGCATCACTACCATTATCACCATCGCTGTCAAGCGTGTTATATCACCATTATGACCACCATTATCAATCGTCACTTCTGCGGCACACCGCTGCTACCACCACCACCATCCATGCTACCCCCATCGTCTTTGTCACTACCATTACCACTGGTAAAGTATCAACCCTGTCATGATCAATGTGTCTGTCACCATCACCACCTCAATCTCTATTGCCGCCACCACGACTACCATCGCCACCACCACTACCATTGTTACAATTAGTATATTGTCTCATCACCACTGGGATCACCACTACCATCGCTTTTGCTACTATTACCGTAACTTCTGTCACCAACATTGTAATAAGTTATGCCATAGTATCACTAGCTCCACCACTTTCACTGACATCATTAGATCTTCCCACCACTGCTGTCATTTTCACTGATGCCATAGTACAACACCACCACTGACGTCACACCACCACCATCAGCATCGTTGATGCCACCAATCACTAGGGTCACCATCCCTACTGTTGCTGCTAAAAACTGGATCGGGAACCACAACTAGAGAATGGACCTGCAAGACAGAACACGGAGTGATCGCCGGGTGGGTTTCCGGCGGAGGAACTCTCTGATGCTTAAGTCAAAGCGCAGCTACATGGTAGAAACTCTGAGAAAGCAATATAACACAGTGTATTTGTGCATGTCGTTGTCCACATATCTGGGGGGTAGAGCCCTTTATATAATTATAGTAAGAAAAGCCCTAGTAGGATTGGGATGTTGACTAATCTAATCAGGATTGTATTAGGATCCTCTAGGATCATGTGTCTATCTCTGAAGATTGAGTTAGAATCTTTTTAGGATTTTATCCGAAGGTCAATATAGCAAGTGCCAAATCAGTAACGACCCAGTGGATGACTTTGTGTCATAATTGCCACGTGTCACCCACTAATTGGAGGCTTATTTTTAGCTATATCATAATGCCCCATGCTTTTGCTAGTAGTCATGGAGCGAGCAAAAACACACTCTTTCAGTGGAGTAGCTAAAATAGTAGTTGAATAGGCCTGAATAGAGAAGAGACATTTCTTGGCATTCTGCTAGGGCAGATGTCTTGTCCGAGTAGAATGGAAACCATCTTTGGTACTCTGCTCGGGCAGAGTGCTCGGATGATAATCTGTTCGGGCATACCGAGCATAATGAAAACTATCTTTGGCACTCTGCTCAAGCATATCGAGCAGAATAAAGACCATCATTGCCACTCTGCTCTAGAAAAATGCTGGGATGGTATTCTGTTCGGGTATACCTTGTCCGAGCAGGATGAAAACCATCTTTGGCACTCTGCTCGGGCAGAGTGCTCAGGTGATATTCTCTTTGGGCATACCGAGCAGAATGGAAACCATATCTGGCACTCTACTCGGGCAAAGTGCTTAGATGGTATTCTGCTCGGGCATGCCTTGTCCGAGCAGAATGAAGACCATCCTTGGCACTCTACTCGGATCGTATTATGTTCGGGCATACCTTGTTCGAGCAAAATGAAAACCATCGTTGGCACTCTGTTCGGGCAGAGTGCTCAGATGATATTCTGTTCGGGCATACCTTATCTGAGCAGAATGAAAACCATCATTGGCACTCTACTGGGGCAGAGTGCTCGGATGATATTTTGTTCAGGCAAACCCTGTCTGAATAGAATGACGACCATCCTCGGCACTCTGCTTGGGCAAAATGCTTGAACGGTTTTTTACTCGGGCATGCCTCGTCCGAGCAGAATGGAAACCATCTTTGGCACTCTGCTCGGGCAGAGTGATCGGAGGGTATTCCGTTCGGGCATACCCTGTCCGAACAGAATGAAGACCATCCTTGGTACTCTACTCAGGCAGAATGCTCGAAGGGTATTCTGTTCTGGCATACCCTATCCAAACAAAATGAAGACCATCCTTGGCACTCGGATGGTTTTCTGCTCGGGATGCCTTGTCCGAACAGAATGATAATCCTCTTTGGCACTCTGCTCGGGTAGAGTGCCTCAGACAATTTTTTACTCGGGCATGCCTTGTCCGAGCAGAATGGTAATCCTCTTTGGCACTCTGGTCAGGCAGAATGCTCGGATGGTATTCTGCTCGGGCATGCCTTGTCCGAGTAGAGTGGAAACCATCTTTGGCACTTTGCTCAAGCAGAGTGCTCGGATGGTATTCTGTTCGGGCATATTTGTCCGAGCAGAATGAAGACCCCCTTGGCACTCTGTTTGGGCAGAGTGCTCGTGCAGTGTTTTCCTCGGGCATGCGTTTGTCCGAGTAGAATGGATACCATCCCTGGCACTCTGCTTGGGTAGAGTGCTCGGACGGTATTCTGCTCGGCCAGTTGAATTTATCCAAGGAAAATGGATACCATCATTGGCCCTCTGCTCGGGCAGAGTGCTCGGACGGTATTCTGCTCAGGCAACAACCTTGTCCGAGCATAATTCTATTTCCCTCTTTCTCCATGTGTCTCCGTAATAAATGCCTTAGGCGGGAAATTCAAATTTCTATGCTCTTAGATCATGACACGTAGGGGGATGTACCATTGGGCTTCCCGAGAGCCGGCTACTAGAGAATTCTCTATAAAAAAATGGAACCCCAATCCATTTTTCACCTCGCTTAAAAGTTGGAAGCATTCTTCTATACTCCAAGTAAGTCTCCATTTTATTCTCTTTCTATTTAGCAGTTTTATTTTCATAGTTTCAAAATAGTGGGCAGTGAATATGTCAGAGTCTTCAGATAGTGTAACTTCTTCGAAAGAAGTAGTTAAGAGTAGTTCTTCTTCATCCACGGAATGAAATACCAACGTCCCAAAGTGAGGTATGTCCTTCCAACCCTCAATCGTCACAACCTTTACCACCCAGGAGTGCAGTAAGTGATTTAAAGGATAAAGTCGAGGACAAAGAGAATCCCAAACCCTAGTTTACTATTGATGAAAAGCAGAATAAAATGACAAGGGATGAATTGGAGCCTTTGATCATGGAATAACCTCTTCCTAAAGGTTGGATGGCTCGAGTTCCAGAGTTGAAGATCCCACCAACTATGGAATAGATTGGGAAACCGGGATCTATGAGGAGCAAGTGAGGTCGGGCTATAGGCTCCCTCTGTACCCCTTTGCCCTCCAAATGTTTAAGCACTATCAGATGGCTCCAGAACAACTTGTGCCCAATGGCTGGAGAGAGTTGGTGGGTCTCATCTATTTGATCGAGACTTCAGGCTATAAAGCAGGTCCTACCGACTTCATGAGAGTCTTCTTTGAAATCTGTTTTGTCAAAGGCGTTTCCAACTGTCCTGGGTTGCATTATATCCATAGCAGGCAACGTCTTCTAAAGAGGGGTCCAAAATACAACAAAGGTTGGTATTCCAGATACTTCTTTGCTGGTCGTGAAGATCAATGAGAGTTACCTTTTGACAAGAAATGGAATGCTTATTGTAAGGATTTCAAGAAAAGAATAGGCTCTTTTCGGATACTCTAACAAAGCACATCCTTAGCCACTTAAAGCTTCGGGTGGTCTTTCTATTGATGAGCTCTTTGACATAGCAACAGTTAGAGTATTGGAAGATTATTCCCCGTAAGCCTATACCAGCTGGTCTTCTGGCTCATTCTCCCCCTAGCACATCTTCTACTGAAACCGCACCGCTAGGTTTGCTTTATGTAGGCCTTTGTGTATTTTCAATTTGGTTTTGATCCTTCTTTCGATATTAATTCTTCTCTTTATGCAGAAATGGCTAGCAGAAGCCGAAAGTCACCGAAGGCATGCTTTTTGGGTGAACTTCGAAAGGCTAAAGGAAAAAGGAAGAAAAAAAATGCCAGCTACTGATATGCCCCCCGTTCCAAAGAGAGCAAAGGTCATTCTTCTTGAACCCCCTCGCCGAGTCATAGAAGGGGTGTCTATTGAGGAAGATCCCATCTTTCGGCCTCGATGAACTATCAGGCGAGACGATATGGGGATGCCGAACAACGATGTCTCCAAATAGCATCTTTCGCATGTTGTGCTTCTCAAAGACAAGGAGATTCTTATAGACCAGACTCATGAGTCTTTTGCATGCTCTTTTGCTCAGGTTGTGTACTCAGTAAGGGCTTGTTTACTCTTGCTCAGGAGATTTAGATATATGCCTGTGGGGCACAGATGCTATCACGTTTCGAGATGGCCAGAGAAGTGGCAGATTTAGAAGGTCGCGAGAAAAAAGAGGCTGTCAAGCAAGCTGAAGAGGCCACTTGACGTGCTGAGGAGCTGACAAAGCGTGAGGCTGATCTTCTTGCTCAAGTTGAAGGCCTTGAAAAGAGAATAGATAGGGATAAGAGGAATCAGGGCATCCAGGATTTTCTCGATGAGAATGCCAGAGATGAGTAGCTGAAGAGGCATACTGAAGACGGCTTAGAGATCTACTAGTTGAGCTTTAATAAGGCCAAGGAGATGTTTGCCCAGCGGTTTCTCAACATCCCCTTGGATGACTTCGTAGTGCCTGCCTTTAGGTCTCTATCTGGGGAGACAATCGCGCCTTCTGAAGCGGGAGATGCTACCTCTCAGGCTGTGAAGGATGGTCATTTGGATGCTACCCCCCAGCCCTAGATGTTGTTCTCGTGTTCTTTATGTTGTCTGGTATTGCTTGGACCAAGTACTTTTAATGCCCTTCCAAGGGTCTGTAAGCACTTTATCTTGTCTTTCACCCTCTTTTGAGGGCGTTTTATTTATGCCACTTGTTATTTGCCCATGTTACTACATTTTTATCTGGTTTATACCATACACAGAGCTATCATTATCTATTTTACTTTGACTCGAACTCTTATTGGTCACTTAAGAGTTGGCAAAGAAGCCTAGCACCCTCGCTTGACGAAGTTTCGAAGAAGCAAAGTTGGGTGGAGTGACTATGCCCCCATAAGACCTTGCTGCTTCACGGGTTAGATCTATAGCTAAACCGTCAACCTTCCACTGGGTAGAGGCCTTGTCTTCCTTGCCTTTTATTTTGCCACATAGGAGGCGATGTTTGCTGCACTCTTCTGGCAGAGTACTCAGCGATATTCTGTCCGGACAGAATGAAGACCATCCTTGGCAATCTGCTCGGGCAGAGTGCTGGGATGACATTCTGCCTGGGTGGATGCCCTGTCCCAGCAGAATGAAGACCATCCTTGGTACTCTGCTCGGGCAGAGTGCTCGAACAGTTTTCTGCTCAGGCAGATGCTTTGCTTGTCCCTGTGTTTTGTCACAAGGAATATGAAGTTTGAGTCTTTGCTCGGGCAAAGTGCTCGGGCCTCATTCTGCTTGGGCAGATACTTTGCATGTCCTTGTGTTTCTTTACACATGAGACAAAGTTTGCTGCCTATTTGTAAAAATATTACAATCATGTTCAGGACAATCATGTTTAGGAAAATGACTTTATTGCTCGGGTAAAAATTAAAGTACATACTGGATCGGTGACGACCTATTTATTCAAAATCCATCTAAAGACTATTCTAAAAAATAAAATCTCCTAAACTTATATTGGAGTTTGGCAAGGTCTGAGCCCCCTTGCCTCTCAAAGAAAAAGTGTCTTGCCTCGGGGCAAGGCACTACTAATAATAGTGCCGCAAGTTCTCAGCATTCAATGTACGAGGGATGAGATCTCCCAAAAGTGTTTCTAATGCTTAGGCGCCTGGCTTTAGTACCCTTAAGACACGATAAGACCCTTCTCAATTTGGGAAAACTTTCATGTAGCTGACTTAGGATCAGATAACTCTAATTGCGAAGAACTAAATCCCCCATTTAAAACGGCTTAGAGCGTACCCTCTGATTGTAATAGCGTGCGACCCGTTGTTTTTTAACAAAGGATGGTTCATAGGCTTGACCCTGAACTTCTTTTACAAGATCAAGATTTCTGTGAAGGCCAGCTTCATTGTCTTCAGTGCTAAAGTGCAAAGCCCGTACTGTTAGGACTCCCACCTCAACGGGTAACATTGCCTCTGTTCCAAAGCAAAGTAAGAAAGGCATTTCCCCCGTGCCCGAATGTGGAGTCGTGCGATATGCCCATAACACCTTCAAAGTTCGTTGACCCATGTGCCCTTGGCATCGTCTAACTTCTTCTTGAGGCCTTGCAAAATGCTCCGATTCATGTTTTCCATCTGGCCATTGGATTGTAAATGGGCGACAGAAATAAGCGGAGATCAATTGAAAGATTCGTGCAGAAAGTTCGAAAGTTATTGTTGTCAAACTGTTTCTCATTGTCAATAACAAGAGCCCTTGGTACTCCAAAGTGGCAGACAACATTCTTCTAAAAGAAATCTTCACACTTGGCTGATGTGATGGTCACCAGAGCTTCTGACTCGGTCCATTTTGTGAAGTAATCAATTGCTACAATCACGAATCATCGTTGGCTAGACGTAAATGGAAATGGTCCCAGTATATCCATTCTCAACAGAGCAAAAGGAATTGGGGAGACTACGGAGCTGAGAGGGGCTGGTGTGTGTGAGACTGGGGTAAATTTCTGACACTTATTGCACTTTTGTGTGAATCTTATTGCATCTTTCTGCATCGCCGGCCAGTAATACCCTTACCTTAGAATTTTTTGGGCCAAACTCTGTCCTCCAAGGTGTTGTCCACATATTCATTCATGTACTTCTTGTAGTGCGTATAAGGACTCTGACGGACGTAGACACCTGAGATAAGAAAGGCTAAAATATTTTTTGTACAAGATCCATTCTACCAAGGCATATCTTTCAGCTTTAGCAAGGAGATTTCGTGTCTCATGTCTTCTGCTGGGTACCTATCCTATAGACAGATACTTGATGATTGGGTCCATCCAACATGGTTCTTGGTCCACCACTTTGATATCAGTCTTAGAGCTAATACTTTGGTCCTTGAGGAGTTTGAGGTAAATAGTGCGTGGGACCTCTGTGACTTCTGCGGATGCGAGCCTTGACAAAGTGTCAGCCTGTGTGTTTTGATCTCGACGAATCTGACGAATGGTAAAGTTCTTGAACCTTGATGCCAACGTCTTAACTAGCTGGAGATACTGAATCATTCTTTCGTCTCTGGCTTCGTATTCTTCCAAGACGTGGTTGACCACCAACTGAGAATCGCTATGCACTAATAGAGAGTCCACCTTCAAATCGTGTGCTAACCTTATCCCCGCGAGAAGAGCCTTATATTCTGCTTCATTGTTCAAGGCCTGAAACCCAAACTCGAGTGCATACTCAATGACAAAAATCTCTGGGCTGATGAGGATGATTCCTGCGCCACTGCTACGCACGGTCGAAGAGCCATCCACATAAAGGTTCCAAGGATCTTGGGCTTCAGAAATTAACAGCTGCAG
This sequence comes from Escallonia rubra, assembly GCA_033065855.1. Lineage (NCBI taxonomy): Eukaryota > Viridiplantae > Streptophyta > Magnoliopsida > Escalloniales > Escalloniaceae > Escallonia > Escallonia rubra. The sequence continues at coordinate 66,769 of JAVXUO010002014.1, forward strand.
GGGGTCTTCAGGTAACGTACATTCAACAATGAAATCTGCTAAGGCTTGAGCTTTGATCGCAATGCGTGGCCTATATTGGATATCAAATCCTCCAAATTCCACCGACCAATTTACCAGTCTTCCTGACCCCTCGAGACTCAACAAAAGCTTTTTGAGGGGTTGATCCGTTAGAACCACAATGGTATGAAGCTGAAAATATGGTCGGAGGCGCCTTGCTGACGTGATGAGGGCTAGAGCGCTACTTTGTTGATCTTTCAGGTATCTCGTCTCTACGTCATGTAAGCCTTTGCTAACATAGTAGATTGGCTTTTGGATCCCGTTCTCCTCTCTGACCAAAACAACGCTGACTCCAACCTCGCTGATAGAGAGGTATATGAACAAATCTTCTCTCAGAAGTGCCTTGGAAAGCAAAGGGGGAGAACTTAGGTACGTTTTGAGTTCCTCGAATGACTTTTGACAATCCTCCGTCCAGGCAAAGTCCTTTGCTTTCCTGATGGCTTTAAAGAATGGTAGACATCGTTCAAACGACATAGCCATGAACCTTTCTAGAGCTGCAATCCGACCTGTCAACTCTTGTACTTGGTTATTGGTTTTTCGGGACGTCATGACTTGAATGGCCTTTATCTTCTATGGGTTTTACTTTAATCCGTGCTGAGAGACCATGAAGCCTAAGACCTTCTCTGATGCAACCCCAAATGTGCACTTGAGCGGGTTTAACTTAATCTTGTACTTTCTGAGGATGACAAATGTTTCCTTAAGGTCTTCTACATGGAGTTCAGCCTTAACACTCTTAACGAGCATATCATCAATGTATGCCTCCATGTTCTTTTTGATCAAATTATGAAAGATCATATTCACCAAGCCCTGGTAAGTTGCCCCGACGTTCTTGAGTCTGAAGGGCATTACTTTGTAACAATATAGCCCTCGCTCAGTGATGAACGAAGTTTTGGAAACATTGTCCTCATGCATCATAATCTGGTTATACCTTGAGTATGCATCCATAAAACTGAGTAGTTCATGGCCTGAAGTGGCGTCAATGAGAATGTCAATCCTCGAGAGAGGATAGCTATCCTTTGGGCAGGCTTTGTTGAGATTCGTAAAATCAATACATATTCACCTCCTGCCACTTGGTTTTGAAACCATAACGACCTTGGCGATCCATTCAGGGTAGTAAATATCTTCAATGAAGCCCACGGCTAAAAGTTTGTCCACCTCTTCTTCAATCTTTCCATGTCTCTAGGGAGCAAAAGTTCTTTTCTTCTGCTTGACAGGTTTCTTAGAAAGATCGACATTGAGCCAGTGTGTGGTAATTTCAGGATCGATCCCAGGCATGTCTACAACCATCCATGCGAAGATGTCCGCATAGGTCGACAAGCTTGAGCTTAGTGTCTTCCTTGAGGGTCGAACCTATCTGAACCGTCTTTTCCTTATCTTTAGGATATACTTCAATGTTTATGAGATCCTCGAATGGTTCGCCCCTTTGCATCTTAGTGTCCTCCTGGAGATCTTCAATAATGAGTGCTTCTTTATTCCTCGATCGGCATGAAATTACATAGCACTGTCGAGCCATGGTTTGATCTCTTTTGACCTCTCTGATCCTCTATTCCATTGGGAACCTCATCTTGAGGTGATAAGTTAATACCACGGCTCACAACTGATTCAGCGCGGGTCGTTCGAGTATGGCATTATATGTAGAGGGGACCCTTACCACCACAAAATCAAGTATCATGTTTGCTTGCGTCGGGGGTATGCTTACTGCGACTGGGAGTGCGATAACACCTTCGACTGTAACCGGATGATTGGACAATCTTTACAGCAGTGTATCCATCTTTCGGAGGAGGTCTGTTGGAATCTTCATCTTCTTAAACGCATCATAGAACAAGACTTTAGCGGAGCTTCCATTATCAACCAGGACAGGCTTCGTATCAAAATTTTTTGCTTTGATGGTGATGACTAATGGGTCGTCATGAGGAGTCTTCACATCTCCTATATTATCGTCTAAGAAAGAGATAGCGGTTAGGGTCACGGTCTTTTGTTTCTTGCTCAGGGGGTGGCTCGTTATGCATACTTCCCTGGCGTAGGCTTTTTGAGTTTGCCCAGACGAGCCTCCTGCTACAAAGCCTCAAGAAATGGTATTAATTGTGCATGTATTCTCTTCCTGTTCCTTTCTTTCTTTAACAGCTGAGGTTATTTCTTTTCTACCTTCCTTACGAGCCACATATTTTCTTAACTAACCATGCTTAATAAAGGCTTCGATTGCTCGCTTGAGTGATCCACAGTCATCAGTCGTATGGCCATGGTCGTTGTGAAAGTGGCACCACAAAGTCCTTATTCCTTTAACTTGCCCGAGATCTCATATTTTCTGGCCATTTGAGAGCCTCATTGTCTTTGATCTCGTTTGATATCTGTGATGGTCTGGTGTTGAGGGGTGTCAGTTTTTCTAGGGTGAACGGGTCTTTAGGATGCCGCTCATCACACTTGGAGTGTTTTGCCTTCTTTCCTTCTTGGGGGCTCAGTTCTCGTGGCCGCTTTCCTTACTCTTCCTTGCCTTTCCCCCGTTGTCCTATATGGGTCTCCAAGTATTCTTCAGCCTGAATGTACTTATTAGCCTTCTCGAGAAGAGCTTTCATGTTCCCTAAAGGGCTCTGGTTGACGGATAATGCAAATTTGGAGGTGGGTCAAAGTCCTCGAAGGAATGCATTATACTTAACAGACCCGTCCAGATTATCAACTTTCAAAGTGGCCGCATTGAATCGTCCAAGATAATGGCTAAGCACTCGTTCTTCTCTTGCACTATATCGAGTAGGCTCGCCGAGTTCTTCCTTCACAAGTGACTACTCACGAAGTGCTTCTAAAAGAGATCTAATAGTTGGGTGAATGAGTGTATGGACCTCGGTTGTAGCGAATTAAACCATGCATGTGCCGCCTTTTGTAATGTGGTAAGGAAGGCTCTGCACATGACAGCATCCAACACTTGAAGGAGCAACATGTTTGTTTTGAACTGATAAACATGTTCTCCAGGGTCCCCACTTCCATCATAAAGGTCGCACTGAGGCATTCAGAAGTTGGGTGGTAGCTTGGCCTTCTCTATTGTCTCGGATAACGGATATCCAGACTCTTCCCTCGGGGGAGATCGTTCCCGAGAATGATACTTGGGGACAACTTTCCAAGAGTTTCATTCTTGGGAATGGTACTCAGGCATCCTTTGCCTATGAAGTGACCTTCGAGGGGTGTAAGACCCAGCATCCTTCTCAGGGGATGAGTTGGGGCTACCTTCGACCGATGGATCACGGCGGTAGCATGATCCACTCCTCATTTTATGCTCTCTACTCTTCTCTTTGGGTTTGTATGTCAAATCAGCTTTTGATATGTATTTGCGGCTATAGAACGACCTAGAGGTAATTCGGAGACGAAGGTCACTTGGATCTAAGTGAGAAGGATTGGCGGAGGGAGGAGCCACCGCCATGTTGAGAGTTTGTTGTAGAATGTTCACGACATCCTTCAGTTCATGGATCTCTCTTGTAAGATCAGCATGGGGTGTCTTGAAAAATTGGCGGTTTATACGATGACGAAGCTCACCGTTCTTCAGAGTCGATGTCGTAGATTAGTTTCTTTGAGATCTATTATCTAACTTCGGAGTAGTGGGTGTTACATTTACATGAACATCTTCCACAGAACCGGCACGACGAGGTGAGGGTGTCGAACGTTGGTCGTGAGAACGACTGAGTCGACGAGAGTTGCTAGATCATGTGTGACGGTTTTGAGAACGACTAAGTGGAGAGTCGCTGAAAGATGAATGATTGGCCATGTTCCTTGTCGCGGTCTTACGGATGACGCCAATCTTTTGCTGCTAAAAACTGGATTGGGAACCACAGCCAAAGAATGGACCTGTAAGACAAAACACGGAGTGACCACCGGGTTGTATTTGTGTGTGTAGTTGTCCACATACCTGGAGGTTAGACCCCTTTATATAGTTGTAGGAAGAAGAGCCCTAGTAGGACTGAGCTGTGGGCTAATCCAATCAGGATCGTATTAGGATCCTTGAGGATCATGTGTCTACCTCTAATGATTGAGTTAGAATCTTTTTAGGATTTTATTCGGAGGTCAATATAGCAAATGCCAAATCAGTAATGACCCATTGGATGACTATGTGTCATAACTGCCAAGTGTCACCCACTAATTGGAGGCGTATTTTTAGCTATATCACCTACCAGTAGCTACACCTCAATACCACCACCACCATTACCGTTGTTACCATCACCTGACCACGCCACCACTTACATCGTTGATGCCACTATGCCACCACTTACATCGTTGCTATCACTATAAGAAAAATAACTTTTTTCGACGTACTTTTAGCGACGGAACAAAATCCGTCTCTAAAGTCACTTTAACCAATGGACTTGTCTGTCGGTAAAAATCCGTCACTAAATACCTACTTTTAGAGACGGATTTGTCTGTCGATAAAAGCCCGTCACTAAAGACCTTTACCGATGGAATATTCTGTCGATATAGGTCTTTAGCGACGGACTTTTACCGACAGAAAAAATCGTCGCTAAAAGTAATTATTCATATTTTTCTAATTTTTTTCAACTTTTTATTTTGGAAAATATTTTTTGTATTCTACTATAAATTAAGCAAACCTTAAAATTTATGTTCATTTTCCCCGCTGCTCTTTTTCTTTCTCTCCTCCCCACCCCCTTCCCCTCGATCTCTCTCTCCTTCTCTCACACAACCGGCCGTCGACCGCCACCCACTCTGTCACGTCTCCTCTTCAGTGGCCAGCTCCCAGGCCACCCACCCTTGCTACTGCTGCCGCTCCACTAGATCTACAGCTCCACACTCATTGCGCCACTACCGCTCCGCCAGATCTACCATCTATCACGTGCTTTCTCAGGTTCACATGCTTTCAATTAGGCGGGTAAGGAATGAAAAAATTAGGTGTTTATGTTACTGTGTTGTTTAATTTATAGCACCAGAATATTTGCTAATTCATATGTATGAACTGGCTGAGAAACTTAGGGAGATAACCAAGTCAAATCGAGTTTAATTCACATGAATAACCTATTGAGGATGCGACAACTTTTGCACTTCTATTTTAGGTTTTCGTTTCTGACGCATATTTAGTTTGATAGTCAGAAGCTATAATAAATGTGAAATAGGTTCTTTATGTTGTTAAGCTGTATATAACACCAGAAGATGTGCTAATTCGTATGCTTGAAACTGGCTGAGAACTTAGGGAGATAACGAAGTCCAATAAAAGAGTATTTTTGGAAAGTCGTTTTTTACTATTCTCTGATTTGTGGATGAAATGACGTGTAGTTGATATAATAAAGAATGCAGAAATGACGTGTAGTTACGATTTGGATTTTCCACTTGTGAACTTGTTTTCTTTGGATTTGGTTCTTCTCCCTCTTCTAGATCTAACACCTGCTTCCTAGTTTGGTGATAGTTACTGGTGTGTCGCTGTGGATGAGTTTCTTTTGGTGATAGTTCCTAGTTTTTGGGAGTGTCACGTGATCCACATCATGATTGTGATCCGTAGTGACCTCTCATGCTCTCCTTTGGAACGAGATACCTTGCAAGGTTACAATTAGTTGCAGGTTTACTTTTTCTTGCTTGAAATAGCCTATCAATAAAATGGTATTAGGATTTGTAGTGTGTTGTATCAAGCCACACAATAGCCTCTCATATACTTGTCAACCTTTTATCCAATTTCATCACTAAAATGCAGAAATTACATCAGGAGGAAGTTAACCCGAATAAATACTCGAGTCCTTTATGCACCTACCATACTGTCAAGTTGGTGCCACTGTAATAGCCTTAGCCTTAGCTGAAACGGTGTAGGAACTTCTAATGCTGGTGAATACGATGATTACGCACAAGTTTGGTCACATTTGCATTCATCGGTTAAGTTTGAACACTTGCTTCAAAATAAGGAATTTATGATCAATAGCTCACTTAAGGTTCAAGGAGAAAGTAGCATTGTCTAACCCCCTGGATAGTTGATATTAACCCTCCTCGATCTTGAATCTCCTAAGAGACTTTTACGAATAAAAACGAGGTAGGGAATACCTTCAATGAGTTTCTAGTTTTTGAGAATATCTAATCTCTATAACATAGACCAAAATCTTTTCCTGCATATCTCTTAAGTGGTTTTAGTTCAAGGAGCTAGTAGTAGCGTAGTGATGGCCTTAATCTGTTGGGCTTCCACTCCTTTACCTTTTTCTTGATATGTAAAGTGTATTCATATTGGTACTGTTTGAGTATCTAACTCATGGTTAACTTGTTTTTCAAATTGTAAGGTTTGGACCTATTCTTCCTTATAGATTTCATAATAGATAGTCATAGTATTAGGTTGTTGAGATTGTCTAGCTAGAGTATACTTTCAACTGTTCACTTTATTTAGAGCTAAATTTTCTTATAGATTTCAGGTGATCTTGCAAGTAAATTTTGTCTAATATGCATTTTGCCCTTGATAGCAATACATATTAAGTATAGTTGTTTATTGTTAATTCTTTCCATGTTTGTTACTGGCAGGTTGACTGGCCATAAGCAGTTAAACACATATGTGGATGTTCTTTCAGTATGGAACTTACAAATATAGAAGTTCAGCTATGCAACACGTTATCACTTGAGGCTTCTTTATTCTCGCTTAACACTTACAATTGGTTCCTTATAATTCACTTTAATACTTAGGTTGTATTATATAGGACTTGTGCAACATTTGTCGGACGATTTGGGTTCAATTGTAATGTGGATTGTTTGATTAAATTTATATACAGAAAGTAGGTTTTATTTTTTTTGAAAAATAAAAATTGCTATTAGGAGCTTTTTGTGTGATTTGAATTAAAAGAAGCAGGTCTGGATATGGAAAAGAATTAAACAAAATTATAAATTTTTCTATTTTAACTGAAGGACTATTCCGTCGCTAAAAATCTTTTTAATTAAATATTTAGAAACTATAAAAAAATGAGAAAATACCTAAAATATCTTTAGTGACGGAATAGTCCGTCGCTAAAAGTAAATACATCCGTCGATAAAGGTATCATTTTTACTGACGGATTTAGTATTTCCGGCGCTAATCTTTTAGCGACGGGATTTTCACCAATAGACTTTTAGCGACGGATATTCCGTCGTTAAAAGTCTTTCGTGACGGAAGTACCACTTTTAGCGACGGAAAAATCCGTCGCTAAAAGTGGCTTTTCTTGTAGTGTATTCACATACCACAATCACCATATAGTGCCACCAACACATTTAAAATCACTTACCAGAGTTTATTTTTCATAGTAAGCTAAGGATATAACTGTCTGAAAATTTATTACCTTTTTATTTCCTCATAGTGTTAAGTGAATTGAATTCCAAATAAAATTCTTAATTTGAAATTTGAAATTTAAATCCTGAAAAAATTGATTTTAAACAGACTGTTAGGCATTTAAAAAATATAATTTTTTTGAGGAGGGGAATTTTCTATAGTGAGGTTCTCCGGTGCTGACGTTGGGGATCAAATAACGTATGTGGTCAGCCTCTTACCATGCACACTACGTGCTTACAAGTTTTAGTTTATCATTAGTCAACCCTTTTATTACGTGCTTACAAGTCCTTGCATCAATACATCAGTATATGACTATTCACACAAGTCCTTGCATCAATACATCAATATTGATGAGTCGATATCCTTGCTGTAATCTCTCTGAGTACAAAGTCACATCAGGATTACAAACTATCAAATTTTGACACGGGACTTTTAGTAACAAAATGAAGTACGTTCTGACTTGATGCTTAATAGATGAAACTACAATGATACTTTAAAGTGCATTAAATCATACTAGCCCAGTAACCCGAGCCAAGCTCGGATTAATTCATGATATGATTGTAAGAGATTAAGTTCGGTTTTGTTTAAACACCCTTTGTTGCGTAAAAGGTCCTTGTCACATCTACGCTTGCAATGCAAAGAATAGGATGCTTGTTTGAAGCTTGAAGTTCCAAGTATCACCTTTCAACTGAATTAAGTAACCAAGGAACACTCAAGAAACTTATTTTCCAATTGAGTTAGGGAAATATTAAGATTTTGGTATGAGATTGAATTGAAGTAAATAAGAAACTTAGTACTAAAAGAATTAGGGAGATATCCCATTAGAGTTGTGACATATAAGAATAAGATAAAATAATTAGGAAGATATCTCGTCTGTTGTATACCAAAGGGCAAATGTACGTTTATTCTCTAAGAATCTTGCAAGATGAGGCGCTGCTCGAGCTAACCGGTGAACATCTGTTACACGTAGCCTTTTTGGGTGGTCGTTAGTAGGACTAACTATAGACTCTAATCCCCTCTTTTCATTGTGCTGAACACACCTCTTTTTTGCTGAATTTCCAACATTTTCTTTAACAAACTTTGGTTCTTCTTTCCCCTCTTTTAAGCAGTTTAAAATCCACAAATATTCATCTCTTTTTCTGCAGTAATATCTAACCCAAAGAAAGCAACTTCAATTCTATCCCACACTTGTGAAATTATAATACAATCTTAACTTTCATATCAAACTCATCACAATATGGTCATAAACAATGACAACCAAGTATAAAACATAAGGAGAAAAGGTAGATCTAACGACACCATTAGTGCGAGCAGTTGAATTGCATGTCTACTGATCAAAAGAAGAAGTCAAAAAGTATTGACTACTTAAAATTTAAAGAACCATTAACTTTATAAATCTTAGTTTGGATGGGGTTTAGTTCAAAGAGCAAGCTGGTTCAATTCCGCAAGCATCTTTATTACAACTGACACCAATTATGGAAGTAACCAAGCAAAACCATCATGTTCTTCGTATGACTGTCAATGTTAGATACCAAAATCCATCAAGGGAAATCAACCAACTCATCAAGCTACCATCAACTTACAAAGCATATTGTTAAAGAAAAAAAAAAACAAATTCAGGAAGATTGATTCAAACCAAAAGCAATCTGTATAGATTGCTTTGAGCAATCCATTCAATAAAACAATCAATTCATGGATTCACTTCCAATTCTCTTGTAGAAACCATAACACCATCAATTCATGCATGCACTTGTATTTTTTGCTTAAAGGAGATGGTTACCTGGTATAGAGACGGCAAATGTGCGGTGAGGGAAGAAAAGATTGATGGATTGAAGGAGCCTTTTAAGTTGAATAGTATCTAGGCAGCTCAACACATTGAGGAGTGCTGTTTTTGTGGGTTTGATAGAGTGGTGTTGTTTGCTAAATTTGCACTCAATCACTCCTTACACCAAGCTGCTTTCTCCATAATAATGCTATAGATGGTGCAAACAATTGGTCAGTGCATTCTCCGTCAACAGTGCAATAATTCCAGTGTCTTTTTTGTATATTCTGTATTAAGAGAATGAGCACAATCAATTCATGGTAGTATTGGTCTAAAGCAATGATTAGGTACTTCCCCTAGCTCCATTCACTATGCAACATAAGTACCACGGGCCATGATGTTGCTTTCTATTAGCCAAAAAATAGGATGGTGCGGTATGGGGTTTAACTCCCTCTAATTGTCAACCCACCCCCTTTCGTCTTATGAACCAAATGCAGAAGCCACGATGTGCGATTGAGTGCCATGATGAAGCTTCCTGCGAGTGCATCTACCGTCTCCCTTTTACCAATTTCAGGTCTTTCACGACCCTTACTGTAGTTAAAGAGGTAAAAAACTAACTACAAACGTAAATTCTGTGAGAATTGTCACCATGGGAACATGACTGCACCATGTTAAACTTCACAAAAAGCTACCATCAATTTACAAAGCATAGCGTTAGAAAAAATCACAAAACTTTAGAGTAAGGAAATTACTGATCAAAATTTTTAATAAAATAGTTATCAACTTAGATTCATATTTGAATTTAGAGAAAACTTAAATATGAATTTGAAATGAAACCTAATTTTTCTAATTAAATCTCTTAAGTAATTTTTTTTACAGGTTAATATTTCATGTTAGAAAGCTTTTTCGATATATAATATTCCAATAAAGTCATAATAAATTACTATATTGGTTAGAAATTTTTTAAATATTTTGAATTGATTTTTTAAGTGCATAATGCTAATTATTTAAATGTCTACTATACTTGTTGATTTAATTAATTACAAAATTAAGGACCCCGTTCAAAATAATGTTTGGAGATCATTAGTAATTATATTAATGTGTTTAACATTAGTTTTTCTAACTCTTATTATATTAAAAACACAATGCAATAGGGTGCCATGATTGCATTTCTCGCCTCAGTTATTAATTATTATAGCTCGGGATCCCGAGTCAAGCTCGAGTAAGTTAATATAATATTTTAAAAAGTTACAAAAATTGTTTCAATGAATACCACATTTCAAGAAACAAAAAGATATTTACATCTTATGGGAAAAAAATCTACTTCTGCTAAAACTATAATTGCAGTTAGTAAGAATTTTTTAAGACTTTATTTGTACAGTTCCAAGTAACTTGTCAAGATTATATTATTATTAAGTTCTTTTAGCGGCCCAATTTGATTCATTTAAAAACCAAGTCTATTAGCTTGAAAAGTTAGGCTAAGAGTACTCTGCAAAATTATTTAGACATAAAAATTAGGATTCTATCAAATTTTAAATTAATTATTAGATCAGTGTTTTTTATTTTTTATCTCATAAGTTATTTTTTGGGTCTATGGATTTTAATTTTCATATTAGAAAACACTTTCAGAAATATAATTGTCAAAACAAATTCTTAATAGATTATTATATTGATTAGATAGAGTTTTAGAAGGATTAGAATTGGTTTTTAAATTAATTATTTTCTTCTAAATCGAAAGTTTTATTTTCGTTTTTTATATATAAGAGTTTTTATATTCATATTAGAGAATAGTTTTTAAGATAGAATAGTGAATATTAAGTCCTAATAGGTTAGTATAATGATAAGGTTGAGTTTGAGAATGATTAGAATTAGTTTTTGAATTTTATGGACATAATTGTCAAATAGAAGTCTTAATAGATTAGTATATTGATTAGGCAGAATTTTAGAATGATTAGAGTTAATTTTTAAATTAAATAAGACTTACTAAAATAAATGATAATTAATCTAGTAACGTGTCATATAAAGAAGCGATGATGTGTCGCGCAAAGAAGTTATCAATGTCTTTCTCGCTTCGCTTATTATATATTATATAGATATAGATTACTAGCTCAGTATGTTTGAGTATGAGTATGTTTGAGTTTTAACATATTTTGATAGAGTTAAAGTTGCGTATTTAAGCATCTTGTTGATAGTTTTGAAAATTACGATTTAATCGTATTCGCTTGAAGTGAATCATCGAATTCAAAACATATCGCATTCATGCACTTCAGATATAAGCAATACCATAATCAAGAAAAATTTAATGAAAGCATATTCCTAAAATTGTTTCATAATAGTAAAGCATGTTATAGTGCTAATAAATTATTAAGATTTCGAAATTCAAAATAAAAGTATTCAAAAAGTGAAGCATAAAATGAGTAATCAATTATTTCACTTCAAATTAGAATGTTACTTTTTTCTCTGGTATTTCAAGTACTAATTTTATTTTTGTACGAAAAAGTTAAATTTCAAGAATTTATACACAAAATTCTATTTACGTTATTTATTTTGCTTACCATATCCATATAAGTGTGAGACATTTTTTTTTATTTTTCACTTTATGTGGCGCACCATTGATCGACTGTTTTATTTTATAAGTATCTCAAATAGAACTCCTTACCATATTAAATTAGACATCTATTGTAGTCATCTACAATGAAATTTAAAGTTTATAAAAGAAAGTACGAAAAATGCAAAAATAATTTTTTTAGTAAATTATTGTCTAGACTGAATAAACCTACTAAAAAAACATGTCATGAAAACCTTAGAAAAATGGAAGTAAGTGGAGCTATTTTACTTCCTTTCAAACAACCAACCTTTTAAAATGTAGAAATAATCCTGAAAAGAGAAACTATAGTGTTATAGTGGCAATATCTGTATTCTAATTACTTTACTTCATCGTCATGTTTGGCGCTTTTTCGACCACTCAATTAATTTTGAATATTCTCTAAGACAATTAATTTGAAAATCAGTATGCATTGTACAATTAATTATTGTCTGAATGATCATAAAAATGTCATATCATTTTACAATTTTTTTTTCATTTTGAGGCTAAACAATTATATATAACGGTGAATATTCGTAAAGTTGTCTAAACTATTATGGATAGAGATATAATTGCATAAGGTTACAAAATTCTTACACTTCATCTTTGATTTATATTGCTCATTAAGTTTTAAGCTTATAATATATTAAGGTGATTATAGAAGTTTGTGAAGTTAGAATATCAAATATTGAACATTATTTTGTGTAGATTACCATGTATATATACATGAATTCGAACATAATGAATTAAAAAACAGTCACAGTCATTTGTATTGGAAAAGAAAAATCCCCAAAAAGGTGCACGAACTATACAATTAGTAATTTATTTTGTAGACGTAAATAGGCAACTAAAAATAGACATTGGTACTGAAATGGAAGCACATGGAGTAATTTTAATTCATTTCAGAAATGAATTATTTTTATCTACTGCCCCATGAAAATCCCTGCAACCCTATATACAAAACAGTTAATGATCGATAAATATGCTTAGTACCATCTTTATTGATACCATAACTGACAATTTTTAAAAGTACATTTTTAAAGTCACTAAATAAGGGTCATTAAGAGTATACAATGACCATTGAGTTTCACCGTATGGGAGGCTGCAGGCATCTTCCTATGACTTAGGTAGCAGCCAAAAATTCCTTAAATAACCATCACTTTAAAAGATAATATTAATCTTATAAAAGAAATAGCGTAGCATTACAGTGACAATTCTTTTGTTTAATTGTTTCACTTCAAGATCATGTTCAATAATTTTTGGAGGTGTCTTTTTTGATGTCTTTTTTTATATGTTTTTTGAAGATTTTCTAAAGCAACCAATTTAAGAATGCATTATATTTGATTCTTTGTTTTGGGCAATCAAAAGAGTATATGATTTCTACTTTAGACTTTGAGTTATTATATTAAAATTAATTTGTGAAATAAACTGTTGTTTTATCATTTCAAAGATATCTAAAAATGAAATCATATTTGTTTCATATATTGCTTATATAAAAATATGTTAAGTATTAATTTTTATTTTTGACACGTAGTCTTCATACTTTATATTTGTGAGATATTATTTTTTATTTTAAAGTGCACTTAAGGTATTAACAGTCAAAATTAAGGCCTAATATATAAGTATATTCATTAGGCAGTGTTTTAAAAACTTTAGAGTTAGTTTGCTAATTTTAAAAGGTTTACGAAAATTGGGCTAATAATAGCCACAATTTTTTTAACAATAAATTATAATACATAGTTAATAATTAGGAAAAAAAAGAAAATGACCAAAATAAATACGATGACATGCAAGTAAGAGGGAGACAAAGGAAAAAACACTAAAATGGCTAATTTATTTGAAAGTTCAATGTTATATACTTAAAATTTTAAAATTATTTTTCTAGTTTTAAAAGGTTTATAACAATTGGGACAATAATGTTCACAAATATTTTAATAATAAATTTTGGTAAAGAGTTAAAGTTGTGTAAAAAAAGAGGACATTAAAACAAATAAAATGATGTTACGCATAAGTTAGAGGGGTAAAAAAGAAAAAGAACACTTATAAAAGCTTATGTATCTTAAAGTTCAATGTGATATAATTAGAATTAACTAATGAAGTAAAATCTCAAATTGGTATATTTATAACAATTAACACATATTCTTTTTACATGTTGCTTTTGTATAAAGAAAAGAAAGCTTTAAATTTGTGACCTATATATTTTTTTTTCATAGGTAACTTATGTTTTTTTTATGTTTGAGTGTTTATGTTGTTATTTAAAGTATATTTGAGGTGCTAATAATCAAAATCAAGTTCTATTATGTTGATATATTGACTATGTAGAGTTTTAAAAGGTGTATAATTGATTTTCTACTCTTATAAGGTCAACTAAATTTATGGTAATTATATATCCGAATTTTTCAATAATAAGCTACAATAAAGAGTCATGATGCATATGTGACTATATAAGTAGAGGTAGAAGAGAAATGGAACATCAAAGCAAACATGATGACGTATAATTTAATTTTTTTCTTTATGTTTGAGTGTTTATTTTGTTATAAAAAGTATTTTTGAGGTATTAATAGTCAAAATCAAGTCTTAATATGTTGATGCATTAATTAGGTAGAGTTTTAGAAGGTGTAGAAGATATTTTTTACTCTTATAAGGTCTACTAAATTTATGGTAATAATGACTCCGAATTTTTAATAATAAGTTATACTAAAGAATCATTATACATGTGTGACTTTAATAAGTAGAGATAAAGGAGAAATAGAACACCAAAACATACATGGTGACGTGTAATTTTTAATAATAATTTATGCTAAAGAGTCATAATACATGTGTGACTTTAATAAGTAGAGGTAAATGAGGAATAAAATATCAAACAAACATGGTGACGTTTAATTAATGTTTTCTTTATGTTTGAGAGTTTATTTTGTTATTTAAAGTGTTTTTGAGGTGTTAATAATCAAAATTAAGTCCTACTTTATTGATACATTGATTATGTAGAGTTCTAAAATGTGTAGAATTGGTTTTTTACTCTTACAAGGTCAACTAAATTTATAATAATAATAATTCCGAATTTTTGATTAATAAAGAGTCATGATGCATTTGAGACTTTAATAAATAGAGGTAAAAGAGGAATGAAACGCCAAAACAAATATGATGACGTGTCGCAAAATGGAAAAAATATGATGTGTCGCATAATTAAAAGGGGTAAAAAGGGAAAAGCACAGTAAAAAAAGCTTACGTGTCGCCTCGACAAAGCACAACGCTTCGCCTATTATATATTTATTATATGATATGATATAGATTAGGATTGCATATCACTAAATTTTGTTAGAGACTTATATGGACGAACACTTAGTTTTTTCTTCTTCTTTTCAAATAACGAATTATGGCTACTTATAAAATGTTAAAAATTATGTGATGCACTCACACCTAGTTGGCGATTCAAGAAGAGTAACCACTCTATTTAATTATAGGTCAGCTGTAATCATCCTCGCTGATTTTTATGCATTAATCTTCTTACAGAATACGTTGATGAGCTAATATAGAAATGAATCGAAGTGTTATTCTTTTTAAAGCATAAACTTAAAGCAATATAGTTATAATCTTCTTTCGGTTTTATTTTCATCCTTATGACTGTCATTGCTGGTGAGTCGATATCCTTGTACCTTGTTAATCTCTCTAAGTATGAAATCATACTGGGAAAGCAAACTACCAAATTTATTTTTCTGAATTGCAAACTACCAGATTTTGATACAACTTATAGTACCAAAATGAAGCACGTTCTGACGTGAAGCTTAATTTATAGATAGAACTACAACTACACTCTAAACTGCACGAGGTTGCGATCTATATCTTTTGGCACTCTGCCTTGTGAAGGTATTTTTGGGAGGAGGCTAGCAATGTGCTTTGCAGTCTCCAAATATGATGTATAGGTGCTAATCATCTGAGCATCTTTGGTTTCTGACGTACTTTGTTCTTCAGATCTATTCAATTCCCTGGTTGTTGCCAACATCTTTAGTTCCTTGAATGCCTCTCTTCTAAGGGTCCATGCACCAGTTTTCCAATTCATGTGGTACAACGTAAGGAATCTGTGTCCATAAATAGCCGTGAATTCTAGTGCAGATAGAATGAACTCAAACTCTTCATTGGACATATAGTAAGAGAAGCTGACCCTTGTCCATCCAGGCTTCACACCATTATAACCCTGTTAATAAGACAAGGAACTGATATCATCTATCATGACACTTCAACAACACAATGCTTGGTTCTCAAGAATTCAAGACGTTGAACTTTTTGAAGAGGATTCCTTTTTTTACATCTATTCATTTGCTAGAGTTTGCAAAAGATTTTTTTTTTGTAAAGTTCCTTTTTTGTTCATAGCGTGGAGGCATCTAGGTAGAACTTCTTGCCCCATATAGATTACAGCCTCTAAAATGAAGCCTCCTACCACTTTCTGTTTTATTCAAGTAATATTCATCGAGAACAGGGTTTTGATGTTTAATATTACCAAAAGATACGAAAATTTAAGTATTTCATGCTGCTTTTTACCTGAAAAGATTCCGGGCGCGAGATCACAAGTAAATGATTATCTGTAAAATGCTACAAAAAGAAAAACTATGCCTCATATAGTTTGAAGTAATACGGATAGTACTTGAGTATGACTCACCATTTTGATTGCAGATCTGTAGGCAAGAGAGCGAGTCTCGTCAACATTGAGCAAACTATGTCCATAGGGTCCTGCACAGGCACAGCCACCTCGAGCTTGGATGCCAAAGAGGTCGTTGAGAAGCTTTGCTACAAAAGGCCCGTGAAGAGGTTTGTGTCTCTTGTTACCGCCTGTCTCTCTCCATTGGTAAACTGCTCCTGTCTCCCTCCCATCACTATTCGATGTTGAATGGGTAGTAGTGTATACAAGGAAAGATAAGATAGCTTGTCGCTCCGTAGTTGTATTTCCTAAAACCAATATGTTTGGATTTGGGATAAGCCTTTCTACTGCCTTTATAATGTAGTTGTGCTCTTTTGTTTCGATAAATTTGTAGGAAATATAATCTTTCATCCAAAATGCTAATGCCGCTCTAATCTTATTCAGAATTTGTGGAGTTCCAGCATCTTCCCTTTCTTCTATGTCTTCCACGTACAACGTGTCCTGAAATTTGCAAATTTGCAGATTTATGCATGTAAGGGCAAGCATGAATAACTTGTGAAATATTCATATAAGGCAGAGCAATACATATTTTACCTATTCCTTGATTGTTTTATGCGGAGATGAACGATATATATGCACGGTTTTCGTTCTCATTGCTTAGGTTATAAATAGGATGGGTTGCCCCTCATCAGATGAGGCTAAAAAACTTAAGTTATTTCATATCAGCATTTGTCTGGATTAAAGGTAAGACGAACATATTTCAACTTTAGGCCGAGGATGCAACTGTTTCACAGTTGTATACGTACAAAAAGGTACTATTAAAGAAGACCAAAGGGATAACCAGATGTTACAAACGAGAACACTTGCCTTCTCATCGAATCCATTGACAAAGTTTATGGTTCCCCCGCCACAAGTGGAAGGTGGTGAAGATTTGAGCCGATAAAGGGCCTTGTTCATTAGTAGGATACCAGGTGACCCCGGTCCTCCGAGAAACTTGTGTGGGCTAAGAAAGACGGCATCATATCCATCAATAGCTCCTGATCTCATGTCAATCTCCACGTAAGGCCCGCTGTCCATAAAATTTATCATCGGCCCATTAGTCACACGCACACACACGCATGCACACGAAAACAATTGCCTTTGTATGATAGCGCACAACGGTATTGTATTTCATTCACCATGTTTTTGCACCAGATTGTGAAATATACAAGTTAAGATGGAAAATACGTACAACTATAGTCCATGATGTACAACACTACATACTCAGCCATATACATAGTTTATGAAGTAATTATACCATGGATGAATATTGTGCCTACAACATTTACGTACCTTGTCGCAAAATCAAAGCATGCAAAACCTCCATAATGGTGAAGAAGGCGGGTAAGAGCCCGCGTATCTGAGTAAATTCCCGTAACATTACTACACGCTGCGAAAGAACCCAAAAGAGGCCTATTGCTGTATTGATAATACTCTAGTTGGTGTCTAAGAGCCACCATATCTAATAGGCCATTATCGTCTAAACCAATCTCTACAACTTCCGCGAGGCTTTGCCTCCATGAGAGGATATTGGAGTGGTGTTCAAATGGCCCAACGAAAACTACCCATCTTTCTTCATTGGTAAGGCACTTTAAAACCCTCTGCCTCAAGATTGAAGGAATTGCAATTCCCATGACTTCTTGGAGCCGCTTTATAGCTGCTGTTGTTCCTGATCCACAAAATATAAGAGCATCATCTTGTCCCCCGCCTAAGCATTTTTTCACGTACTCGGTTGCTTCATTCACCATTTTTGTTGTTCGGTGCCCCACGTAGCTGTCACTGGTGTGACTATTGCCTATAACGAAATTGGGTTCTTTAGTGTGGACTTGGTTTACAAGAAGCTCAATTATTTTGAACTTCCAAAATTTTCTATACTCAAGACACACATATAGGAATATGCATATGCATATATTGGCATCACATAATGGAGAAAGTCTTGAAATCTCTATTTTTGATTGTATAATTGCATCGTCTTGTCACCGCCTCAGTTACTTAGATACTCGTCGCTTCTGCACCAGTTTTGTTACCCCACTATTACTCATACCAAAAACGAGGGTTTTTGTATTTGGACTCAGTTTCTGACAAAGTACCAAAACTGATTTGAAGTACTTAGTTCTGAAATTTTTTGGTCTAGCAAGAATTAGATTCACAGCATACTCTTTTGCATCACATAGTTGAAATTCTATGCAAACAATTATCGGCTACCTGCCCACAAAAATACTACACCACTTTCGCAAATATTTCAAAATACTACAAGAAGCTGAATTATTTTGAAGTTCCAAAAATTTCCACACTCAAGACACACATAAAATAGGCATATGCATTGGCATCACATCATGGAGAAAGCCCTGACATCACTATTTTTGTTTGTAACAGGTTAGTAATTTTAAGTACTAGACCCCTAAGTATAATTGCATCATCTTGTCACCGCCTCACTTACTTACATACTCGTGACTTCTGTACCAGTTTTGTTACCCCACTATTACTCATACACAAAACTAGGGTTTTCGTATTTGGACTCCGTTTCTGACAAGATGCCAAAACTGAAGAAGAAAAAAAATCGGCGGTGGGAGGGTGGTGGTGGTCTCAAAATAAAAACCAAAACTGAAAACCGGAAACTCCTTTTTAAGAACTGGTTTTCAAAACTAAAGAAGAAAAAAAAACAAAAACTGTGTGCCAAACGCGTTTATTTTCTCTAATTTACAAAACTGGAGAAAAAACTAGAAAAATAAGTGTTACCAAACGGAGCCTTAGTTCTGAAACTTTTGAGTCTAGCAAGAGTTAGATACACAGAATACTCTTTTACATCACACAGCGGAAATTCTATGCAAACAATTATCGGCTACCTGCCCACAAAAGCACTACACCGTCTTTAACTACTTTGGCAAATATTTCAAATTTTCAACCTTATCTTCATCAAAAGCTTGGAATTAGTAACTTTCTCTAAGACTGGATGAAAATTTGTTAAGCGGTACTTATTGCCATCGCAGACAATACGATGCTTTAAGAAAGACGCCATTCTCGTTGATGAACTGATATAATCAGGGTGAGCTGTCTAATAAGGTGTTTGAATACAAATTCTATGCATGACGGACAACTATTCAATAGTAGCCACAAAACAGATAACACTATTAAGATTTCGGGAGCTATGTAGGATACCATGCTAATGAAGGTCTGTATAAACACAGGACGAACAGATTCGTAGTACCCTAAGGGAAAACATGGTATTGACTTGTGTTGCTTGCATCAGATTACATGTACGCTAACATATGGGAAGAACACATGTGTAAATGTGGGAAAATATTGTGAGCTACACCAGGGGCGGATCCAGAAAGTCTAATTGGGAGGTGCCAAAAAATCATAAAAAAATTTGATGGCTAACATAATAGAATTCAAAAGGTTCAAGTTCACATAAAGCATGAATAATCAAAAACACGTTATAATTAGCGTCAATATTAAATCCGTTAAATAGATTGCTCAATTTGTCTACTAATAATATATTTTCATTATGACTTGTTAAGGTTAGTCAACAATAAATTTCCAATTTTGCATTGAAAAAACTTAACTCTTACTGTATAAATCTATTACTAATGTGATTGTTAACAGTTCACAACCTATTCGGACCGCACCCCTTGGGCCCGCTAAGGAACACGTATTGCGCGACACGTCATCCACTTGACAGTCAAAATTGCTCAACATCGTTAGTCGGTCAAAGCACTCCGTGCCTCGAGCATCCAGACGGTAGTCAAAAGTGCAGCTTCCCCCACGAGGGGTCGGCCACCCCCCTGAGAAGGGGGTCGGCCACCGCCCTAAGAAGGGGGTCGGCCACACCCTGAGAAGGGGGGTCGGCCACCCTCTTTAAAGGGGGGTCGGCCACCCACTTTGTAAGGGGGTCGGCCACCCTCTTGGTAAGGGGGTCGGCCACCCACTTTGTAAGGGGGTCGACCACCCACCTTGTAAAGGGTTCGGCCACCCTCCTTCTGGGGGGGTCGGCCACCCTCCTTGTGGGGGGGTCGGCCACCCTCCTTGTAAGGGGGTCGGCCACCCACCTTGTAAGGGGGTCGGCCAACCTCCTTGTAGGGGGGTCGGCCACCCTCCTTGTTAAGGGGGTCGGCCACCCTCCTTGTAAGGGGGTCGGCCACCCACTTTGTAGGGGGGTCGGCCACCCTCCTTGGAAGAGGGGGGTTGGCCACCCTTGTCTTTGGGGGGGAAACTCGCTGTACACTGCTGACTTCTCGCTCAACAACGCTTAACCACCATCATCAGTAGCGCGACGCCCATTGTCGTCTACACATCATCATCGTAACAACTGCCATGCACGAACGGGCATCATCATCTAGGTACCATTCCGCCACACTCGTCGTCGCTCTAGCCCTCGCGGCGGGATGGGCTCACAACCCTAAAAGCCCTCGCCGGCACAATCAACCGGGGGCTCCAGCCCTCGCCCGCACAATCGACCGACGAGCTCCGGCCCTCGCGGCGGGATAGGCTCATAACCCTAAGGCCCTCACCGGCACACTCAACCGGGGGCTCCAGCCCTCGCGGCGGGATGGGCTCACAACCCTAAATCCCTCACCGGCACAATCAACTGAGGGCTCCGGCCCTCGCCCGCACAATCAACCGGCGGGCTCCGGCCCTTGCGGCGGGATAGGCTCACAACCTTAAGGCCCTCGCCAGCACACTCAACCGGGGGCTCCGACCCTCACAGCGGGATGGGCTCACAACCCTAAAGCCCTCGCCGGCACAATCAACCGGGGGCTTCGGCCCTCCCCCGCACAATCAACCGACGGGCTTTGGCCCTCGCGACGTGATGGGCTCACAACCCTAAAGCCCTCGCCGGTGCACTCAACGGGGGGCTACGACCCTCGCCCGCACAATCAACCGACGGGCTCCGGCCCTCGCGGCGGGATGGGCTCACAACCTTAAGGCATTCGCCGGCACACTCAACCGGGGGCTCCGGCTCTCGCAGTAGGATGGGCTCACGACCCTAAGGCCCTCACTGGCACACTCAACCGGGGGCTCCAGCTCTCGCAGTAGGATGGGCTCACGACCCCGAAGCCATCGCCGATACAATCGCCCGACGGGCTCGCAGGGGGCTCCGCTTATAGTGCCCCGGCACGAGTACCCCTCGCCACGGACTCTGAACACTGAGCTGCGAGAATGTACGCTCATGTTACCATTGATCATCGACACCGCCAGGGCAATGACCCACGGGTCACTCCGGGACGGGAGCAGGTCCTCGGAAGGCATCGCGCCGCCTGGCAGTTGACTACACGGACAACCCTCACCGCTGTCAGGATCTCTGCACGTCTCTTGACGCATCTCGTGGGATTCAGTAAGGGCTTGGACCGGAGGCTGGGGCAACGGGCTACTCTGACCATGCTACCGCGGTATGGTCAGTTTCCTCAGACAGGCAGAAGGATGCTGCAAGGGCAGGGCAACACGAACTCGGGGACCAGCAATTCAACGGACAATCAATACTCTGGGACCCCCATCGGCGACGTGTCACTCCCAGGGGACGACACGTGTCGGCTGATGACACGTGCACATTTGTGCCTATATATAGTGGACTTTGGAGCTTATTAGAGGAGCTCTCTCTCATTTGACATTTTCACTTTCTCTCTCTAAAACTCATTCTCTTTGGATTTCTAGTGAGAGAAAGACATTTGGATTCCTGTCACCAGACCCTTGACGTTGCACCCTTGACACGGACTATTGACCGCCGTCATGTTCATCGTTACCCTGCCTGCGCGACGCTGCCATGCCTCGCGACCTGTCTGGGGAGCCTTGCTCTCAGCCCTTACTGCATCCTTGCTGTCTCCCACTTTGTCTACTTGAAATCCAACTTAGACTGCATCTTTTGTGGCACCTCTACGTGGCAACGAACCCTCTTTCCTCGACAACATTAACTATATGAATAAATTAGTTACGTGTAAGTTAACCAACTATAAGAATTTAAACTTAAAACAAAAAAAGAATGAACCTTAAGCTATTCTTTTATTTTTTGGGTAACGTGGAGATTTAAAATTTAGAATTTAGAAGAATGAAGATAAAGCAAGAAAATGAAGAAGATAATAACTATGATAGGGCACAAAGAGTAAAAGATACAACAAATGAAATCTTAATAAATTAGTGTTATAATATAATGTATTCTTGTTAACATTTTAAATATATTGATTCATTATAGGAAACTAAAGAAGAATTCCAAAAAAGTGAGGGGTGCCATGCCCCCCCCCCCCCCCCCCCCCGGTCATGGGGTGGTACGCCCCTGAGCTACACCACACAATATGGTGAGCTACTGATGACTGTCGGTGCTATGTCTGTCTCATGGAGCAACCGTTCTTGACTTATAGCAAACAGAACATTAACTTACCATAAAACGGAAGTACATGATTGATGAGGTAGTTTTCAATATAGTGAAGACACCGGCCTGAGGCCGTGTGATCAGCATAGGTGAGCCTGCGGCTTCCAAAGGGGGTCTCAATTTCTGCGTCGCTGCCAATAATCTCCGAGCGTATCCACGATAACTTTTTCTCAGCGGAGTCATTTCTTGCTAAGCCTTTTTCTAGCATCTGGAACGAGTCCATGCCACGAGCGAGGCCATGGGGAGACTCTGAAGTGAATGGTCCAGGTGAGTTCATGGTGCTGTGGCCAGACTGTTCCACCTTTTGTCCTTTGAGGATTTGTTTCAACATGGGTTGCTCCAAGTCCGTGCTCACGAATCGTGAGTCACGAAGTAGAAGTAAAAGAGGTTATTGTTTAAGAAGAAGCTAGCACTGGTGTATTTTATCAGAAAGAAAGGACAAGAGCTTCGGTGGGCGAATTAGAAGTCGATAAATGGTTGGACATAATACTTCTTCTATTATCCATATGGGAGTGTCGTGCTTTATTATCATTAACGTAGCGTGTTAAACTCTTTCTCGCTTACTAAGTCAAGTGGAAAATTTCATAGTTAGGTTGTGCAGAAAGGTATAGTAACCAAACTCAGTTACGTTGCTTTCATTTTACTTCGCCCATTCAGTAAGAGATGAACATGTCAAAATCTGAACAAGTAAATGAAAATTAAGAACTTTTCTGATTAGCATGGAACGAAGTCCGCGTGCTTATAGATTGTGAAGAAGAAACTACCAACTTGACCGTTATACAGCTCCTGGAAGCTCATTTCTGACTTTATACGAAAAAAATGCTACTTAAAATGAATAAAATTGTTCAATTAGCCCTGCTCAATACTATGTCTAATACGCCCGCATGGATTTGTTAATTGCAAATTTATATCTTACAACACTATAGCCAAGGCAATTAGCCCTTCTCAATACTACGTACAAATCAGAAAAGCAAAAGAATATTGAGAACACCTAATGAATGTAACCTAGATATGCCCAAAGCATTGCACAACCTATTAATTGGATTTCTCTTATCTTTCCCACCTTAGTACTCGAAATTGCATCCAATATTGCACAATGCACTGCAAAACACCATTAGCACTCTTCTTGGTATTCTTCGGTTATCTCCCTCCATCCAGATTCTAGCATTAAACCAAATCCCTAATCTGTCTCTGCTCACTGATCATAGTTGATGCCCCATGCCCAATGAGACAAATCTGGCCATGGAGGTTTAGATCAGTCAAGCTACCAAGCTGTGTGGCAAATAATGGCATATTTATATTATCTCTCTCACTCATATTAAGTCGTTCTGTATTTATTTTCGACTAGGACATGTGCAGAACTAGTGCCCAAGATTTAATTAACAAATTCAGACAGAGCCACAATGCTGATATGAGAAGCAGCATTAATGAAGCGACATTTCCAACTATATGGAACCAACTCGAACATCATGCACATTCTGAGGGAAGACAATCAGTATGCCGAAAAGTAACCCAACATGGGAGCTTATAACCAAAGCAACGTCTTCGTCTATCTGGACTAGCCACCATCAGAATTGATATTGGGCTACTGCTAGTGGATGTTGCCGGGGTCTCCTACCTCTACACTGAAAATACTTTCTGTTTTTGATTTTTTTTGCAACAAAAAAAAAGAAAGAAAAAAGAAAAGATTGATGAAATGGGGTATCTCTCTATATCGAGAAGAAATGTGCGGATTGAAACTCACCAAGGACAATCGAAATTTTACTTTGTAATTCACCAAGTGTTCACATACAGAATAAGAGAGCATTTAATTCATCAAATGTATGTGCTGTTTTAAATGTGACCAACTGACCAAAATTTTGGCACACCCACTAATTCCTGAGCATTTAATTCATCCGTAGCTTTTTAGCTATGGATATAGCATCCAATCAACTTGGACATCAGAAGTTTTGATTGGATACATGTAGATTTCTAGATATTTAATGGTAAAGTTGGTTGGAGTTGAATGGGAGTCTTTCAGATGATCTAGACAACCCATGCAGACAAATTCCAAGTTTGGCACATTCCTTATAGAGGTGGCCTTCTGTGTCTGTAAGCCATAGATGCCCCTTTCTCAACTTTGACCCGCCGGTTTAGTTTTTTAGATAATGGACTTAAAATATACAATGGAAAAGTAACTTGTTGTAACTCTAATTTAAATCGCTCATCAAGAGAAATACTACTCTACTCATATTAAACCATAACCACGACGATGGCATTGGCTTCTCACTCCTGGTTAGCTATCCCATACTAAAGGTGATAAAGAATTCATCTTCACAATTAAATTTACAATAAGATTCTCTATATTAGTTTGGATGCCATATTTTAAACCAAACACCAATAGTAAAACTCGAATAAAAGAAAGGGGGATCTATGGCTTACAGACACAGAGGGAATGTGCAGAGAAATTTCAAGTTTGGCACCATGCAGAGAAATTTCAAGTTTGGCACCATCCCTATTAGAGATGCCCCTCTCTCAACTTGATGGAAATTCTGAGACTATCTTCTTTTCCGTCGCAAGTTCAAGGAGAGAAACCATCGTAGAACATTTCTAATCTTGATATTGCAAATCGTGTATTGTAAAACGTTTCTGATTTGCTCCACATCTTCACGGAGGGAGAGCCATATTGCAAAGCAGGGCACTCATTTACGATTTTTATGCTATACTATTCAATTTAAAACCAATTTTCAAAAGAATGAGTGGTTAACAAGGCTTACGTATTATAGCTAAGAACCCGCACGATTTGGTTGAATTGAGATGTAATTTGGTTTTCTTGTCAATCATATATTTTTTTTTTTGTCAAAAGCCAATGAATTTCATTTCACTTGAAAACGGCCTATATACATCCACAGTTTACAATATGAAGCTATACAGTGTGCTGCGTACCTCTATCTATCAGTGTATATTTACATTCTTCTTATATCTCTAGCTATCTATAAGAATGTTTTTATTGATTCCCCATGCTTCACACAGCTTTTTGTTTCAAGCATTTGCTGGGACTTTCTTCCAACTGCTCACCCTGTATTTGATCCATTGGTTGATTACATGAAAGCAACCCTGGGGATGAGACTGCACTTGATTGAAAATTCTGGAGTTTCTCTCTTGCCATAGGCCATAGACTATTACAGTAATCATTAGTTTACAAAGCTTAGCCTTAAAGCTCTTTCCCCTGAAATTCTGAGCTGCAAATTGTATTACTTGGCTCCATGATTCCAAGGGTATCTTCATATCCATCCTTTCCAGTACCAATTTCCATATTTCTTGTGCATATGGACACTTGATGAACAAATGATCCACATATTTCTTGTGCATATGGACACTTGATGAACAAATGATCCACTGTTTCTGCTGGTTAGCACAAAGAATGCATTTATCATCCTGAGTTATATTCCACTCTTTCAATTTGACCTTAGTTCTTATTCCATTCTTGCACAACATCCATAGTATGGTAGCACATCTAGGGATGTGTCCACTGAACCAGACTACTTTCCACCATGGCACACAGGCTTTTTTTGTTCTCAAGCAATCCCAGATAGATTTTATTGTAAAATTCCCAGAGGGTTTCCAATGTATTTCATCCATCTTCTCAGTATTTGGAGGAGGTAAGGTACTGAGCATACTGTTTATTTGCTGCAAAGCCTTAGACCTTAGAACAGGAAGTCTCCATGTATTGTTTTCAATGATGTCTGCCACCTTAGCATTGATATTCAACCGGAGGTAAAATGGTTAGAATCATATTGACGACTTCTATGCAAAATACTAAAAAATGAATCTCATTTTGATGCATCACTATGCTAACATATTATACCAATTCATCTAAACCTACTGTTACATCTAATTTTCACCAACATTCTAAATTTTATAATCCTTTATGTCGTCCTCCAATTTTCTGTGCATCGAAATCTAGTGAAAAATGATGACACAGTCATACTGCCTAGTATGTTGGGGGTGAAGCTAGATTAACACTTTTTTTAGGAAATTCGCACCCAAACTTTGGTTGAGTTGATAGGATACATGAAGTCTTGAATTGAAATGTTGAAACTTGTGACTTAGATTCACGACATATTTTAATTATATAAAATATATATAACTTTACATTATTGAGATATGATGGCTGAAAAATCTAAATATGTGTAGTTTTTTGGCATTCACCCTCTAACGTGAACACCATGAAGCTGTTGTTACCTGTTATGGAAGTTCTTGCGTGTTTACGTACACCCTGTTTAGTAATAATATTATTTATTTTAACTTTTTTATTAAAAAGGATAATATGTATTAACTTGTTTGTTTAGCCTTTAATTTCATAATTAAGAATATAATGACACTTAACCAAATAACATTTTGGAAAAGAATAATTACACTCTACACTCCAACGAGGTTTTCCATTTATCACACACAACTATCCTAAACATTACAATAACACTCAGCACCCTGTGCTTGTAGTTGTATGATTTGATATTGCACAATGCCATCTTTTGTTTAAGGAACCGTTTTGCACAAGGTAGACATATTTGTGGGTTAGAGTTGGTGTTTGTGAGGTTAGGTCTGGGCACGCACGCGTGAGCGCTGTGCGCGCGTGTGTGTAAGGGGCATACGACAGGGGTGGATTAGGGCTGTGTGTGTGTGTCTGTGTGTGTGTGTGATGGACAAAAGGTGGTTTGGTGGTAGTGGTGGGTGGTTCGACTATAGTGGCGATGGGCAGTGGTTCGATGGTGGTGATTGTGGCGTGGTTCAACGGTGGATAGTCGCTGATGACTAAGCGTTGGCGGGTGGCTCGGTTTTGCCAGTGGCTCGTAGAGGAGAAGGATGTATGGAATTTTCAAAAATTATGCTTTTCTCTAAGGAATATTATTTTCTATCCAGCAATTTGTTAACTCTGTGAGCCGAAAACAAAAAAAATCTGGCTTAGTGTAATTTCAATAGTTAGCCGACTTTAATCAGGGGTGCCGACTTTAACTAATCCTATAAAAAGATATGATGACACCTTAACGTTATTTGAATCAATATTTCTATTACATCTGCATGTCAAAATAAGAGGTGTAGATCTACACGTGTTTGTACTTCATACTATAGCTATATTCCTGCCAGCTCTCATTTGCAATAGAAAGTTGCAATATTATATAGGTTTTGATGGTAACTTCTAATTTGGCCATAGATGTGCGGTGCTTATAGCAAAGACTGCTTACACATCAGTTATTCATCTCCAATTACTCAGCGTGTCGCTTTCTATGAGGATTGTATAAGCATTTCATCGATATGGAATAGAGATAAGCATTTCATCGATATGGAATAGAGATAAGCATTTCATCGATATGGAATTGAGACTCAGAGAACAAAACTGTGTAGAACATTTCACGAGTACATCACATTAATCAGCTAACCTTAAGATCTAGTAACTTTTAACTCTAATTTAAATCACTCACCAATAGAAATGCTACTCTAATCATATTAAACATAACCATGATGATGGCATTGGCTTCTCACTCTTGGATAGCGATCCCATACTAAAGGTGATAAAGAATTTACCTTTTAAATTAATTTACAATAAGATTCTTTATATTGAATGACGGACGCCATATATTAAACCAAAACACCAATAGTAAAACTCAAATAAAAGAATGGACTTATATCTAGTAGCGTTAGAGATTTCAGTGGTAGAGACTCGAGATATTAATTCAAAAAAATAACAAAGGAGTGCTTCAATAGAAGAATTGATTGTGCACACCTTAACAACCTCCCAAGAGACTAAACTTATAATAGACACCATGGCCACTTTGGATAGATCGATCGATGCACTTATGCACATGAGCTTATGTGAGAACCCAACATTTTATATGCTTTGATTACATGTTTAAATATGATTAGATAAACCAATTTACGTGAAAATGGTTATGATGAACTATGCATGATAACATATTCGAATGTATGTTGAAATGTTAAACACCTTGTACTAAGTAAATTATCTAAGGAGATGAACGAATTGCTAGAAATAGAAAAGAGTATTTGATGTGTAGAAACTTTAAATGATCACTTGGAATGACCAAAAATATTCTCAGAAGAGTTGGAAACGAAAAATGGTGAAACCTTCAGCTGGGAGTAACCGGTTGTTGACCGGACTGCCTGTGAATTGTTTTGCTTTTTGCAAAGAATTGTGCCACCTCGTGCTTGTGACGTGTCAACCTAGCATTGCGACACGTCGTGCTTCGAGCCTTGTCGTACTTTGGTTAACATTGTCGTGCTTGCTAGGTGGCATAGTCTTGTCTTGCCACCTCATGCTTCCAGCCTTGTCATACTTTGCTTAGCCTTGTCATGCTTACTAGGTGGCACAACTGTGTCTTGCCACCTCGTACTTTGAGCCTTGTCGTGCTTGCTATGTGGCACAACCATGTCTTGCCACCTCGTGCTTAAAGTCTCGTCGTGCTTGACTCTTCCGCCTCTTCACCTCCACTTGACACCTCCTACTTGCTTCTAATTTGATATAAAAGACCCAATTGACGTGCTTAAATTCTCTTACCTCGTTTTTTAGAGAAAAGTGCAAGAAAAGCAACCAAAAACCTCACAAAATCTAGAATCAAGGCTTATTTTTTAAATGGAACCTTAAGCAGTTGATTTGGAAAGTTTCTATGAGCTTCAAACAGTATTTTGAACGTGTTTTGAAGGTGTTTCAAATATGAAAATTGGGTTCTTTCATCTCTTCTTTAAGGTAAGATAGTTAAAGCTTTTTAATGGGCTTTTAAGACATAAATATGGATATATGCTATGTTAGCGTAACTCTTTTAGTATGAATCATTTGTCAAACTTTTATAGACTTGTTAATAAGTGAATATATTCATGTTTAACATATTGGAGGTTATGGAAGACGTGAAATAGGTTATGGTATGTGTGAATTATAGAATTATGTCAAATTAGACATGGTTAGAATATGGTTTTGGACATGTTTGTTAAGTTCTATAATTGAAGCTCAATTACTGAATATAAATGATTATGTTACATGTTCAAGATGTTATGAAGATGATGTTACATCCTTTCATTGTACGGGATGGTTGATCTATTGTTGATGATTATTATGCCACCACATTCAAATGATTGGGGGTTGATTCGATTGTGTTTGAGTAGCGGTGCACCGTATGAGCCGAACAGTTGTATCTCCGACTGCTACCCGAGGCAGTATCGGTATTCAATTGTTTTCGGTTACTTTGCCTTTGGCCGAGGCAAAGGTTGTGATCTTATATCCCGGGTGTGGTGACATAAGGGTGGTCTATTGATGGAACTGAATTCGGGAATGGTAAACTCTTGTAATGCTCAACTAAGTGTGAACATGTGATGTGTTATGTGCACATGTAGAACTGCTTAATATGGTTGAATTGCAATAACATGCATTATCAGTATTCTTAAGTTGAAAGTTACATTAAATATCTTTGATTATCTTATTGAGCCAGTGGGGTGACGGGATTTTACCCATAATAACTTTTAGCTCAAGGAGTCGGTCCCTCGAAAGGCAAGGAGAAGGTGTGAGGCACGGTGAGAAGACGGGCAAGGGGTCAGTTGCACATATGTGAATTAAGTTGTACTTACATAGTACAGTATGTCAACTCTGAGATCTGGCAGAGAGCTTACTAGGTGTGTTTTGTAATAGTAAACTCTTTAATTTTGTATAATATGGTTTGATTACCAAGTGAGTTAGAATGAGTTGTATTATCAGTATGATGTGATTAGCTGATGTGTCGTAATGCTCTAGCCGGGTTGAGATAACCCTAAGTTGGGGCGTTACAGCTTAGCACCCGTTAAAGCAATCTATCAATGTTGTGGCTATATGGCGTTTGTTATCTAGTCAAAATAGGTCTCTCTAAGGTGCAAAAGTGAATATAAAAAATTACTAGTATCCCATGCAAAGTAAAACGAAGGAAATGGTAACAACAATAGTACAACTTTTGGGTATTAAATTGGATTCTAAGTTAAGAAATAAATGGTTTTAGTTTTATAAAAATAAGGAAAGAAAAAAGAACCAGTAAAATCTTAACTATCAATTTGAGGAATCAAGTGACTTTAAGGAATGATTGTTACTTATACATTTTTCTTTCACTTTTGGTAAAAGAAAAATAGAAGGAGATTTTTATATATTTATATTGCTTTATTGCTCAAGGCATTTTATAGTTTTTCACTCGAAGTATTTGGTGGTAAAAGTTACTATTTTTTAATAGACTCATTATATCTTTTAGTGTGCAAATACCAACCACTTATTGTTGTACTGACTAAAAATGAGTGTCATCAAAATTTTAAGGTATTTAATCGTAATGTAAAGTTATAAAGTGCTCCTCAAATGAAAATTAGGTCCAACGGGAGTTATAATAGCATGTTATTCACAAATGATATGAATTTTTTTTGGCTCTTATTTGGATTGTTGGAAGATAGCCCAATGCCTCAATCACACAATAGCGATAATTAATGACCGTTAGATGACTCTAATGCCTTTTATTTAGAGATGTTAAAAAAGTGCCGCTAAGAATTGACGCTTAATTAAAGTGTTAGCTGAAAAGCCACTAAAAATACACATAACTACCATTAATATTGTCGCTATACAGGAGATATTGGATATCTTCCTACGAGTAGGGTAGCCTAAATTTTAACCTAAAAACTAAAGAAAAGTGCAGTACTTTCGGTACAAAAAAAAAGAGGCAGACATCTCTATAACCGAAATGGAATAGTAACACACCATTTTATATGTGTATACATTTGTGTTAATATGCATATCAAAACATTGACTACCGAAGGGGTATGAATGTGTTAAGAAAACAGTTACTTGTTTGAAGATGAGACAACAACCTGGGTGGTCCCTCAACTACAAGCGTTTTGCCATATTAGTCCTTAAACAAAAAAATTTGCCATATTAGTCCTTAAACAATACGTCATTTGCCATTGTGGTCCTTTTCTCCATTTCAGTCCAAAAAACCGTTAGTGGCTCCCACAACAGCGGTACTAGAGTCATTTCACAATTCTCAAGAACCAGAAGCTCCCTTATGGTCCCTGAACTATTAACGTGATACTAAATTAGTCCCCGAACTAATTCTTGCACTCTTGATCCTTTAACATTGTATCATTAGTCAATTTTGTCCTTTTGATGACTTCAAACACGGTTTTGTAGGTCTATGAAAAAAGTCAATAAGCCGTTACCATGACCATTGTCTTAGAGTACTATAACCATAAATATTTAAACAAGGTGGCTTTTTTCTTACTATAGACTACCAACACCCTCTATCCAGGGAGAGAGTAAGTTGGATTGAGTTTTTATGGGTTTAACTAATTCAATTCAAGAAAATGTTGTCTCTTACCCCTTAATTAAATGGGATAGGATGGTTGACTCAATACTATAGTAGGTTATGTTGGGTTTGGCATCATAACCCATTCATAATGGCACTACAAGAAAACAGCTCTTTAGCGACCGCAGTTAGCGACCGCACCAAAAGGCGGTCGCTAAACTATAATTTAGCGACCGCTTTAGCGACCGAGGACTTACGCGGTCGCTAAACTGTAATTTAGCGACCGCTTTAGCGACCGAGGACTTACGCGGTCGCTAAACTGTAATTTAGCGACCGCTTTAGCGACTGAGGACTTACGCGGTCGCTAACACATATCATTAAATGGCGCGGTCAAAGAAATTAATTTGGCAGGTATTTTTAGCGACCGCGTTAAAAAGCTTTAGCGACCGCAGTTAGCGGTCGCTAAACTCCAGGTATAAAAAAAAAATTTATGCCCTAATCCGTCTCTCTGTCTCCCAAAAATAATAGCCCACCACCGCCTCTGTTTGTTTCTCTCCGAAAAACAACCGCCACCGCCGCCGTCTGCCAACCGCCTCCATTTGTGGATCCCTTCTTTCCTCTTGTCTCACAGCCCTGAACCATTTCCTAATTTCCCTTCCCCCTTCCTCCAACAGCTAGCGCCGCCCATCAGCCCACTCACCTCCGGCCGCCAATCGCAGTGTTGCTGCTCCTTTGGCAGCCAACTGCAAGGTTTTTCATTCTCCGGCCGCCACCCGCACACATTGCTAGATCTCCTGCCGCCGACCAAGCCCACCCAATTCGCAACAGCCCTGCCGCGCCCCTTCTCGGACTGCTATTGCCGCTTCTCCGGCTTCTTTGGTATGTGCTTTTGGTATTTGTGTTACTTTTTGCAAGTAAGATTCGCATGTTTAATTTAGGCTTTTGGTAAACCTAATTGAATGGTAAACAAAATGAGGCCAGAGGATATTGATGATCATAAGGATGAATTCATGCTGTGCGTAGAAGTTACTTTTTTCAGCAGTTGTTATTCTTTGTTAATTCAGCAGTTGTTATTCTTTGTTAATTCATAAGGCAACTAGACAGTAAAATCAATACAATATTTTAGTTCATGATTTGCTTTTTAGTTCTAGGATCTCCATGGTTGATTCATCAGTATGCTATGTCCTACATTAGCAAAATACTGATTGACTATGAAAAGAAGTACACAACGTTGGGAAAGACTTGCCAGATTTGGAATTGTACTCGAGAGACAAGCTCTGAATTTAGCAAGGAAAGAAAGCCGGTAATTCCATCTTGGTTTATCTAGGCGATCATCCAAAGATAGGAAACACAGGAGTCGGATTCAGTAGTCAATTAGTCATACCTTCATAATTTATTGATTCTTGGCTCTCTAACCAGTACTTGTCAAGAAAAGGGAAAAAAACAGAGAGAAAAATAGAAATTCCCATTTCTACAGTTAGTTTGTTATATATAGTGAGCTGACTGGGAGTTATTGCTTGGCAATTGTCTCGTGGACATCTATGCTTTTAGCCAAGTACTCAGTCAGGGAACATAGTCAACTTCAACTGTCTTAACTTAGACAGCAGCTGTCTTCTTGTTGGTCATTAATATGTGCATTTTAATGTTTGATATTGGTGAAAGCCCTATATACCAAATGTCATATGTATGTGCTGAGCATGTGGCATGTTTTGTGTCCTTATATTTTTTTGCCCTTTATAACAAGCCTAACAAACTAGCAATGCAAATGGACAGGGAGATGGTGGTGAAGGATATTTTTTCGAAACTTAAATATGAATCTGTAGCCAAATCAACTTGTTATATTATGCTGCAATTCACTTTAAGTATAATGTTAATGCATGTTTGCGGCTAGAAATGCATTGAATATGCTGTCAATCTTTCATTTCCTTCAAAACATTTTTGCTGCATTCTAAATCTGGTATTTACATTTGAACTTTGCAAGGTGTTTTTGTGGGGGTGAGTTGACAGGGCAGGTATGCCAATCTTTTTGTGGTCCAAACTTTTTGAACATCAACATAGGTGTTCTTTCTCACTTAAAAAGAAAATATGGAAGCAATCATTGTAGAAGTGTTTTGTGTGCATGACAGTTGATTACATGACACATGCAAAAATTCAATTTGCACATCAACATAGGTGTTCTTTCTCACTTGCACGCGCTTGTCATGTGTGGCTTCAAAATTCAATTTGCATTTCTTGGCGCTATTGGTTTGATCCTCACCTTGAGAGTGTTCCTGACATGCGATAATTACTGGTCAAGTAAGTATTTTTTGCAAACTAGTCAAACTAGGGGAAAAAACGATGAGCGAAGACAGTGTCTATACTACTCCCTCCATTGCATTGGACCTATGGCGGTACTCAAGAGTCTGATCTATACCACCTCATTGGCCGTACTCAACAGTTTTCTTACACATGGGGTCTCACACACACTAAGGAATTTTTCAGAGTTCATACTTCACATACTAATTCTCTTTTCTTCTTCAGTTTGGAGTATTGATAGCTTAAAATCTGTTTTTTTGGACCTCAGTGTGCACTTACTGGGAAGAGAATCCAAGGGGTATGCATTTCTTTCTACTACTTACTTTTGATTTTAATGGTTTTAATGTGGCGGGCAAAGAACGTCGTTTTAATTCATTCGGTAAGCATGCAGTATGTGTAAAGCATGCAGTCTATATCTTATGTTTTGCGCCGTAGTTTCTTTGTTCTTATGGATATGTTGGATGCATGCTATGTTTTGCTTTACATGCCTTGTTAGTTGTCTTTAGAATGTCTCGCAATTTCAAGACAACACAGTAATTCAGATGGTTGTTACTATTGCATGTTGGATTAGCTGTGTTAGGATTTTAAAAAGCATACTTGTTCGTTTGACAATTTTTAAAAGCATACTTGTTCATTTGAGAATTGAGATTGTTGAAGGAGGATGGGACCTAATTGGATTGAAATATTGGATACGTGCATTTTGAACAGCTTTTTTCCCATTTGAGCATTGATTATTTGATTTTTAATTTTAGGTTGTTAATTATGCATTGAGCATTTGAGAATTGAGATCGTTGATGGAGGATGGGACCCAATTGGATTGAGACAATCAGATACGCGATTTAGTTGAATTGTGGGTTAAAATTAGGTTAACGCGCTTATGAAACATGACATGGTGGACGATATGTCGTTGTGGACGATAGGCCAACTCCCAGCCAGACGGTGGCCAGACGGTGGACGATATGTCGTTGTGGTCAAACGCGACTGGGGGTCCTAGGAAGGACCGTATACTCGGCCACCCTCGTCAGTCCGCTCGAGCGTTGTTAGCAGACAGACCATCATCGTCAGGCGCGGCGAGTTGTACCGGTCCTCGGGCAGACGCGACGACTATGGCTGCGACGTTGGCAGAGTGCTTCAATACAATGTTTGATGCGCGCATGCAGATGATGCTCGGTGACAGTTATGTAATTATAAAGGACCCCAAACTACATGTAATACAAATTTTCTCAATATCCTGCTGTATTTTGTGCTCTATATGTGATCTTGATTAGATATATGATGTTGAATCATTTGTATGGCTTTTTGCAGGGCAATACCGATGATCTCAGTGCCGGTGACCCCCGGGGCGATGAAGATGTTGTTGGATCAAACGTGCCTTCATCATCGAGGAATGAAGAAGATGATGACGGGGCTGGTTGTTCTACCGACGAGTGATTTACATAGGGGTTTGGTTAGGTTCATCTGCCATGAATATTATTTTCTTGTTTTGAATTGATCATCGGTACTTAACTGTATGAATTCTATTATTTTAATGCATATGTTAACGTTTTATCTATACTTTGATGAATGTCAGTTGCTGTTTGAATGAATGCGGGACAGGGGGTAAAACGGTTTTGAATGAATGCATTGAAAGCTTTCAACGCATTCATTCAAAAGCGTTTTAACAGAGGTTAAATCGGTTTTTGGATCGATTGGATTGGAATTGATATTAGTTTTGCGACAGGTTTTGGACAGGTTATCTGACCTGAATTTTTTTTTTTTGCAAAGCCAGGTTTTGCGACCGCAATATACGGTCGCTAAATTAAAAAAACGCGGTCGCTAAATGTTTTAATTATTTTTTTAAAAAAAATAATAAAAAATTAAATTATTTAGCAACCGCCGGTCGCGGTCGCTAAATCGGTCGCTAAATATATAAATATAATTTAATAAAAAAATTAAAAAAAAATTAAAAAAAATTAAATTATTTAGCGACCGCCGGTCGCGGTCGCTAAATCGGTCGCTAAATGTATAAATATAATTTAATAAAAATAATTAAAAAACATAATTGTTAAATTAATAATTATTTAGCGACCGCTAAGGGCGGTAGCTAAAGGTAGTCAACGCGGTCGCTAAACTTAGCGACCGAAATTAAAATGCGGTCGCTAAAATTTAGCGACCTGGGCTATAGCGACCGCGTTAGCGACCGCCCTTCCGCGGTCGCTAAACCCCTTTAGCGACCGCGTAAGGGTCTTTAGCGACCGCCAGGCGCGGTCGCTAAAGACCCTTTTTCTTGTAGTGTGGTCACTACCTGCCACCGTCATCACCCAGCCACCACCACAGTCAGGGGCGGAACCAGGAATTGTTTTCAGGGGGTGCAAAAATTAAACTAAAATTTAAGAATTGGCAAGCAAATTAACCAAACATATTTTTAAAATCTTTAAGTACAATTCTCGAAAGAAAAAAAAAATACACGCGAGTATTCACTTTTGGATGTCGCAAATCAAAATGTCCACGTCCTAAACATCCGATAAATACGGTGTCCAGCATCTCCAGTTAAGTGGGTCGCGTGCTACGTGCCCATGCCTCTTAGCCTGAAATATAAGCTGTCTACTGACCAGGGTGCCCAAAACAACCACTGTGGACCAGTGATGAAGAGTTGTTCAGTGCAACAATGGCATGTGATTTCTTGTGTATTTTTTTTTTCAAAAATTCAGGGGGTGCGTAAGCCCCCCCTAGTCACCACGTAGGTCCGCCCATGACCACAGTTGTCGGTTGCAGGCAGCCCCTAGCTCTATGTCGTAGGAAGTCGGTTGCTAGTTGCCACTTTTGGCAGTTCTAACTATCGACCATCGATGGTAACCACCGCCGTCGGTTGTCGCCAGCCCCCAACCTCCAGTCGCCACCACCTTACCATCAACCAGCGATCGACTGCCGGAGATGGGGGCTGACTACAGTCGATCGCTGGTTGACGGTAGGGTGGTGGCAGCTGGAGGTTGGGGCTGACGGCTGCAGTCATCTACCGATGGTGGTGTAGGTAATGACACGCTGGCAGTTGAGGCAGTGGCGAAGTGGTGCCGGGGATGAGATGTCACGGTATTTGTTGTGTTGGTGGTAGAGGAGAGGGTTTTGATGGCGCATAACAAAACAAAGCCACCTTGTAGAAAGCTCCATGGTCATGGTGGCAACTTATTTTGATGGGGTATACAATGACTTTTTGCATTGACGTACGAAACCATTGAAGTGATCAAAAGGATGAAATTGGCTAATGATGCAATGTTAAAGGACCAAGAATGCAAGAATTAATTCAGAGACTAATTTAGTGCTACATTAATAGTTCAGGGACCATAAGGGAGCTTCTGGTTCTTAAGAATTGTGAAATGACTCTAGTGCCCCTGCTGTGGGGGCCACTAACGGTTTCTTTTGGACAGAAATGGAGAAAAAGACTACGATGGCAAACGGCGTAGTGTTTAAGGACTAATATGGAGAAAAATTTTGTTTAAGGACTAACATGGCAAAACGCTTATAGCTATCTTTGAAGATTATTACTTAGGTGGGCTAAACATGCAACACGGTTATGAAAGGGAAGTATTAAACACTTATTTTTTATTTTGTGATGCTAGTTTTGGACCTACAGTCCCTCATCCAAAGCATCTAGCTCTATTTTCCTCGATCTCAGCTAATTTCTATGTTCTATGTTCTATGTTTATATATCGAATTTAACAAAGTTGAGTCTAAATGAAGAGACCAATGAGGACTGACACATATACTGATAACACTTACGTGACAAAAATAGAAGGTTCTTAAAGAATTTTATATGGCGCAAAGAAAAAAAGTACCAAAAATTCTACGTATCGCAAGTCTAAGTACCATTTCAGCTCTCTGTATAAATCATCTATTGCACTCGTTTATCATTGGAATATACCAAAGCAAGACAGCCGCCAAACCTAATCTCTCTCTCTCTCTCTCTCTCTCGGTTGCCTCCAAATTCAGCATGGACTTGCATGTTAACGTACCAAGATGGACCCCTAGCCCTATCCCAACTAGACCACTCAAGAAGGATCATGAAAGAGATGATGAACCCTAGATGGACAGCTTTTGCTTCTGATCAAGAAGATGACGATGGCATTTCCTTCCATAATAGCCGTACCAAAAATTTCAACAACTTCCCGTTTAGCACTTGGCCCACCGTTGTTCATCCGCCGCCGCATATCGGAGTGCTTGAAGCACCCTCATCATTGGCGGAACTAGGATTTCATTCTAGGGGGTGCAAAAAATGTATATCGAAGTCGCTAAATTTTTTTATAAGTAAAATAATACACAGAAAATGAGAGCACTTTTTGATAGTACACAAAAAATAAGTGCACTTTTCACTGTATTATGAAAATAGCAATAAACTCCTTATACATTATAGATACTTGTACAGAACCCTCTAAACATATATTCTCTCTCCACCAAAATTATACTTCCAGCCGTTAATTTCTAGAAAACCTATTACATCCAAAGCTCTCACCAAGCCATCATTCCACTGTAAAATCAGCAAAACTGAACCCAATCAAACTAGTCGACCAATTCAAATAAACTTCAACTCAATTTACTTCTGAGATTCGTAATTGTGACAATGCAAGGATAATGGTGGTAGGACTGGTTGAGATGGATCTTAGTGGTGGGGCGATGGGTATCATAGTCAGCCTTTCCAGTGGCATGGCGGTGGTGGATAAGTGGTGCGTAGATTTTTTGCGGTGGGCTCGTAACATAGGAGTAGGTACGTGGGGGTGAAGGCCAGTGGTGTTGGTGGTGAAGGTGTCAAAATCTCGAGTAATGGACAGACGTACCAGGTACGTACCATTACTTACTTGTCTAAAGTTTCATTTGTTAATACTTTTCAATTCTGCGTATATCACACACACACACACACATAAAAAAGAACATACGAAGGTGTCATGGCGAGGTCTCTTAACCATGACTTTAAGGTCATGTATGTTCAACATCAACTCCCTCCATTAGACCTAGCAAAAAAGGACTCGGACCCTCGGGTCCATCCGTACCTGGCAAAAAAACCCAGGTACGAGTACGTATTTTGAAGACCCGCCGAAAATTGACCCGTACCAGAACTGACCCATAATTTTCGGGTCAGTCCAGATCGGGCACGAATTACTCGGGCTACCTGGTTTTTTTTACTATATAACTGCTAGGGTTTCTTGAGCATTCATTATGTTCTCCCTTCTCTCTCTCTCTCTCTCTCTCTCTCTCCACGTCGCCGGTCGCTCTCTCTCTCGAGTCACGACGTCGCTCTCTCACATAAACTCGACGACGACGTCGCTCGTTCTCACATCAACTCGACGCCGATTCATCCCTCTCACTCTCCGCGACAGATCCGTCGCAGGTTCGCCTCTAGTATCTCCGATCAGATCTGCCACAGCCACAGCTCCGCGCCACCGTCTCTGATTAGGCTAGAGTGAACTACGGAAGTTACAGCACAGTCGAAGTGACCTTCGATCGTGGTCTGCGTTTGACTTTGATAGCTTTGTGTTGTTACACTTTTTTTATTTTTTGTTTACTAGAATTTTTTTTTCAGATCTACTTGTATTATTTCTGTTAATTTTTTGTATGTACTTAAGTGTTTGGTCTTTGTGTTAAGGTATTGTGGTTATTGTGTTCGGTTGAGATGATTGTGTTGTGGATTTGAGAATTAATATGACCTCGGTTGGACGATTGTGTTCTGGATTTGAGAATTGAGACGATCACCAAGTGGTAATTGTAGAAATTAAATTACCAAGTGGTGGTTGTAGTAATAAAAAAGAACGAAAAAATAGTCTTAAAAAATAGTCTTTTGTAAATAAAATTAAAAAAAAATAACAATTTACCCGCGGGTAATACGTACCCTACCTGCCTGGTTAGGGTACGAGTACTTAAAAACTGTACCCGAGAAAAAACCGGGTAAATTTTATCCGGCCAGCTTTTACCCGTACCCGGGCGGATTTTACCCGTACCCGGCCGGTTTACCCGATTACCAGGTCTACCCTCCATGCCCACCAATGGGAAAGCCTTGTGTGCTGAAGCACTTTATACTAATAGTTTAATTGGTAGTGGTATGCAAACTTAGACTTAAAATGCTCTCTTATGGTAGTTGATAACAATATTTTAGCTGACTTGTTCAAAATATATCTAGTACATTAATTACGGCACTTAAACTAAATATCATAAATCAAATATCGCTCTCCAGATTTTGGTCAAATAGAAATAATGTTGCCAGGGACCAACTTGGACGAGTTTATCACATTGTACAACTTGGTTTGCTCTTTTTTAATTAATCCTCTAATATATGTTTTTAAATGCTTTGTTAAATACTAGAAACCGTAAAATGGTTATTTTTTAGTTCTGCCACTTAGGCAAATGGCAGGGCACCATTGGGCACGTTCCCACCTGCCCTTTTGCAAAAAATCCATTTTTCTATGTCTATATTTGTGACGCTTTGGACAAATGTACCCCCTCCCGACATCATATGCAAATTTTCGATTGCACGTCGTGAAACAAATTAATGAGACATAAGCGAAAGTGTGTCCCCAACAAGTTGCACTAATAAACGGAATACCAATTGCACTACTATTACGAGGAAACAAAATATGCAAGCGGACATAATCAAGACCAAGACCTTGCACAATGAGATAGTGGATTTTGTAATCGGTTGCTCTAAAACTTTAAGCTGTTAGGAAATGTGCCTAACAATTCTATCATGCTTTTTTGTAGCGGCACCATGTTAACTTTTGGCTACAAAAGAGCATGGACAAACATATTAGTACATGAGTATAAGCATATTCTTATCAGTTGAACAATAAAAAGAATTGCAAGTGCTGACTTCACTCAACACATAGGCACTAACTGAAGTCTCAATGCTCATCTATATCTATACTGTATATAAAAATATTTTTTATATTCTTATCAGTTGAAACTCATTCAAGTTCCGACACGCGTTGATTATAAAGATAAAAATGTAAACTATTATCACCCACCCTTTGTATACCCTCTCTCCTCCTTTATCAGCCTATTTTCTTCTTTGCATTTCCCCTCTCCCTTAACGACTCTAGAAAACCAAATCCGTTCATATTTATCTCAATAACTAGCAAATACAGAGAGAGAGAGAGAGATAGAGAGAGAGCAATTGGGTGGGCTACTTCACCCAGTGAAACAAACTACTAAGCTGTAAACTGAAAAGATGGCCGCGCCTCTCCCTTAACGACTCTGAAGAAAATCCAAGATTAGGCTGTGGGTATGCGATTGACGGGGAGGTTCGTGGTTGTACAATTGGTGGCGTTTGGGCGATTGGCGGTTGATGGACGTATGGTGGCGCTTGGGGATCGCGTTGGCCAGCGGTGTGGGCTGTAGTCACGGCGGTGTACATCGCTGTCGAAGAGACGCGGCGGCGTTACGCCTTGTGGCGGGACTCGGGCGACGGCGGTCGTGGATGGGCAGATCCATGGACGTCGCGTCATGCATGGTCGATTGGTGGCCCTCGGCGTGCGACTGGCAGTAGTGGTTGTGTGGTCGGCAAATTACTGAGGCAGTGGTCGTTGTGTTTGTTAGGAGGTGGCTAGGGATGGCAATTTAAATCCGATCCAGCGGATATCCGCCCCGCTCCGCCCCGTTAGGAGCGGGTATTTTTTACTTTGACCGGACTATGGGGCGGGTATGGTATTTAAAATTTTAACCCGCAGCGGGTACGGGTCGGATATGATATTAGTGTAGACCACCCCGGTACCCGCCCCACCCCGCCCCGCCCATAAGTATATATATAACCCTAATTCTCTAGTTTAATCACAGCCGTCCATCTTAGGTATAAGATGTCTTAAAAAAACCCTACACCTTCATCCCTTTCATTTGCCTCACAACCGTCCTTCTTTCTCTTCTTCTTTCAGATTCTTTCTCTTCTCCAAAAAATGGCTGCTGAACCTTTTCCTTTTCGACTTTTCTACCCCACACCTTCATCCCCTTCATGCATGGCGTCACCACCGTCCACCATTCTTTGCGCTGCCCACCATCCAACGCCTACCATCAAATCCCACCATCCACCGGCTACCATCAAATAACGACTCAGCAAGCGCCATTAGAGCAAGCGCTATGAAGCACTTGCTCATACCAGTATTTGGCAAGCACGGTTTGAACAAGGAGTCCGTGCTTTTGCTCCCTCCATTCACCGCCCTTCACGGTAGCGCAAAATTAGCTAAATTCATCTTATCACTTGCTTACTTTCTGGGTTAATTTGTTGGGTAAATTACACTAAACACTCCTGAGGTTTTACATAATTACACTCCACTACCGCTATCTTTAAAAATTACACTCTGTCCCCCTGAGGTTTGTACCCGCATTACACACAACTACACACATTTAACGGAAGGCCCAACTCCGTGAAAAAATTCTCTGACACATCACTTTATGCAATTTTCATACCCAAAATACCCCCCTTGTCATTTACTCAAACAAGGAGGGCGTTTTGGTCAGAACAATTAAAAAAGGAAAATTAGGGGTGAATCTAAAAGCTAATGGGTTTGGTGGGCGGCGGCGTGGCGCTATTGCAGCTGCGATAAGAGGAAGGAAGCGGGGAGAGGGGGGCGCCGATGGGGGGAGTGACGCTGCCGGCATGGGATGCAGAAGGAGGGGCAAAGGGCTGTTGCGACTGCGGGGGGAGAGAAGAAGGAGGAAGGAAAATGGTGGTCGACGTCACCGACGGGGTGAGGGGATCTGTCAGCGGAGAGTGAGGCGTCGGTTTAAGATGCTGCAGGAAGGGCGACAGGGCAAGGGGATGTTGTGACCGCCGGGGACGAGGGGAGAAAAGAAGAAGGAAGAAGGGGGGTCGGCGTCGCCAATGGGGGAAGGGGCGCTGTCAGCAGAGAGTGAGGCGTGGTGCTGTTGCAGCAGGAGGGGCGACGGGGTAAGGGGCTGTTGTGACCGCGGGGGACGAGGGGAGAGAAGAAGAAAGAAGAAGGGGGGTTGGCGTCGTCGACGGGGGAGGGGGTGCTGTCAGCCGAAAGTGAGGCGCGACGTTGTTGCAGCAGGAGGGGCGACGGTGCAAAGGGCTGTTGCGACCGCGGGGGACAAGGGAAGAGAAGAAGATGCCGAAGGAAGGGGCGCTGCAGGGTGCTGAAGGGGGAAGGGGCATTGCAGGGTGCTGACGGGGGAAGGGGCGCTGCAGGGTGCCGGCATAAGATGCCGAAGGAAGGGCAAGGGTCAAGGGGTTGTTGCGGCCGTGGGGCTTAGGGGGAGAGAAGAAGAAGCAAGAAAACAATCTGAGGGCATTCATGTCTTTTTGCATTGCACCATTAACACCGTAAGAAAAAAAGTTACTTTTTGAGCTTAGTGTAATTTTTAAAGATAGCGGTAGTG
Organism: Escallonia rubra; assembly: GCA_033065855.1. Classification (NCBI taxonomy): domain Eukaryota; kingdom Viridiplantae; phylum Streptophyta; class Magnoliopsida; order Escalloniales; family Escalloniaceae; genus Escallonia; species Escallonia rubra. Next base: position 110,414 of record JAVXUO010002014.1, read on the forward strand.
GAGTGTAATTACGTAAAACCTCAGGGGTGTTTAGTGTAATTTACCCTAATTTGTTTTACTCTTTGTCAAGTTTTTTCATTGAAATTGTCTAAAAGATTTTACATGTAATTTTTGGAGTTTGGTACGATCTAGTCTTGCTAATGTGTCTTGTATCAAGCCTTCATTGCTGATGGTTAATTGCTGATTATGTTTTCCAGCAGAAGCATCCCAGCAAGAAAAGAGGGCAGAACCTGGATGATGCCAGCAAAAAGAATGGGCGGTTGACTTTGATCTAGTTTATGCCTAGATGCAAGATTTTGTTGAGCAGCAGAGAGCTTATTTTAAAGAGGTTAACGAAAGTTTGCGGGCAAAATCCGTTTGAACGTTAATCTGAATTGTGGTGTAATTTATTTGAAGTGCAGCGTAATTTGTTAATCTCTCCTTTAGGATTTTGAACATTAATTCGATATCAGTCTACTTTAATTTTTGTGATATAATTTTGTGCACATTTGTACTGCACAATTTTTGTAATACAAGAAACAGTTTTGCCAAAGCAAACAAAACGGGGCGGGTCTTCTAAATGTGCTTAGGGTCGGTTATTGTATTGAAATAACAAAACCCGGTGGCGGGGCGGGGCGGGGCAGGGTTTTAGGACCACCGGGGCGGGTGCGGATTTTGTGAGATCCGCATCCGACCCGCCCCATTGCCATCCCTAGTGGTGGCTATCGGCGGTGTTGGGTCATCGTGATGGCGGAGGGCAATAGTTACCGGCAGTGTGTGTGTGGAGTGTGTAAGAGAGAGAGTTATGTGTGTGTGTGTAATGATATTTAGAAATTTTTTATATTAGAAATATAGAATTAGTGGAGTTTAATGATATTTAGGAATTTGTAACTTACACTTAATGGATTTTTTTCAAGTATTTAACATTACATTTGGAGTTATACAATGATAGAATCATGGTCAAAGTGATCAGGAATTATACAATGACAGAATCGCACACGAACGACAGCTCGTAGAATTAATGGGAACCTAGTGAAGTGTACGTTGTGTTTGGATTTCTTGCATTATTGGTCAAAGTGATCAGGAAATATATAATAAGAGAATCGCATGACCGCTCTTATAATTAATGGGAACCTAGTGAAGTGTACATTATGTTTGGATTTCTTGCATTATGTTAGGTCTGCATAACAAGTTGATCAATCAATTCAATAATTGCAGGAGGCTAGCATCGAACACAAGGCAGACCGGAGAGATCCTAATCAATGGCCGCAAACAGCCACTAGTTTTGGCATTTCGGTAAGAGAAAGGTGTAAACATGCATTTATTTGTTTATGTAAATGCTTGTGTTGAAAATATCGGCAACACATATCAATTAATGGTTGCTAAATGTCTTTAGTCTTTTTGAATGGCAATTAAATGACCACTAAATAGGAGATGATTGTAGACTACTCCTATTACCATGGTTGCGGTTAAAATTCTTTTATTTATACCACATCCTGCATGCATGTGATGATCATAAAACCTATAAAAGGTGGCACTCTACCATTGAGCTATCGTACTGGCTCTGAAAAGGAAAAATATTATCTTGGTATTACATGTTTGGATCGTTAATAATGTCACCAGAAAATACGGGATGATTGACGTCTCGTTCTCCTTGTCAAAGAGTTTATTTTGAGTCTTCCTTGCAATAATAGGATAAATAATGTATTAGTCAGCCGATCTAGCATGAGCCATGAAATATCTTTGAAGTCTAGCCCACATTAAATAAAATAACATATGTGTTCCTTTAATAAAACACCTTCAGCTTTGCCGATGCAAATGCAGCTTCGAAGAGTTATGCTTCATACATCTATTGGTTTTACATTGCTTTAGAGAATACATGAATTAGTTTTTACAAATTGTGCTAGAACCCAAAGTCTACATACTATACTTATATCTTATGGTGTGGCTTAATTCGAAGGTCCTCTTATTATTGTAACCGAAGATCTTATGGTTGATTTATGTTTAGGCCTACGTGACTCAAGATGATACACTAATGACAACATTAACCGTAAGAGAGGCTGTATATTACTCAGCACATGCAGCTCCAACTTCCGGACTCAATGTCAAGATTCGAGAAAATGGAAAGAGCTGATGCAACAATAAGAGAGATGGGCTTACAAGATGCCATGAATACAAGAATAGGAGGGTGGAGCATTGAAGGCCTTAGTGGTGGCCAGAAAAGAAGAGTTAGCATTTCCATTGAGATCTTGAAACGCCCAAAGCTTCTCTTTCTAGATGAGCCTACAAGCAGGTTGGATAGTGCAGCTTCTTATCATGTCATGAACCGAATCATCAAACTTGCCCAACAAGATAAACGGACCGTTGTTGCTTCTATACATCAACCGAGCAGTGAAGTCTTTGAGCTTTTCCATAATCTTTGCCTTCTATCCTACGGTAGATCAGTATATTTTGGTTCCACTTCAACAGCAAATAGGGTAATGTATATCGAACCAAATCCACTTAGTTGCTCATAGGAAAAATAATTCGTCGTAGTCCTAACATGGATTTAAGACCAATGAATTGTTGAATGAAATCTACTAGTGATTGCGATGCAGTTCTTTGCTACAAATGGCTTCCCATGTCCAGCTATAAGGAACCTATCTGATCACTACCTCAGAACTGTAAACAAGGATTTTGATGTGGTAAGTAGCCATCTGGTTCACATAGTAAAAATGGCTTGATTTTCATGCAATTTCATGTTTTAATGAAGAGTCAAACTTAATTTGACAAAGTACTAGTCATTGACCATAAATAGGACATTGAACAAGGATTTGGTGGAAAGGTGAGCGTTGCTGATGCAATAAACATTCTTGCCGAGTCATATAAGTTATCAGAAGCTTGCCTGCAAGTTGAAAGACGAGTATCTGAGATATGCCAAAAGGTACAAATCTATTTGGTATAGAGCTTCAAGAATATACATGCATGGTTCAAAGACTTAACATATATGATGGATATAATTGTGCAAGAAATGAAGTCAAGCAGGCTTCATTACCCAATGCAATGTACTTACAAGGCGTTCGTTTGTGAACATGTATCGAGATCTAGGCTATTACTGGCTTCGTCTGGCAATATACATTGCCTTGTGCTTGTGTGTAAGGACTATATTCTACGATATTGGCTCTAGCTACGGCTCCATACAGGTGAGTGAAGTAATGGCCCTTCAATTGCATTTGTATAAATAAAAGAAATTAACTAACTGGCTCACCCAAAAACAACTTGTAGAATTAACTGATTAACTTTCTGAATCTACGGGCGAGAGGTTCAATGCTCATGTTTGTGGCTACATTCCTGACCTTTATGGCTATTGGTGGATTCCCTTCTTTTGTAGATGACATGAAGGTGTGTAACTTACCACACGCACAAGGTAGAGTAATAATAATACATATAGCTGATGTTACTTATGTCGTCTTTGCTTATAATCAGATATTTACTCGAGAAAGATTGAATAGCCATTATGGTGTGGCTGCATTTGTGGCTGGAAACACATTTTCTTCCATCCCTTACTTGTTTATGATCTCTCTAGTGCCTAGAGTTATGGCTTATTACCTTGTTGGACTTCAGAAAGGCATCGACCACTTTGTTTACTTTGCTTTGATGTTGTTTGCATGTATGATGTTGGTCAAAAGCCTAATGATGATTGTAGCAAGTGTAGTGCCAGACTTTCTCATGGGCATCATAACTGGAGCTGGAATTCAACGTGTGATGATGTTAAATGGAGGTTTCTTCTGATTTCCAGATGATCTTCCCAAGCCATTTTCGAGGTACCCAATGTATTACATTTCGTTCCACAAGTATGCCAACCAGGGCTTCTACAAGAATGAATTTGAAGGATTAACGTTCCCCAATGAGCAAACCAGAGGGCCACCTACCATCATTGGTGAAGAGATCTTGAGGAGTGTGTGGCAAGTAGAGATGGGTTACTCAAAGTGGATGGATGCTACCATCATGTTCGGCATGGTGATTTTATACAGGCTCATGTTCTTGGGAATCATAAAGACCATAGAGAAGGTCAAGCCCATCATCAGAGGTTTGTAAACTGTTCGTAAGCAGCCAACAGAATCTGAAGATCCGTCGACCCCTCCAAGAATATAACGCAACAATTCAATCTTCAAAGTAGCAATGTAACAAGAAATGATTCTCAAGCTGGTCAAGATCAATGATATGTTGGTCTTTATTAGCCACATATGTATTTTACAACAATATTGGTGTTTACAATATTGGCATGTCCAAACAAAATCAACTTGTTTGAGTAAGAGCAACAACTAGTACTCAATAATTGCATGTATGAGCAGTTATATAGTTTCTTCCCACAACCGGACTAACGGTCAAAATATTTGTATTATTCCTAGCCCTTGGATCCATGAGCAGTAGTTTCGTTCTTGGGTGTGAAGAAGCTCATGATATATTACTGGTAATATCCCTAAGAGGAAAAAAATTATAATTTCTTCCTACAACCATATTTGCAATTAAAAATTTTTCATTTTCCCTACCCTCTTGATCCATGAGCATTTAGACCCGTTCTTGAGGGTGGGAGAGCCCATAATCCGTTGGTTGCTATTCCACCTTAACTTGTTTAGAGAAATGTGTACAATACATGCTTATAGTTACGAGATTGATCACAAGATGTTTCATTTGGTCGGATATAAAACAACTAATCGTCAGGGTTAATTTTGGAGTCTTCTTTGGTGCCAGTGTAGTACCATATGAAATAGTTTTGTTGAATAAAATAAACAGTCCTAATTAAGCAGAATTGTTCGATTGATAGAAAGTTTTTCATTTTATGGACAACTTTCAGTAGGAATGCAAATTTTTTGCAAAAGATATTGGCTAGTAACTAAAAACAAAAACAAAACCAACCTTGTAAAGCCAACATAGCAAAAGAGGAGACATATGTACCAGAATTTTTTGAAGCTAACCACACACACAAACCCACACACTGTGATCCATGGTATATCTTTCTACTAACCTACCCAAAAAAAAAATTTGAAGAGACAACTTTTGAAAGTGATTTGTATGTGTAAGACAATAAGGAGCTTCTTATGTGCAATAACCTTTCCGGCTACTCTGTTGTTCAAAGAGCAATCCGACTTACAGAATAAGCGCCTGCCTTCTTGTACTAATCTGAGGGAGGAACCTGCTTCTTTCCTTTTGATTAGCCGATCCTTCCGCACTCGCCCTCATTCTCCTAGCCCTCTTACCTCCCTCTGAATGGTTACTATGAAAGAGCAAGATTGCCTTCACGGAATGCAACTCATAACTCTTTTAAACTTAACCCCTTCAAGGTATTTTGTTGCTAATTGCACGTCTTATTTATGTTTATGTAACAATCGGTCACTTAAAAGTGTGACTTATGTGAAAACGAAGAAGAAAAGTCTAATCTGTTTGTTTGATATATACACATGATCTATTTCTCTAACTGTCAGAGACAACGTATACACGGCAATTAAGTAATGTTATTCTACTGAAGTTAATAAACAGTCACTATAGGTCTTCTTTTGTGTAACAATAATATTCAGGACTATTTTCCATGTCTTTCTTATTTTCCTTTTTTGGGCATGGTGTATGACCCTTTGGCCCACTATCACATATTATTATTATTATTATTATTATTGTTATTCTTATTATTGTTGTTGTTGTTGTTGTTGTTGTTGTTGTTGTTATAATTATTATTATTATTATCAATATTATTATTATTATTATTATTATTATTATTATTATTATTATTATTGTTGTTGTTGTTGTTGTTGTTGTTGTTGTTGTTGTTGTTGTTATTATTGTTATAATTATTATTATTATTATCAATTTTTAGTTAGGTGGCTCCTTAACATTTGGTGGATGTTATTTCGCCACTAATGAATTGTCAAATCGCCATAATTTTTTTTTTTTTGATGAAAATTTCCTTCATTTCATGTAAGCTCAATCGATTTACAAATAGTACTCACTGTACATACATGTTGCTTTTGTATAGCCTACTATATCACAGCAGCTAAATTCTACTCTTTATACTTTTACTTATGCCTACCAAAATTGAATTAATCTACATTCAATACTTTCTGAGGGTCTAGTTCCCAAGCTTGGCACAGCTCCCTGTTTTTCTCCATGAACACAGCTTTATTCCAGCTATAGACTCTGAACTTTATCCATTGTTGGATGACATAGCAGCACCCTTGAACATTTGCACACTTCATCTCAAATATTCTGGAGTTTCTCTCTTGCCAAATACCATAAACAGTGGCTGCAACAGCCAATTTGCAAAGTTTTGCTTTAAAGCATTTCCCCCTGAAGTTACCACTTGCTGTTTGTAAGAATTGAGACCATGAGGATAAGCTGATATTGACCTGCAATTTCCTGAGTACCAAGGACCATAATTCTTGAGCAAATTGGCACTTCATAAATAGATGCTCACTAGTTTCACAATGATTCCAACATAGCACACATCTATCATCTTTTGTAATCTGCCATTCCTTTAGCTTATCTTTTGTTCTCAAACCACCTTTGCATAGCAGCCATAGAATCATTGCACACTTAGGTATGTGTCCTGAGAACCATATTAGTTTCCACCAGGGAACTTGAGGAGCTTTAGTTCTAGTAGCCTCCCATGTTGTTTTAATGGAAAATATGCCACTGAGGTGTTCAGTCCATTTGACCTGATCTGGTTGTGTTGTGTCAGGTCTTGGTGTTTCTAATAATAGCTGGCTCAATGCTCTTAACTCAGCTGATATAATGCAAGGTAATCTCCATGCATTATTATGGATTATGGAATACACTCTGCTGTCTAGGCTCAGGCCAGCATCATAAGCTACTCTATGTCCAAACTTTTCAAGCAAAGTATGTTCAGAAATCCATCTATCACACCATAGCCATGTATCCTTCCCATCACCAATTACATATCTAAAGAAATGACAAAATTGATTCCTGATTTTCACAATTTTCCTCCATGTCCATGAGATATTCACTGGGGGTTTAAATGTCCAAATATGTCCCTGCTTGATGACATATGTATGACACCATTTAACCCATAGTGAATCTTTTTTATGTGCCAAGTCCCACAAATGTTTGCATACGGCTGCCTTGTTCCATTCCTCCAATCTCTTCAAGCCAAGTCCCCCTTCTTTTCTTGGAAGACATAAGTATTTCCATGCTACTTTTGCCCCTGTGCACTTGACATCCTTCCCATGCCATATAAAGGCTCTAATTTTCCCTTCTATCTGTTTGATGATTCTTTTTGGGAGCACAAAACTGGAACACCAATATACCTGCATGCTTACCAAAACTGATATAGCTAGTTGTACTCTACCAGCATATGAAAGATAATGTGTAGTCCAACTTGAGATTTTCCTGGTAACTTTATCCACCAACACCTTGCAATCGCCATGATTGATCATTAGGAGCAATAAATGCAAGAATAATTGAAGGAGCCGTTTGCCATATCTAGCTTAAACTCCATCGTAAAATAATAATAATATACTCTTTCAGCCGCACGTAATTCGATCGACTTTGACTTGCACGCAGATTAAGGATTCAAGTCATATATTGTGTGTTTCTCATTCTACCCGTTAAAAAAAAGAGGGGAAGAAAGTGGGTTAGCAGAGAGAAAATATATTAGTGGAGTATCAAATATGGAGAGCGAAATAAAATAAAAAATTGTTAGAAAGTATGCCTAAAGAGAGAAAATGAATTGGTGGAGAGTTAAATGTTGAGAGAAAAATAGAATAAAAAAATGTATAAGAAGGGTAAATATGAAAAAAAAAAAAAAAACCACTATAGAATCTTTCTTAATTTAGAAAGTGAGCAATTTTTGTGTGACGGTCGAAAAAGGAAATATGATCAATTTATGTCGGACTGAAGGAGTAATAATAATAATGAGTAATAATAATAAAAAAATAATAATGTTCCTGAAATGTCAGTTGTTAGGTTATTTTGGGGTGAGAAGCAGTGTAAGCTCCCCATCAAGAATTAGTGTATAGATTTGCTAAAGTCAATAAGCAATTTGCACTACTCTTAAAGCCACTCGATTTAGTAAGTAGCAAGTCCAAAAGATAATCTCATTTCCATGTGATATTTTTTTTTTTTTGTATCTTTAAAAGTATACTTACATAACGACGATATCTATTATAATACAGTAACAAATAGATTTTAGTGCTTCCCCTTATAGAACTATTAGTGTAGTTAATTTTTCTTCGTATTTAAGACTAAGTTCTATTTTTTTTTTTATTTTTTTTTTGTCCTTCTATTCTTGTCACGCATAAATTCTGGTGCCCATAGTTACAAATTTATTTATCTTGAAGTATCTCATCAAATCCAAATTACTTGAATGCACAAGTGCTTTGCTTAGTGATATTCTATCATTAGGGTTAATGGATATGTTAAATCTTACAAGTAAGTGAATGTGACCATCTTTGACGAAATAATCAGGTAAATAAAATACTGTCTATAGTGTTACTACTTAGATTATTAACCAAATGCAGTAGATTTATGATTCAATTCAGTGCTTTTAAAGTTGTACCAATTAATACGATTGTCTTGGGCTTGACAGGGGTTCTTAGGTAGGGTCTATGTGTAATAAGCAAAGCAAAAAATAAAACGATAGTTCTTTGAATGCTTTTCATCTTATTAGTATTTTCCAATAAGTTACATAAGCAAGCCTTACATATTAAACCTATTAGTTTCACTAAAAGTCTTCAAATATGTTTTGAATGTGGTCATTATTTTTTAGTTTCGTTTATTTTGCAGGATGGATAATGGGTATGTTAGTATGACCCATATGATTTTGAAGATGAATTTTAAACATTATAAAACTCTACTCTATATAACCAATCTACTAACCTATGAGGACCTAATTAATATTGACTATTTCTTAAAAGCGCTCTCTAACATGAACTTAAAACCCCATAGATGTGAAATGAAAACAACATATGAGCTTTGTACCAAAGAAAAAGGGTAACGGTTGATTTAAATTTATTATATTTTTACAGCGTAAATAAATATCATACATTTTAAACTTTTTATGTTGAATGAAATAGAGGTCGTTTTCCACGTACCCCATGCCTATCTTCATCAATAATTTTGTCGCTTGATTAGGTTACCATTGATTGGGAGTGAGTTCGTGGATGTTCTCCATCAGAACACCTTGATCTTGTTCCAGACTTCACACTTCCAAACGATTTAATGTCCCAAAGAAACCCCTGCCAGTATTAGCATAGAATTTACTAATTGGAAAATACTATATTAATATAAATGCTAGGCCAATAAGATTGTCTCAAATAAAAAAATGGCATAAAGCCAGTGATTTTTCTTTTTATTTATTTTTGTGTGATATATATTTTATGATAAAGTTTGACCATGGGAACCCAAGTTATCGTACTACAAAAAAATTACAACTGTTAATCGAGTTTCCAGCATCTCTTTTAGTCTATAGAACATCGATGTTCGGAAAGTTAGTGTTTCAAATCAAGATGCCACCGAGTAGAGGCAAAGGCAGCATAAATGGAGCACAGGAGGGCCGGTGCCATACCTGTTGCCACTCAAATCTTTGTCTCTGCACATACATTTCGCAACTCATCGTTGATACGGCCACCAAAATGGGACTATCCACCTCCACCGGTCATTCATCAGCGGCATCCAAAAGTACCAATATGATCTCTCCAGCAATCTCATCCCATCGTCCCTTGTTTCTTTTTCAAATCTGAATTTTTTTTTCCTTTCACTTTTCTTTTCATTTTCATCTTTGAATTGAAACTTCATCTGAGTTTAAATTCCATTCATGTTGATTGTGTAGGTTTTACCATAACTTTTGTTATACTGGTCTTGCATATATTAAAACCTCAAAACAAGAATTCACCTTTTGTTGCTCTTGGAAATAACTCAACCCTTCTCTTCTCAACAAGAACTGTGCATTTTGTTAGTTCTTGGATAGTTGTAATATGCAGATTCATGAGTCTTGTGCGTTCGCAAAATGCTGTTCTGTGGTTCTTCTTGTATCTTGTTCAACAAATCTGCCCAACGGCTTTTACTAGAAATAGGTTAAAACAATTGGAAGAAAAAGTTCTCATAAAACTTGTGTGATATCTCACAATCGGATGCAAGATAATTTATAATTAGCCTTACAAGACCCTACCCATCCATTCATAATACTTACCTGGCTAATCTTTTTGAAGAAGGCATTACTTGTGGTGGCGCCGTGGATCAGGCTGGTATCAGAGCCGACAGATTATAAGTCCAGGTATATACCACGTCAAGAGGACGGTTGGGGCAATTAAGGGTGAGCCGGATATATCCCACATTGGCTAGAAAGGAAGATTCTAGATTATGTGAGATCGAGCCTTATTGAGGACGCTAAGGCATAAGATGGGGAGATTATGATATCTCACATCGGACGTGGGAATCAGTCCACCATTTTAGCGACAAACAATTTATAAAATATTCTACAAGCATGAGTAATAGCAAATTAGCCACAACACTGTATTGCTTAAAGTGTCATCAAAGGTTTTCACATTTTAAAACTTATTTTACTGGATGTAACAGCCGACACGTTAGATGGACGTTTTCGTTTGAGAACGATTATGAGTTTGCGTACAGTTATCATTCAGGAGGATGTTCTATGGGTGCTTCCAAATTTTTTTTTTTTTTTTTTTTGATAAGATCGAGAATAGCATTGATAAAGAGCTTTAGCAGCAATTACAATCGCCAAACGGCATAAAAGGTCACGACAAACCCGTGACTCTGTGTACACAGAAATTTATAACAACTAACCTCGTAAACTTATACACATTACAATTGAACTAAAGCAGAGCAAATCCTACACTTTAACTCAACTTAAAGTAACATGCCCAATTTACAGATTAGCAAACCAAAACAAACGAAACATGAAAATAAAAAAGACACAAGAACAACGTGGTAACAATAGAGCAAACAACGGGAACCGCACGAACCAAAGGTGAGCAAACAGTTAAATACGGTGCAGCACACCGCCAAGATCATCAACACCGCAAATTTAAACCTTCTACTATCCTTTTCTCAAATCTGAACCAACTTTCACTGGACATGGCGGAGAACAACACTACTCACCCACAACAGATCACGGTAGACACAGGACGCTAAATCACCGAAAGGAACCCCCCCCCCCCCCTAACCCAAGAACAGATTGTCCGAACCCCAGACAGAGCTCCCCCACCCCAACCCCCCACCCAAAGCCTCGAATCCCCCCTTTTTTTCCAACAGAGCGCACCCCACCCCACCCCCGAGACCTTATCCCCCCCAACCCACCCGCCCAAGACCCCAGGATCCACCGAACAATCCAAAACCTATGGCTAAGCCCCTTTAAAACCAAGCCATCCTGCAACTACCAACGATCACACAACCAACCACAAACCCCATGTCCACCAATGTACAGCAGGGAACAGATAGGAATGAAGAGCATAAAAAATGAAGGAGTTTTGAGAAATGTCAGTCAAGTACCGCCGGCGTAATTTCGGTCACCGCCGGCGTAATTCCGATCACCGACGGCGTAATTCCGATCACCGCCGGCGAAGCTCCGGTGAAGGTGCAAAAGAAGACGAAATGGCCTGATCTGTTTGGATCTACCAAGATCGATCGAGATCGGAGACTACGAGAGCTCGCCGTCTCCGGTCAGATCTGGTGGGACGCGCTCCGCTACCATCCGCCCATCCGTGGCTTCGCCGGCCACCCATTGATCAAGCCATAATGCTACCACCACACAAGACGAAATCAAGGAAAAACAAGACTACACGCCGGAGAGGCTGCCGCCCCACGCGAGCGGGAGCACGGTGGGGCGGCCATGGTGGCTGTCTGTCGGGCTTTGTTCTTTAGAGAGAAGGCAGAGAGAATTTATTTTGGGTGCATGGGATCTCCAAGATCATATTTTCCGGTTCAGTCTCAATAAGCTCTTTACTAGGAATCCTACAAGCCTGATCACCTCGACCCAGGGCAAAGTACAAAATTGAAGGACTGATCGAGGACGGGCCACTAGCCGCACCTCCTGATCTTCACCAATCATTGTTTGGCATTGATGGTCGTCAACACTCCATACCTGCAGTCAATTTTTTGTCCCATTGTCTCTTGCCATAAGGACATTCAGAATAGTGTGAAATTTCTTATAAGAATGTTAGGTCTTAAAGGCACTCTGTATAAGCTTGGACAGCCTTATAAGGGTAACATCGCTCGAGATATAGCTTGTCTGTATATCGAAAAGAGGGAAAAAAACTTGGTACCTTGTTTGGAAATTTATCCAACTTTCCATTATTCTTAAAATATTTGAGCTACGACTGTACAATTAGAGGCATCATAAAAATTCCACCTTTACCAATGATTTTTTCTTGAATAATGAGTGGCTTTTTTATAAAGTTTGCGACAACCCTTGTTCTTGATAAGAGACGTAGAATTCTCTATACCAGGGGAAAAAAAAGAGAGACGTACATATTCTAGAAAAGAAAAGAGCAATTGTGGGTGGGTTTAATAAGCTTCCTCTAGTAGACTATTGGAGACTAAAACGTACTAAGTGCATTTAGTGCCAAGCCTAGATCTAAACAAAATTAAAAGAATATGATAAAAGCTTGCTATTGAATTAAGTCATTGTACATGACTTCTATTGACACTTTTAAATATTTTTAGTGGCACTTCTAAAATATTTCACAACAGAATTTTGTCCAAAAGTGGGGAGGATTGCCACTTGAAACACATAGACTGGGATAAGTTGATGAGAATATTATTTAGTATGAAAGCAGTTGAAATATGAACGAGCAATCCTTGGAATTTTTTTTTTCTTTTTTTTGATGATTTTAGAATTGCAAGTTATATAATCATCAAAAAAAAAAAGGCTTGGTTGTTTGTGGAATCGTTCAGCATTATAAGCAACTAGCTCAGAATCCCGTGTCAAACACAGAACATTTTATTAATAGTTATTTATTTTTGTAGTCTTAAAATGCACAGTAAAATATCTTGCACAATTTTATCATTTTATGGTTATTTCATCAAAGATAGTTAATTTAATTTTTGGCTTGAACTTTCTTATAATAAAATAAATTAACCCTTCTGATCAAATATCAATAAGTAATGTCCTTATGCATATTTGCTAATTCTAATTTGGTAACTATATAGATGAACAAAAATTAAAAGTCTATTTAGTATACAAAAAAGAAAAAGTAAATTCTACTGATAAAAATATGCAAAAAAATATATTGAGATCAATTTGCTATTGCATTAGACATCTTTATTATTTTCTTCGTATCTTTTAAAACTAATTTATACCTTTGAATGGGTTGCCCATAACATTAGTTATATATTAGTTTTTGATAGAGAAAATATGTGTCCATATATAGCATGTTATAAAAGTTAATCAACACAACTAATTAAGTAAGGTGTGCCTACTAAGTAAGATTTATCATCAGATATAATAAGATTTCCGATCTAAGTTTTAGTCTACATTCATCACAACATAACAAATATCTTTTTAGATTTTATATGCAATTCCATTCAGAATTATAAAAGTTAACATAAAATCATAAATGGTATATTGCTAATGCAAAATTTAGAATGCTTAATAGTTTAATTACTCACAATAAAAATACCATAGAAAAAAAAATACGTTCAAAACTTTTTCAACATAAAATTAGTTGAATTTAAGAAATGCTCACATAATTAAAGTTTTAAATTTACACTATGTTTTTAATGTATCTCATATAGAATCTGCATATTATGGTATTTTTACATTTAACCAATGCGACTAAATAGGATACTGCAAAACTTTAGAGTAAGAAAATTATTGGCCAAAATTTTTAACCAACATATTTATCAAGTTAGATTCATATTAGAATTTACAGAAACTTAAATATGAATTTGAAATAGTACCTAATTTTTCTTATTCAATCTCTTAAGTAATTTTTGTTTTACAGGTTAATATTTCATGTTAGAGAGCTTTTTTGATAAATAATATTCAAATAAAGTCATAATATGTTACGATATTGTTTAGAAATTTTTTAATATTTTGAATTGATTTTCGAATTGCATAAGGCTTATTAATTAAATATCTACTACATTTGCTACTTAAATTAATTGCAAAACTAAGAACCTCATTCAAAATAATGTTTGGAGATCTTTGGCAATATTAATATGTTTAACATTATTTTTTATAACTCTTACTATATTCAAAACACAATGCAATGAGGTGTCATGAGCTGTCATTGCATTCTTTGCCTCAGGTATAAAATATTATAGCTCAGGATTCCGAGTCAAGCTTGAGTAAGTAAATAAAATATTTTAAAAAGCTACAAAAAGTGTATCAATGAATATCACATTTCAAGAAACAAAAAGAGATTAACATCTTATAAAAAATCTACTTTTTTAAAATAATTGCTAGTAAGAAATTTTTAATACTTCATTTGTAACAATTTCAATTAACTTATTAAGACTATATTATTATTAAATTCTTTTAGTGGCCCAATCTGTAACATTTCAAAGCCAAGTCTATTAGTTTGAAAAGTTAGGTTAAAAGTTCTTTATCTTTGGAATCGGAAATATCATAGTCCATTCTTATCTTCTTCATGGATCATTGTTTCAAGAAATCACCAACTTATCAAAATACGAACATAATATCCGGTAAATATATTTCGTCTCATACACATTTAAAATTGTAGCCTTGATTAGATGGTCATGTAATTGTTGCAGAATATTTGCATAGATATATATGTTTGCTTTAGTTCTTTTGAATTGTAAGTTTAAATAACAATTAGTAGATTGTGTTACAGTGTCGTCGTTAGATTTTTGCGTTCTTTAAGCTTTTCTTTTACATCGTAAAACGGTACTATAACATAATTTACTCATTATTCTTTCAACTTACAGTCGAAAAGAACTAAAGCAAACATATATTCCTATGCAAATATTACGCAAGAATTGTACTACAATCTAATCAAGGTTTCAATAGTAATCAAAGCCTAATACGTAAATATATTTTTGTAGCATATAGTTTAAATGTTGTACAATTGATTTTCTAGATTTTAAGGTTTACAAATATCGCAACAATTATACCACGACTTTTTCAACAATAAATTGTAGTAAAGAGTGATTTGTTTTCTAAATCCTTACATACGGGATGCAACTAGTTTGGTGGTTATGAGGTCTTATTTAAAAATACTAACTTATAATTTATTTATTAAATCTATATATCACGTTATTCATTTTTAACGATGACTATCTTATGTATATTATGTATATATCTATATATCTAAATAATGATAGTACATTTAACTCAATTAGAACGTCATATTTCTCCCTTCTAAATCTAATATGTTATTTTTATTTTTCGATATACGAATTTTTATATTCACATTAAAACGTGGTTTTAAAAGGATAATAGTCAAACTTAAGTCATAATAAATTAGTGTATTTGAGTTCTAAAATGTTTAGAATTAATTTTTAAATTATACAACCCTCATTATTCTTGCAAACTTAATCAAATTTAAAGATAAGGTACCTATCAAAATTCAAATAAATTGTTAGATCATTTTTTTTCTAAGTCTTGTAAGTTGTTTCATCTTATATATATATATATATATATATATATATATATATATACATATTGGATCTGTTGACCATAGCAATAGCAATAACAACTCATTACACCCAAAATTGACATAGCGAACGATTATGGCCGTCCCCGGGCGAAAATAGACGGCCAGATCGCAAACCAAAACAGCAATATATATATATACATATATATATATATATATATATATATATATATATGAGTTTTTAAATTCATATTAGAGAGTAATTTTAAAGATACAATAGTCAATATTAGAATTAGTTTGAGTTTTAGAATGATTAGAATTAATTTTTGAATTACGTAGGGCTTACAGAAAACGTCATTACACCTGCAAAATTAATTAGACATAAAAATAAGGATCCTATCATAATTTAAATTAATTATTAGAACACGTTTTTATTATATATATCATAATTTATATAAATTAATAAATTAATTAATATATATATATATATATATATATATATATATATATATGAGTTTTTATATTCATATTAGAGAGTGATTTAGAAGATACAACAGTCAATATTAAGTCCTAGTAAATTAGTATAGTGATTAGGTTGAGTTTTAGAATGATTAGAATTAGTTTTCAAATTACATAGGGCTTACCGAAACCCTCATTACTCCTGCAAAATTAATTAGATATAAAAATAAGGATCCTATTAAAATTTAAATTAATTATTAGATAACGTTTTTATTTTAAATCTCATAAGTTATTTTTTGGGTCTATGGATTTTAATTTCCTTATTAGAAAACACTTTCAAGGACATAATTGTCAACATGAAGTCTTAATAAATTAATATATTGATTAGATAGAGTTTTAGAATGATTAGATATGATTTTTTATATTCATATTAGAGAGTACTTTTGGAGATACAATAGTGAATATTAAGTCCTAATAAGTTAGTATAATGATAAGGTTGAGTTTGAGAATGATTAGATTTGGTTTTTAAATTAATTTTTCTTCTAAATCAAAAGTTTTATTTTCGTTTTTTATATATATGAGTTTTTTTTATTCATATTAGAGAGTAGTTTTGGAGATACAATAGTGAATATTAAGTTCTAATAGGTTAGTATAATGATAAGGTTGAGTTTCAGAATGATTAGAATTAGTTTTTTGAATTTTAAGGCCAATTGTTAAAAAGAAGTCTTAATAGATTAGTGTATTGATTAGATAGAGTTTTAAAATTATTAAAATTGGTTTTTAAATTAGTTTTTTATTCTAAATTGAAAGTATTATTTTTGTTTTTTTTATATATATGAGTTTTTATATTCAAATTAGAAAGTAGTTTTGGAGATACAATAGTGAATATTAAGTCCTAATAAGTTAGTTGTAACATCCCGAAATTTTCCGGAACGTTATACACTCGCTCGATCAATTCACTAAAATAATATTTCCTCAACTCACTCAAATAATACAAATATGTCAGAGCAACTAAATAATCCATCAACTGTCAGAGCAACTAAACCATTAGTTTTAAATCTTAGCAAACTATCGTGGGTGAAATATCAATTAGATCCTACAAGTTTAAACAATAACATTCACCCACGCAGGGGCTCTAATGATTAATACTAAGATCAAATGTCTTCTTACGCTCGCTCAGCTCTAATCCATATTAAGGTAACCTACTGCTGGCTGTCACCTGCGGAAAGGAAGTCAAAGGGGAGTGAGCTTTTGAGAGCCCAGTAAGGTCACTCAAAGATTTAAAAATAAGAAAACGATTCGGACGATTTTTCATGTAAAACTTTTGAAGAGTATTTTCAATAAAATACAACACTTAGACAAAGATGAACAAAACGAACGATTTTACATTCAAGTACAATAACAACTTTTTGAGGAATTTTGCTTTCGATGAAATCACTACAATACGATATAAACATAAGGATGAGTATTCAACTCATTCCCTTAAATAATAGTCATTTGAAACACTTCGGATATAATAAAGCATGAATGGATAATATTCAAAACAGTTCAAGTGTAATAAAACATAGACAGGAAACATTGAACATGAGCAGTACAGAAGCAAAGCCACCCCGGCAGTGCTCGATCCCTTTACATATGCATATGTACACTGACTAGTCCATCTAGGTACTAGTTAAACCCATCCAACAGACCATCCTTATAACGCCAACAATACAGACCATCCTTATGGCTCCCAAGTTACTAACTCATGTCAACATTGAGAAGTAATAAATAGGATTCGAAATATTTTATGATAGTTGAATAGATAAAACAGATGAGAATAAATATAGAATTCCAATCGATCGCTAGAAAGTTCAAGCTAGGGTTTCATGGGCGGTTCGAAAGTATTTTTTTTTTTTTCATATCAATCATAAAAACAGAGCTCAATGAACTTTGTAAAGATTCCATAATAAAACATTTAAAAACAGAATAACGAATTGGGGTTCGGATAGAAATCCCTTACCTCGGTCCAAGCTAAGCGATGCTACCAACCTCGATCAGTATTCTCTGAATCAACCTAAATTTATAATTTAATTTTTAGAACACAATTTATGTCTAATTACTAGAAACCCTAATATCGACCACCCATTGCGTACCCACTCTCTCCGAAATCGCGCACTCAAAACGATTCTCGCGAACGGCCAACCTGATCGAAAATCCTATACACTCCTTAACGGGTACCGACTCTCTAGAATTTATAATAATTTGTACTAAAACACTTTTATAGCTTAAAACATTATTAAAAGTCAAAATATGCATTTTCTGAATTTTTGAATATTTTCGAATTAAAATAATTTGTTTAAATACAATAAAAACCCAATAATAGCCATAATTACTTCCAGATGCAAAATAAGTCCCATAATTTTTATAGGAACTTTAAAAAATAAAATAAAAATTATAGAAATTGAAATCAGAATTTAAAAGACACTGAAACTATTTCTTTATTTTTCGTTTTGCTAAACTCAATGCAATACTGAAAATGATAACAAATTGATTCCAAAAATCATCAAATTTATACTGAGTCTTTATTATACTATAAAAACATTACTATAATTTTTCCATGAACATTTTCAGGGTTTAAAGGCTTCAAAAGAATTTTCCAAATCTGAAGTTACAGAAAATACTAAAAATTCATACGATCTCAGAAAATTATAAACTTTTGCCAAGAATTCTAATATGGACTATCGTACTATACTGTAAAGTTTCGCGTGCTACTGATAACCGTGCATTAGTTTACGCACGTGTCGAACTTAACGCTAATCTAATTTTCCGCTCCAAACTTCTCTTCTTCTTCTTCTCTTTACTTTCTCTCCAAACCAAATCACACTCACCAGCTTGTGGTTACTGTTCACGCAGCTTCCCTTGCTCCCATTTTCATCTCGTTCTCCTTCCTCTGTAACCCCACTTCATGGATATATATATTACACACATACACAGGTTCACACACACATCACCACAAATAGCACTCACATACACACATTACACTACACTCATGGTCACACTCAAAACCTCACACTCAAAAATGGGTTTACACAGACACGCCACTCTCACCAAACAATCTACACAAAGAAATGGACACAGCTACTGCCTTCCTCTTTATTTATTTCAATAACACACACACAGCTGAGCACACAACCACCTAACACGGCTGAAATTTAACCATCTCCATCCTTTAGTATCACACAGGAATCCCACACACCACAGTGCAATCTCACCCACCTATTTCACTCTTGCACGGCCCATGGTTTTCTCTATCTAAACCTACAGCCAACATCAAATCTCACAGCTCCCTCAAACCCACGTCACTATTTACCTTCTTCCCTTGTTCTCCTTTTAGTTTGAGCACAGTCATACCACCATTTCAGTCCACCATGTATCTATATATATATATAGCACAGACATTCATATGTAAATTGCCCCAGTACACAGCCCTTCCCAAATCACACACGCTACAACCTACGGCAGCCCACGGCTGTCCACACTCACCCCTTTGCAGTCACTACACTAAAAATTCGGGGCACAAACACACACATGGTTGACGACAGCTATTCCTTCTCCTTACACGGCAATCCCATAGCTGCCACGACCCTAAACCCAGCAAGACTTTCATGGTTTTACCCAGAACACAGCCATAATCTCACGGACAATTTACACACCCATACCCAGTAAAGCACTGCAGCCACAGTCTCTCTCTCTCTCTCTCTCTCTAAACCCGCAGCCTTGTTACGGCTGGTTCTAACCCAACCACTGCTCCTCACGCCGCTTACTCCCATAGCCATAAACCCATAAATCAAGAAATATACAAGAAGGAAGACTAGAGCTTACCGGAAAGTTCGCCGGAAAAATCTTCGTCACAACGTGCTCGATCTCTCTCTCCCAACCGTGCGCAGAATTTTAGAGGAAGGGTTTGGACGGCTGCTCTCACATAAAGCTCTCTATATATATTAAAACCCTAAATTGGAAAACTACCAAAAAGCCCCTAAGCACTCGTTAGTTATTCTAATTTTTTACCCGGAACTTTTATTATCGCAAAGCAATCCAAAAGAAATATTAATGATACTTTGTGTTAGGAAAAAAATATATATATATAGCGGTTGCTACATGACCCTGCTTACACTAATCGCACTAGGTGTTGTTAAATAAAAATATAAATAAAAAAAATATCGACGCTAAAAATATATTCGCCGCTAAAATTTCTAATTAGATCAGAAAAAGTATCGGGGTGTTACATTAGTATAATGAAAATGTTAAGTTTGAGAATGATTAGAATTAGTTTTTGAAATTTTAGGACATAATATGCAAAAAAGAAGTCTTAATAGATTAGTATATTGATTAGATAGAGTTTTAGAAGGATTAGAGTTAGTTTTAAATTAAATAAGACTTACTAATGAAGAAGATAATTAATCTTAAAATAAGAATATGATGACGTGTCATATAAAGAAGCGATGATATATAGCGCAAAGAAGTTATTAATACATTTCTCGCTTCGCTTATTATATATTACTAGTCCAGTTACCCGAGTAAGGCCCGGGTTAGTTATATTTAACGATTTATGTATCCGTACGTTTGAGTGTCAGTAATATTTTGGTAGAGTTAAGGTTGGTTATTTAGGCGTTATGTCAAGGATTTTTAACTAAGCTTTATTTATATTCGCGTGAAGCGGACCATCAAATTCAGTATATGTCGCATTCATGCATTTCATATATAAGTATCATCATAATATAAAGAAACCCTAAAAAAAATATAAAAATGAAAAATGTTCCAAAATAGTAAATATCGAACTAATTCTACATTTATTACATTTGAGAAATATCGTACTATTACGAACGATAGTTAAAGATAATATTAAAAGAACAATCATACGGTTGTTTTTAAGTATTATTATATCCTATGTGATTGAGTAAAAGATATGTCAAATAGATAAAAAATTTGTTCAAGTCTAATTTATCGTATAGACTGTGATAGAAATAAAATACAAATAATTTAATTTATTAATTAAGCATAGCATAAAAATATCTTCAACTTATAAGACATAAAATTATTTCAATATATAAAATTTCTCTCATGTTTTTACTTTATTTATTAGTTAGAGTTTTTTGAAAGTACGAATAATCTAATAATTGATGATGCAGAGCTTATGACTTGATACTTAGAATTGATTTTTTTTTTCCACATTTAAAAGGGGTATATGATTTTAGTTTGAGAGGTTGAGGTAATCTAACTAAAAAATAATTTGTGAAAGTGAATTTCTATTTTGGCATTTTAAAGTGTATTTGAACATTAAGTCAAATAAGGTGTGAATCCTTTTTTTTTTTTTTTTTTGGATTTTTTAGGTGTGTATGATTTTCATTTCAAAGTTTACTCTATTTAAGTAAAACTAATTCTTGAATGCACATCTATTTTGATATTTTCACGTATTTTAAAAAATTAAGTCATTTTTCGTTTGTATATTGCTTTTGTAAAATAAAAAAGAAAAAAACCTTTATTTTTTTAGTATAGTCTTTAGTTTCATACATGATTGTCGTAGTTTTTTTTTTTTTTATTCTTTTAAAGTCTCTAGAGGTTTTAATTGTCAAAATCAAAGCCTAATATGTAAATATATGTCTATAGAATAGAGATTTAAGAGTTGTAAAATTGATTTCTAGCTTTATATTTATTTACAAATATCGGGACCATTATACTAACAAATTTTTCAATAATAAATCGTAGTAAAGAGTACCTTTGAATTTTTTTTTATGTATTTTTAAATATTTTTGAAGTGTTAAAGGTTAAAATCAAGGCATAGTATATGAGTATATAGATTATGTAGAGTTTTAGAAGGTGTAGAATTAGCTAGTTTTCTTGTTTTAGAAGGAATACAAAAATTGGGCAAATTAGACCTACGATTTTTTTAATAATAAACCATATTAAAGTGTTACTAAGTTAGGGTAAAAAAATATATGAAAACAAATAAGATATTGTGTTGCATAATTAAAAGAGATGACATGCTGTGTAAGTAATGCCATGAAAAATTCATGTTTGTTTATTTCTAATTCAATAATCTCAAAAATTATTTATGAAATTAAACTGTTATTTTTGTATTATAAGAGTTAAATCATATTCAGTTCGATTCTATTTTTATTTTGCATTTATTGGTGTATATGATTCCCAATTTAGAAGTTGATGTCACACAATTAAAAATAATTTTTTAAGTAAATTACATGTTGGTGTTTCAAAATATCTTTAAAAATTAAGTCATATTCGCTTTGTATATTATTTTCATAAATAGAAATGAAAGATCTTTATTTGAAAGTCATATACAAATATGATTCCTAATTTAAAATTTAAGGTCGATTTTGTGACACATCATCATGTTTATTTTCAAGTCCATTTCCTTTTTTATCCATATTTATCAAAATTACATATGCATCATGATTATTTACTTTAAACTTATTATTAAAAAATTCGTAGTTATTGTTGTCATAATTTTAGTTTACCTTATATGAGTAAAAAAAAACCAATTATACACCTTCTAAAACTTTATCCAATCAATGTATTAACATATTAGGACTTAAGTTTAAAAATCAATACCTCAAAAACACTTTAAGATAACAAAATAAAGACGGAAAATATGAAGAAGAAAAAAACGCAAATTATTTTAAAAATTAAGTCATATGACTTTGTAAACTAATTTTGAAAGATCTTAAATTGTGAATTATTTGTCTTTGATTTCATACATGATTTGGTGTATATGATTCCCAATTTAGAATTTGAGGTCAATTTTGCCACACATCATTATGTTTGTTTTTGAGTCCTTTTTCTCTTATCCATAATTATCAAAATTATACATGCAACGTGATTCTTTACTTTGATTTATTATTATAAATTCGCAGCTATTGTTGGCATAATTTTTGTTTACCTTATATGAGTAAAAAAAAACCAATTATACACCTTCTAAAACTTTATCCAATCAATGTATTAACATATTAGGACTTAAGTTTAAAAATCAATACCTCAAAAACACTTTAAGATAACAAAATAAAGACGGAAAATATGAAGAAGAAAAAAACGCAAATTATTTTAAAAATTAAGTCATATGACTTTGTAAACTAATTTTGAAAGATCTTAAATTGTGAATTATTTGTCTTTGATTTCATACATGATTTGGTGTATATGATTCCCAATTTAGAATTTGAGGTCAATTTTGCCACACATCATTATGTTTGTTTTTGAGTCCTTTTTCTCTTATCCATAATTATCAAAATTATACATGCAACGTGATTCTTTACTTTGATTTATTATTATAAATTCGCAGCTATTGTTGGCATAATTTTTGTTTACCTTATATGAGTAGAAAACCAATTCTACACCTTTTAAAGCTCTACATAATCAATGTATCAACATATTGGGACTTAATTTTGAGTATTGACACGTCAAAAAAACTTTATGATAACAAAAGAAACACTCAAAAAATATTTAAAAAATGTAAAATAGTATTAAAAATTAAGTTATATCACTTTGTAAATTATATTCAAAAGATCTTGAATTGTAAATTATTTATCTTTGAAATTTTTGTATTTTACATTTTTGAAAATTTTATTTTATTTTAAAAGTACTTTTTGATATGTTAGTAGTGAAAGTTAAGACCTTATATGTTGGCATATTGAATAAGTAGAGTTTTAAAAAGTGCAGAATTGATTTTTATTCTTATAAAGTTTAGCAAAATTATGCCGATAATAGCCAAAAAATTTCAATAATAAATTATAGTGGAGAGTCATAATGCATGTGTGACTTTAGTAAGTAGATGTTTTTAAAGTACTTTTGATGTATTAGTAGTGAAAATTAAGACCTTATATGTGAGTATATTAAGTAGGTAGAACGTGCAAAATTGATTTTCTACTCTTATAAAGTTTATAGTAAAATTATACCGATAATACCTATGAATTTTTTAATGATAAATTATAATAAAGAGTCATGATGTATGCGTGACTTTAATAAGTAGATGTTTTGAAAGCACTTTTGGGGTGGTAGTAGTGAAAAATAATAGTAAAGTGTAACATCCCGGAATTTCCGGAACGTTAACACTCGATCCATCAATCACTAATCATAAAATCCTCAACTCAAACAAAATAAATACTACCAATCTGTCAGAGCAACTAATCCATCGACTTAATTATAGTTGAAACATCAAGTCCAAACTAACATTTCTAAATAACAATAATGACCCACGCAGGGGTTCTAAACACTAAGACTGAAACTTAAATTCTCTTTCGCTCGGCTCAGATCTAGTCCACCCCCAAAGCGATCTATTTTTGTTATAACCTGCGGAAAAGAAGTCAAAGGGGAGTGAGCTTTTGAGAGCCCAGTAAGGTCGCACAAAGATTTAAAAATAAGAAAACGATTCGGACGATTTTTCATATAAAACTTTTGAAGAGTATTTTCAATGAAATACAACACTTAGACAAAGATGAACAAAACGAACGATTTTACATTCAAGTCCAATAACAACTTTTTGAGGGATTTTGCTTTCGATGAAATCACTACAATACGATATAAACATAGGGATGAGTATTCAACTCAATCCCTTTAGTCATTTGAAACACTTCGGATATAATAAAGCATGAATGGATATTATTCAAAACAGTTCAAGTGTAATAAAACATAGACAGGAAACATTGAACATGAGCAGTACAGAAGCAAAGCCACCCCGGCAGTGCTCGATACGCTTTACATATGCATATGTACACTGACTAGTCCATCTAGGTACTAGTTAAACACATCCAACAGACCATCCTTATAACGCCAATAATACAGACCGTCCTTATGGCTCCCAAGTTACTAACTCATGTCAACATTGAGAAGTAATAAATAAAATTTAAAAAAATACTTTACGATGAGCAATCAATAAACATATCAAATGAACAATGGATTCTAAGATTAGATGAAACAGAATTCCAAAAGATCGTTATAAGGCTCAATTTAGGATTTCATGGGCAATTTAAAAACATTTTATATCGATCAATAAAAACCAACATTCGATCTAGTTTGTAAAACTGTTGTTATAAGCATTTGAAAACAGAATAACGAAATGGGGTTCGGATAGAAATCCCTTACCTCGGTCCAAGCTAAGCGATGCTATCAATCCTCGATCAATATTTTCTGAATAAACCTAGATTGGCAATTTACTTGTTAGAACATAATTTATGTAAAATACACTATAAACCCTAATATCAACTACCCACTGCGTACCCCACTCTCTCTGAAATCGCGCACTCAAAACGGTTCCTGCACACGGCCAACCTAACCGAAAATCCTATACACTCCTTAACGTGTAATGACACTCTAAAATTCATAATAAATTTCACTAAAATATTTTCATAGCTTAAAATATTAATAAAAGTCAGAATATGAATTTTCTGAATTTTTGAATATTTTTTATTTAAAATAATTTCTTTAAATACAATAAAATCCAATAATAGCCATAATTACTTCCAGCTGCAAAACAAGTCCCATAATTTTTATAAGAACTTTAAAAAATATATAAAAGTTATAGAAATTGAAATCAGAATTTAAAAGACATAAAAACTATTTCTTTATTTTTCGTTTTGCTTAATTCAATGCGATACTGAAAATGATAACAAATTGATTCCAAAAATCACCAAATTTATACTGAGTCTTTATTATACTATAAAAACATTACTATAATTTTTCCATGGACATTTTCAGGGTTTAAAGGCTTCAAAAGAATTTTCCAAATCTGAAATTACAGAAAATACTAAAAATTCATACGTTCTCAGAAAATTATAAACTTTTGCCAATAATTCTAATATGGTCTAACGTATTATACTGTAAAGTGTTACATGCTAACGATCATTCTATACTATTCAATGCGCGCGACGTGTCTAACGCTAATCCGTATACACACACGCAAAATCTACTTATCATCTTCTTCACCCGTAACTACAAACACATTCCACTAGCTGAGCCCCCTCTCTCTTTACAATGCACAAGACAAACACACAAACACCCTCCCCTAAACCACTTATACAAAACACCTATCATCACATGCAAAACACATACATCAACTCATCACTTACACACACTCAGATACACATGACCACACAACCCTTGCTCTCTACCATATCCAACACTCCACCATGCTCATTTTCGTCACACGGGCCTGCCATAATTCCCCCATACCCAACATCACTCACACAGTTCAAAACATTACCTCACATGCCTACTGCATCTCTCTTTGCTTTCTTCATTTTACACTGCCTTCTTCATCTAATACCCACATACACACCCAGCACTACAGCCCACCACTCATGCACTCATGAACACATTTTCCATTTCCTTACACTCCCTCACAGGCCCTCGCTCACAGCACACACACAGCCTTTTTACATACACACGTATATACCATTTTCACCCAACAAAACACACACACCTTGCACCATACACCCACTGCCCTACGGCAGTGGGGTTTCTCTCCCACTCGCTCTTTTCTTTCCTCATACCCAGTTCATCCCCTTTCCCTTTTCACCTTTAAAGCCCATGACTGCCCCCGTGCTCCATTCCCTCTTCACACACAACGCACACACCAGCCTTCATTTCACCTTCCATTCAAACCCACTGCTGGGTCTCTCTCCCTTTCTCTTCTTGTTAATTCGTTCATGCCCGCATATGTAACTTATCCACAGGTTTACACATATATATTTATATACCGTAGCACACATATGGACGACCACCTGCACCCCACGCACAGCCCCGCGCCAGCTTGTAATTGCACCATCAGGTTGTGCAAATCCTCATGTTTCCTCTCATATACCCACACTGCTGTAACGCATACTAACACACGCAAAACACTCACTATCTCACCTGCCAAACACACTTACACCGTCTAAACATTACCCCCAGACACTACCCCATCCAAATTCGGCTATCGGCGAGTGCCATCGCACCAAGGCCAGCGATTGACATCACCACACAACACCTACCATTAGATTTGCATCATCTTCGGCATTGTTCCACAACCATCCCTACAGTTCGCGCAATACCCATTTACAATACACACGGCTGATCCATTTAAAATACCCAGCAGTCATAATCCCTTTCAAAACCATTACATAACATAGAAGAAAACTTAGAAATTCACCGGAGAAGCCAACTCCTTTGGCGGTAACTCCATCTCACGGCTACCGAGCCCACAACCCGTATACATGCAAATCCCTGAACTCACTATATTTATATGTATACATATACTGAAAAATAAACATAAGTTCACGATGTCTTACCGGAAAGCTTCGCCAGAAAGAGTCCCTCGATCCCTCTCTCTGCCCCCTCTCTCTCTCTGTCTACCGAAATTCTGAGGATGGCAAATGGCGGAAAACGGCTGCTATCTCTCTAAGCTCTATACGTATATATTAAAACCCTAAAAGAAAAATCACATAAAACACCCCTACGTTTTCTTTAGTCGCTCAAATATTTACCCGAAATTTTTATTACAGTGAAATGGTCCAAAAAGTTTCTACAATAATTTAGGTGCTAAGAAGATTATTTAAGGGGTCGTTACGTTATCCCGTTTCCCAAATCGTCGCTAATAGTTGAAATGTAAATACGCTAATCCTAAAAATGAATTTTCGCTAGAAGTCACTAAATAAAATTCAACGTTAATCGGAAGAAAATTCGTCGCTAAAGTTTCTAATTAAATCTGAAAAAGTACCGGGGTGTTACATAAAGAGTCATCAAACATTTGTGACCTTAATAAGAAGAGTTTTTAAAGTACTTTTGAGGTGTTAGTAGTGAAAATTAAGACCTTATATATTAGTATAATGATGAATATGTAGAGTTCAAGAAGTTGCAGAATTGATTTTCTACTCTTATGAAGTTTAGTGAAATTATAGAAATAATTCCTGTAAATTTTATAATAATAAATTATAGTAAGAGTCATGATGCATGTGTGACTTTAATAAGTAGAGATTTTTAAAGTAATTTTGGGATGTTAGTAGTGAAAATTAAGACCTTATATATTAGTATATTGAATAGGTTTTCTACTCTTATAAAGTTTAGTGAAATTATGCCAATAATACATGTGAATTTTTTTAATAATAAGTTATAGTAATGAGTCAGGATGCATGTGTAACTTTAATAAGTAGAAGTTTTTAAAGTATTTTTGAGGTGTTAGTAGTGAAAATTAAGACCTTTTATGTAAGTATATTGAATAGGTAAAGTTTTAAGAGATGCATAATTAGTTTCTACTCTTATAAAGCTTAATAAAATTATCTTAATAATACCTGCGAATTTTTGAATATTAAATTATAGTAAAGAGTCACGGTACATGTGCGTCTCTAATAAGTAGAAGTGAGAAAGGAACGTGATATCAAAACAAACAGGATGACGTGTCGCATAAGCAAAAGACGATGACGAGTCACAAAATTAAAAAGGGTAAAAAGAGAAAAGAACACTAAAAAAGCTTATGTGTCGCCTTCGCAACGCATATGCTTCGTCTATTATATATTTACTAGTTCAGTAACCCGGGCAAGACCCGTGTGAGTTCTATTTAAACGCTATGAGTATGTTTGAGTTTTAACATATTATGGTAGAGTTAAGGTCAGGTATTTAAGCATCATGTCGATGGTTTTGAAAGTTACGATTTATTCGTATTCGCTTGAAGTGAACTATCGAATATATTCAAAACATATCGCATTCATGCACTTCAGATATAAGCAATATCATAATCAAAAGAAATTCAATGAAAATATATTCCCGAAATTGTTTCATTGTAAAGCATGTTATAGTGCTAATAAATTAGTAAGATTCCGAAGTTCAAAATAAAGTATTCAAAAAGTGAAGCATAACATGAGTAATCTATTATTTCACTTCAAAGTAGAATGTTACTTTGTTCTTTAGTATTTTAAGTACTAATTTTGTTTTTGTACGAAAAAGTTAAATTTCAAGAATTTATACACAAAATTATATTTACGCTATTTATTTTGCTTACCATATCCATATAAGTGTGAGACATTTTTTTAGTTTTTCACGTTATGTGGCGAACCATTGATCAACTGTTTTATTTTATAAGTATCTCAGATAGAACTCCTTACCATATTAAATTAGACATCTACTATAGTCATCTACAATGAAATTTAAAGTTTATAAAAGAAAGTACGAAAAAGGCACAAATAATTTTTTTAGTAAATTATTGTCTAGACCGAATAAACCTATTAAAAAACACATGCATGAATACCTTAGGAAAAATGGAAGTAAGTGAAGCTATTTTACTTCCTTTCAAACAACCAACCTTTTAAAATGTAGAAATAATCCTGAAAAGAGAAACTATAGTGTTATAGTGGCAATATTTGTATTCTAATTGCTTTACTTCATCGTCATGTTCGGCGCATTTCGACCATCCTTTTAATTTTGAATATTCTCTAAGCCAATTAATTTGAAAATATATATGTATTGTACAATTAATTATTGTCTGAATAATCATAAAAATGTCATATCATTTTCGAATTTTTTTTTTTTTTTGAGGCTAAACAATTATATATAGCGGTGAATATTCGTAAAGTTGTCTAAACTGTTATAGATGGCGATATAATTGTGTAAGGTTACAAAATACTTACACTTCATCTTTGATTTGTAGATTGTTCATTAAGTTATAAGCTTATAATATATTAAGGTGATTATAGAAGTTTGTAAAGTTTGAATATCAAATATTTAACATTATTTTTTGTAGATTACCATGTATAAACACATGAATTCGATAATAATGAATTAAAAAACGGTTGCAGTCATTTGTATTTGAAAAGAAAAATCCTAAAAAAGGTACACGAACTATACAATTAGTAATTTATTGTGTGTTCCCAACCCATCTTGGTCAGACCCAATGGCCCGCTAGGGGTCCCACTACGCGCGAACACGTCAACATTGTCAACGGTCAATTTTCCAGCGTATCAAACCGGTCAGTGCCCGCACACCCAAGACACGTGTTTTTCTCGCTTCACGTGCTTCGTGCGCGACTTAGACATTTTTATTTATCATTGACGTCACTCGCGCTAGCGCAATCGTCACACCAAGATCACCCAAACACCTTACCAAAAATGTCGACCGACGGCGCAACCGGAGCAACAGGGTCAACGGGCAAACGCCTTGGCCAACCCCATGGGGCCTCGGCCTCACCCAAGACCATGGGGTCGGCCTCGGCCTCCCATGGGGGTTTGGCCTTGGCCTTTCCCCCCCGGTTCTTCACTCTTCGCGCAAAGTCTTTTTTGCACTTTTTTCGCTTTGTACATTTCGTACATGACTCTGGCACCTTGTTCATTATGTGGGTACTATTCTTGGTAGCATGCTCGTCGCAACACAACTTTTGGATTTGTCATTGCTTATCAAAACACCTACCGACGGTGCGCCCGAAATTCACAAAAGGAGAAATTGCCTTGGGCTCCGAAAATGGAATTTGGCCATTTGGCCTTGGCCAACCTCAGGGGGTCGGCCTCGGCCTTCCCCAGGCCTAGGGGTCGGCCTCGGCCTCCAGGAGGGGTTGGCCTCGGCCATTTTCCCCCGGTGGTTCACCCCTCCGCGTAAACCCCTTTTTCGCACTCTTTTCGCTTCGTACGCTTTGCGCGTGACTTTGACACTTTGTTCGTCATATGGATACGATTCGCATCGACACGCTCGTCGTAACGCAACTTCCGGATTTGCCTTTGCTTATCAAAACACCTACGGTCGGCGCGCCCGAAGTTCACCGAAGGGGGGAGTGGCCTTGGCCTCCCTTCATGGGAGTTGGCCTTTTACCTTAGCCACCCCCTAGGGTCGGCCTCGGCCCCACCAAGGGGTCGGCCTCGGCCTCCCCAGGGGTTGTGGCCTTGGCCTTCCCCCCAATGTTTGGCCTATGGCCTTCCCTCCTGCGCGCACTTGTTTTCCCGAGTCTTTGCACCTCCGCGATGTTTACGGACGTTCGTACATCAACCTCCCGACGTCCGTTCGTACATCAACCTCCCGACGTCCGTTCGTACATCAACCTCCCGACGTCCGTCGTCCATCAACTTCGCGACGTCTGTTGTCTATCAACCTCGCGACATTCGTCGCCCGGGACCGCACGCCGCTCCCGCGATGCCCGTCACCCAAAGTTGCGCGTTACAGCCGAATGACCCGTCGCCGACGACCGCATACCATCACTCCCAACTTTGTCACTACTACATGTTGCATTCATTATCTTGTTATGACAGGTACACTTAGCTCACATCCTGTCTTCAAGACACCCGACGCGCACCCTTGCGCCATTCTCATGATACGTGCCCCGGCACCAAATATTGATCTGCGACGTTCGTCGCCACGCCCTTGCGCCATTCTCATGATACGTGCCCCGGCACCAAATATTACTCCGCGACGTTCGTCGCTGTGCCCTTGCGCCATTCTCATGATACGTGCCCTGGCACCAAGTATTGCTTCGCGACGATCGTCGCCGCACCACTTTCACAACACGTGCCCCAGGCACCAGGTATTGTCTCGTGCTATAAGCACCGCGCTCATGCGCCACAATCATGTTGCATACTACCGGGATGGGCTCACAACCTTATAGCCATCGCCGTCTCAATCAAAAGGGAGGCTTCGGCCTCGTACCGGGATGGGCTCATAACCTTATAGTCATCGCCGTCTCAATCAAAAGGGGGGCTTCGGCCTCGTACCGGGATGGGCTCACAACCTTATAGCCATCGCCGTCTCAATCAAAATGGGGGCTTCGGCCTCGTACCGGGATGGGCTCACAACCTTATAGCCATCGCCGTCTCAATCAAAATGGGGGCTTCGGCCTCGTACCGGGATGGGCTCACAACCTTATAGCCATCGCCGTCGATGGGCTCACAACCTTATAGCCATCGCCGTCTCAATCAAAATGGGGGCTTCGGCCTCGTACCGGGATGGGCTCACAACCTTATAGCCATCGCCGTCTCAATCAAAAGGGGGGCTTCGGCCCGATACCGGGATGGGCTCACAACCTCATAGCCATCGCCGTCACGGTCGCAAGGGGTTCCGGTACGAGGACCCCTCGCCACGGACTCGGAGCACTAAGCTGCGACCATGTCCACTCACGTTATGTCGATCGTCGACATCACCAGGACAATGACCCACGGGTCACTCCAGGACGGGAGCAGGTCCTCGAAGGGCATCGCGCCTAGTCCGCCTGGCAGTTGGCTACAGGGGTAACCCTCACCGCTGTCAGGTTCTCCGCGCGTCTCTTGACGCGCCTCATGGGATTCAGTAAGGGCTTGGATTGGTGGCTGGGGCAACGGGCTTACTCTGATCATGCTACCGCGGTATGGTCAGTCTTCTTAGACAGGTAGAGCGACGCTGTGTGGGGCAAGCAACGCAAATTTAGGAACCGGCAGTCCAACGGAGAACCGGTATTTTGGGACCCCCTGGTGACGTGTCACTCCCAGGGGACGACACGTGGCACTTTATGACATAAGCACCCTGTTTCCTATAAATAGTGAACTTTACAACTCAAAAAGGGACTTTTGGCTTTTCTTACAAAAATCACTTTCTCACTCTAGAATTTGGGAGCTCTTGGATTCTAGTGAGAGAAACGTAACTTTGGACCGTAACTTCGAACCGTAGCATTGGACCCCGACTTGGACTATCGACTGTCGGCCCTGTTCGTCTTAGCCTTGCCTTCGCAGCACTGCCATTCCTCACGGCCCGTCTGAGAAGCCTTGCCCTCAGCCCTTACTCTGTCTTTGTTGTCTCCCGCTTTGCATACTTGGAAGCTGACACGGGCTGCAGCCTCTGTGGCACCTCCACGTAAGTACGAACCCATTTTCCTTGGCATCATTGTGTAGACGTAAATAGGCAACTAAAAATAGACATTGGAATTGAAATGGAAGCACGTGGAGTAATTTTAATTCATTTCAGATAATGAATTATTTTTACCTACTGCCCATGAAAATCCCTGCAACACTCTATACAAAACAATTAATGATCGATAAATATGCTTAGTATCATTTTTGTTGATACCATAACTGACAATTTTTAAAAGTACCTTTTGAAGTCACTAAATAAGTGTCATTAAGAGTACACAATGACCCTTGAGTTTCACCGTATGGGAGGCTGTCGGCAACTTCCTATGACCTAGGTAGTGGCAAAAAAATTCTTAGATAACCATCACTTTAAAAGATAGAATTAATCTTATAAAAGAAATAGCATAGCATTACAGTGACAATCCATGTGTTTAATTGTTTCACTTCAAGATCATGTTCAACAATTTTTGGAGGTGCCGTTTTGATCTGTTTTTTAACATTTTCTAAAGTAACCAATTTAAGAATGCATAATATTTGATTCTTTGTTTTGGGCATTCAAAAGAGTATATGATTTTTACTTTATACTTTGAGTTATTATATTAAAATTAATTTGTGAAATAAACTGTTATTTTAGCATTTCAAAGATATCTAAAAATGAAGTCATATCCGTTTCATATATTGATTATATAAAAATATGTTAAGTATTAATCTTTATTTTTTTATATGTAGTCTTCATATTTCATATTTGTGAGATATTATTTTGTTATTTTAAAGTACACTTAAGGTATTAATATTCAAAATTAAGGCCTAATATATAAGTATATTCATTAGGCAGTGTTTTAAAAAAAATCAATAATAAGCTACAATAAAGAGTCATGATGCATAAGTGACTATAATAAGTAGAGGTAGAAGAGAAATGGAACACTAAAGCAAACATGATGATGTGTAATTTATTTTTTCTTTATGTTTGAGTGTTTATTTTGTTATAAAAAGTGTTTTTGAGGTATTAATAGTCAAAATCAAGTCCTAAGATGTTGATGCATTAATTAGGTAGAGTTTTAGAAGGTGTAGAAGAAATTTTTTACTCTTATAAGGTCTACTAAATTTATGTTAATAATGACTCCGAATTTTTAATAATAAGTTATACTAAAGAGTCATTGTACATGTGTGACTTTAATAAGTAGAGATAAATGAGGAATAGAACACCAAACAAATATTGTGACGTGTAATTTTTAATAATAAGTTATACTAAAGAGTCATGATACATGTGTGTCTTTAATAAGTAGATGTAAAGGAGGAATAAAACACCAAAACAAATATGATGATGTGTAATTAATGTTTTCTTTATGTTTGAGTGCTTATTTTGTTCTTTAAAGTATTTTTGAGGTGTTAATAATCAAAATTAAGTCCTAATTTGTTGATACATTGATTATGTAGAGTTTTAGAATGTGTAGATTTAGTTTTTTACTCTTATAAGGTCAACTAAATTTATAGTAATAAAAACTCCGAATTTTTTTATGAATAAAAAGTCATGATGCATGTGAGATAAGTAGAGGAATGAATCGTCAAAACAAAGATGATGACGTGTCGCATGATTAAAAGAGGTAAAAAGGAAAATAACTCCTAAAAAAGCCTATGTGTCGCCTCGACAACGCACAACGCTTCGTCTATTATATATTTACTAGCTGAGTAACTCGGGCAAGGCCCGGGTGAGTTCTATTTAAACGCCATGAGTATGTTTGAGTTTTAACATATATTGGTAGAGTTAAGGTTGGCTATTTAAGTATCGTGTCAATGTCTTTGAAAATTACAATTTATTCGTATTCGCTTAAAGTGAACCATCGAATTTAAAACATATCGCATTCAAGCACTTTACATATAAGTAATATCATAATCAAGAGAAAGTCAACGAAAGCATATTCCCGAATTTATTACATAATAGTAAAGCATGTTATTGTGCTAATAAATTAGTAAGATTCCGAAGTTCAAAATAAAGTATTCGAAAAGTGAAGCATAAAATGAGTAATCAATTATTTCACTTCAAATTAGAATGTTACTTTATTCTTTAGTATTTTAAGTACTGATTTTGTTTTTGTACGAAAAAGTTAAATTTCAAGAATTTATACACAAAATTATATTTTTGCTATTTATTTTGCCTACCATATTCACATAAGTGTGGGACATTTTTTTAGTTTTTCATGTTATGTGGCGCACCATTGATCAACCTGTTTTATTTTATAAGTACCTCACATAGAACTCCTTGCCATATTAAATTAGACATCTACTACAGTCTCTACAATGAAATTTAAACTTTATAAAAGAAAGTACGAAAAAGGCACAAATAATTTTTTTTACTAAATTATTGTCTAGACTGAATAAACCTACTAAAAAAACATGACATGAAACCTTAGCAAAAATGAAAGTGAGTGGAGCTATTTTACTTCCTTTCAAACAACCAACCTTTTAAAATGTAGAAATAATCCTGAAAAGAGAAACTATAGTGTTATGGTGGCAATATCTATATTCTAATTACTTTACTTCATCGTCATGTTCAACGCTTTTTCGACCATCCATTTAATTTTGAATATTTTTTAAGACAATTAATATGAAAATATATATACGTATTGTACAGTTAATTATTGACTGAATGATCATAACAATGTCATATCATATTACAAAACATTTTTTTTAATTTTGAAGTAAAACAATTATATATAGCGGTGAATATTCGTTAAGTTGTCTAAGCTGTTATAGATGGAGATATAATTGCGTAAGGTTACAAAATTCTTACACTTCATCTTTGATTTGTAGAATGTTCATTAAGTTCTAAGTTTATATTATATTAAGGTGATTATAGAAGTTTGTGAAGTTAGAATATCAAATATTTAACATTATTTTTTGTAGATTACCATGTATATACACATGAATTCGAATATAATGAATTAAAAAACGGTTGCAGTCATTTGTATTGGAAAAGAAAAATTCTAAAAAGGTGCACGAACTATAAAATTAGTAATTTATTGTGTAGACGTAAATAGGCAACTAAAAATAGACATTGGAACCGAAATGGAAGCTCATGGAGTAATTTTAATTCATTTCCGATAATGAATTATTTATACCTACTGCCCATGAAAATCCCTGCTACCCTCTATACAAAACAGTTAATGATCGATAAATATGCTTGGTATCATTTTTCTTCATGCCATAACTGACAATTTTTAAAAGTATATTTTTAAAGTCACTAAAAAAGTGTCATTAAGAGTATACAATGACCATTGAGTTTCACCGTATGGGAGGCTGTAGGTATCTTCCTATGACCTAGGTAGCGGCCAAAAATTTCATAGATAACCATCACTTTAAAAGATAGAATTAATCTTTTAAAAGAAATTGCCTAGCATTACAGTGGCAATCCCTGTGTTTAATCATTTGACTTCAAGATCATATTCAACAATTTTTTAAGGTGCCGTTTTGATCTGTTTTTGAAGATTTTCGAAAGTAATCAATTTAAGAATGCGTTATATTTGATTCTTTGTTTTAGGCATTTAAAAGAGTATATGATTTCTAATTTAGACTTTGAGTTATTATATTAAAATTAATTTGTGAAATAACTGCTATTTTAGCATTTCAAAGATTGTTAAAAATGAAGTCGTATTCGTTTCATAGATTGTTAAAAATGAAGTATTAATCTTTATTTTTGATACGTCCTCTTCATACTTTATATTTGTGAGATATTATTTTGTTATTTTAAAGTGCACTTAAGGTATTAACAGTCAAAATTAAGGCCTAATATATAAGTATATTCATTAGGCAGTGTTTTAA
Organism: Escallonia rubra; assembly: GCA_033065855.1. NCBI lineage: Eukaryota > Viridiplantae > Streptophyta > Magnoliopsida > Escalloniales > Escalloniaceae > Escallonia > Escallonia rubra. Next base: position 147,054 of record JAVXUO010002014.1, read on the forward strand.
AAACTTTAGAGTTAGTTTCCGAAAGGTTTACGAAAATTGGGCCAATAATAGCCACAATTTTTAACAATAAATTATAATACATAGTTAATAAGTAGGGTTGATATATTGACTATGTAGAATTTTAGAAGGTGTATAATTGATTTTCTATTCTTATAAGGTCAACTAAATTTGTGGTAATTATACCTCCAATTTTTTTAATAATCAGCTACAATAAAGAGTCATGATGCATATGTGACAATAATAAGTAGATGTAGAATTAAAAATGGAACACCAAGACAAACATGATGATGTGTAATTTATTTTTTCTTTATGTTTGAGTGTTTATTTTGTTATAAAAAGTGTTTTTGAGGTATTAATACTCAAAATTAAGTCCTAATATGTTGATGCATTAATTATGTAGAGTTTTAGAAGGTGTAGAAGTGATATTTTACTCTTATAAGGTCTACTAAATTTATGGTAATAATGACTCTGAATTTTTAATAATAAATTATACTAAAGAGTCATTATACATGTGTAACTTTAATAAGTAGAGGTAAAGAAGGTATAGAACACAAAAACAAACATGGTGACGTGTAATTTTTAATAATAAGTTATGCTAAAGAGTCATGATACATCATACATGTGTGGCTTTAATAAGTAGAGGTAAAAGAAGAATACAACACCAAAACAAACATGGTGACGTGTAATTAATATTTTTTTTTATGTTTGAGTGTTTATTTGTTATTTAAAGTGTTTTTGAGGTGTTAATAATCAAAATTAAGTCATAATTTATTGATACATTGATTAGGTAGAGTTTTAGAATGTGTAGAATTAGTTTTTTACTCTTATAAGTTCAACTAAATTTATAGTAATAGTAACTCCGAATTGTTTATTAATAAAGAGTCATGATGCATGTGAGACTTTAATAAGTAGAGGTAAAAGAGAAATGAAACGCCAAAACAAAGATGATGACGTGTGGTAAAATAGAAAAAAGATGACGTGTCGCATAATTAAAAGGGGTTAAAAGGGAAAAGAACCCCTAAAAAAGCTTATGTGTGGCATCGACAACGCACAACGCTTCGTCTATTATATATTTACTAGCCCAGAATCCCGTGCCAACTACGGGACGATTTATTAACAATAATTTAATTAGTAGTTTTGAAAATGCATAATAAAATAAATATTACACAATTTTATAATTTTATGGTTATTTCATCAAAGTTAGTTACGTTAATTTTTGGCTTGAACTTTCTTGTAGTAAAATAAATTCACTATTCTGGTGAAATATCGATAAGTAATGTCCTTGTGCATATTTGTTAATTCTGATTTGGTAACTATATAGCTGAACAAAAATTAAAAGTTTATTTAGTACACAGAAAAAGAAAAAGTAAATAACGGAGGACATATCGAGATAAATTTGCTATAACACAACATTTTTATTATTCTCTAAGAATCTTTTAAAAATAGTTTGTACATTTGGGTTGCCCATAACGTTAATCATATATTAGTTTAATTTTGATAGAGAAAATTTTGGTCCATATATTTGTTTATAGCATGTGATTTATAAAGTTAATCAACACAACTAATTAAGTAAGGATGATGTGTCATTTTTAGAAACAAATATAATCCACCAACAAAGTATACGGAGAAAATAGTAATCAGTGTATGAGGTAATTATATAAAGTTTAAAAAGTTTAACCAACATGACTATATATGATAGCTCGAAACCTCGTATTAAGAAAATTATTGAACAAAATGTAACCAAAATTTCACAAAGTAATTATAATCATGCTTCCTAAGTAAGATTTATATTCAGATATAATAAGGTTTTCAATTTAAGTTTTAGTTTACATTCATCACAATATAATTAATATCTTATTAGACTTTATATGCAATTATATTTAAAATTTTAAAAATTAAAATAAAATCATAAATGGTATATTGTTAATGCAGAATTTAGAATGCTTAAGAGTTTAAGTACTCACAACAAAAATACCATAGAAAATTACTTCAAAACTTTTCCAACATCAAATTAGTTCAATTTAAGAAATACTCACATAATTAAGGTTTTAAATTTACCCTGTTTTTTTTTAATATATCTCATATAGAATCTACATGTTATGGTATTTTTAAGAAATGGTATTTTTACATTTAACCGATGCAAGTAAATAGGATAACACAAAACCTTAGAGTAAGAAAATTATTGATCAAAACTTTTACCACCATATTTATTAAGTTAGAATCATATTTGATTTTACAGAAAACTTATATATGAATTTGAAATAGTACCTAATTTTTCTCATTAAATCTCTTAAATAGTTTTTGTTTTACATGTTAATATTTCATGTTAGAGAGCTTTTTCGATATATAATATTCAAATAAGTCATAATAGGTTAGAAAATTTTGAATGTTTCGAATTGATTTTCGAATCACATAAGGCTTATTATTTGAATGTTTACTATATTTCTGGATTTAATTAATAACAAAATTAAGGACCCTATTTAAAATATTAATGTTTGGAGATATTTAGCAACATTAATATGTTTAAAATTCGTTTTTGTAACTCTTATTATATTAGAAACACAATGCAATGAGGTGTCAAGAGCTATCACTGCATTTCTCACCTCAATTATTAAATATTATAACTCAGCCAGTCAAGCTCGAGTACGTTAATAGAATATATTTAAAAGATACAAAAAGTGTATCAATGCATACCACATTTTAAAAAACAAAAAGAGATTAACATCTTATAGAAAAAAAGTCTACTTTTACTAAAATTTTAATTGTTGGTAAGAAATGTTTAATACTTTATTTGTAACAATTTCAAGTAACTTGTCAATAATATATTATTGTTATTAAGTTCTTTTAGCGGTCCAACCTATAACCTTTCAAAGTCAGTTCTCTTAGTTTGAAAAGTTAGGTTAAGAGTTATTTATCTTTGGAATCGTAAATGTCATAGTTCATTCGTATCTTCTTCATGAATTATTGTTTCAAAAATTACCAACTTATTAAGATACAAACATGATATCCAGTAGAATATCTTTTTGTTTCATACAAATTTAAAATTACAGTATTAATTAGATGGTCATGTAATTGTTGCATAATATTTGTATATGTATATATGTCTACTTTAGTTCTTCTGAACAGTAAATTTAAAGAACAATGAGTAGATTGTGTTACAGTATTGTCGCTAGATTTTTGCGTTCTTTAAGCTTTTCTTTATATCGTCAAGCAGAACTGTAACACAATTTACTCATTGTTCTTTCAACTTACACTTCAAAGGAACTAAAACAAACATATATGCATATACAAATAATACGCAAGAATTGCATGATAATCTAATCAAGGTTTTAATAGTCAAAATCAAAGTCTAGTACGTAAATATATGTTTGTCTCATAGAGTTTAACCGTTGTACAATTGATTTTCTAGATTTATAAGGTTTACAAATATTGCGACAATTATACCACAAATTTTTTAATAGTATATCGTAGTAAAGAGTTTGAATTGTTTTCTAAATCCTTATACATGGAATATAACTAATTTGGTGGCCCTGAAGTCTTATTTAAAAATGTTGACTTATAATTCGTTTATTAAATTTATATATTAAATTATTCATATTTAACAATGAATACTTTATATATATATATATATATATATGAGTAATGATAATACATTTAACTCATTTACAATGTTAATTTTTTTTCCTTCTAAATATAATATGTTATTTTTTTGATATATTCACATTAAATAGTGATTTTAAAAATACAATAGTAAAAATTAAGTCATGATAATTAAGTGTATTGATTAGGTTGAGTTCTAAAATGATTAGAATTAAAATTTTAATTATACAACCCTCATTATTCTTGCAAAATTAATTAAACTTAAAAATAAGGTACCTAACAAAATTGAAAAATCAATTGTTAGATTATTGTTTTTCTAAGTCTCGTAAGTTGTTTAATCTTAATTGTAACATCAATTTTTTGCCTAAATCGAAAGTACTATTTTATATATATATATATATATATATATATATATATATATATATATATATATATATATATATATATAAATATATATGAGTTTTAATATTCATATTAGAGAGTAGTTTTGAAGATATAATAGTCAATATTAACTCTTAATAAGTTAGTATAATAATTAGGTTGAGTTTTAGAATGATTAGAATTAGTTTTTAAATTACATAGGGCTTAAAGAAAACCATCATTACTCCTGCAAAATCAATTAGATATAAAAATAAGGATCCTGTCAAAATTTAAATTAATTATTAGATCACGTTTTTTATTCTAAATCTCTTAAGTTATTTTTTAGGTCTATGGATTTTAATTTTCATATTAGAAAATACTTTTAAGGGCATAATTTTCAAAATAAAGTCTTAATAGATTAGTATATTAGGTAGAGTTTTAGAATGATTAGAATTAATTTTTAAATAAAATTTTTCTTCTAAATCGTAAGCATTATTTTCATTTTTTTTTATAAATATGTGTTTTTATATTCATATTAGAGATTAATTTTGAAGATATAATAGTCACTATTAAGTTCTAATAAGTTAGTATAATGATAAGGTAGAGTTTTAGAATGATTAGAATTAGTTTTTAAATTTTAAGGACATAATTATCAAAAAGAAGTCTGAAAAGAATAGAATATTGATTAGGTAGAATTTTAGAATTAGTTTTTAAATCAAATAAGACTTACTAATATAGAAATTAATTAATCTTAAGATAAGAATCTGATGACCGTGTCATAAAAACGATAAAGAAAAAACTATGGCATTTATTTTTCTTCATTTATATTCAAATGTTCTAAGGTGATAATGTATTGAACTTCTATGGCTGTTGAGGTGGGGGAATGATACTTTTGTTGAAAATTGGAATTGGGAAACAAACTCAACTAATGAAATAGCGCTTGGGTTTGTAAATAGCTTCAAAATCGATCACAACTTCAGGCGACATCAATTTTGTAGTCATAGGCACATAAGAACAAACATTTAATGTTCGTGAATATCTTACCACAAAACAAAACAAATTATGATAATTAAACCAAGCAAAAACTGAAGCTACATCAATTTTTTAGTCATAGGAAACTGGCACAAATTATGATAATTAATCCAAGCAAAAAATTAAGCTACAAAAAGAACCTGAACACAAAGTGCACCTGATAGCCACTGTCTCGATGAGTCGAGGAACGATAGTCATTCTAGAGAAAAACAGAGGGAGGGACATAGAGGGAGCAAAAACAGAGTGTTAGAGAGTGGAAGGAAGGAAAGCACAATGCGTTTTCTTATAGTTGAGTAGTTGTGTTTTGTGTATTGAAATCTAATCACGAAGCTGAAAGCACAAAGTATTAGGAATAGGGAGAGAAGAAAAACATAGTATTAGAGACAGAAAAATAGGGAGTGGGTTTGGAGCGGAAGAAAGGGAGTATTTGCGGAATGGTTCTTGAGCAGAAGAAAGGGAGGCAGATAGAGACAGGAAAACAAAGGAAAACAGAAAAACAGAGGAAAGGGAGGAGATGGAGACAGGAAAACAGAAAAACAGAGGAAAGGGAGGGAGATGGAAACTGAAAAACAGAGGACTTAACGTGAGGGAATACTATTGAGAGAATAGTATTCCCATTTGAACATTACCACTTAACATGAGGGATGATGTGTTGTTTTGTGATTTGTGGTTAAAAAATTTGATGATGTGTCGATGATGTGTCAGTTTAAAAATGCACAAAGAAGATATCATTGGAATTTTTGTTCGCTTATTATATATATAGATATATATTAAATAGCTATGATATGATACAGATTTTGACGTCTAATAATTTATCATCACCAAATGCAGGGCGACTAGATTCAAATACAAGGCAAACCGGAGACATCCTAATCAATGGCCACAAAGAAAAGTTAGCTTTTGGCACTTCGGTAAGAATCTTTATACAGACTGATATTTCGACGATATTTCTACTAAATTAGTCACAATGTGAGATTGCTTTAGATCAATGGCATCCGATTCTTAGTAGCGATAATTTTCTCAGTTAGTCACTCAGTTTTGTATGATGTTAACCCTTTTTTGCAAACAAAATTCTTGAAGTTCACCAAAATGAAGAATTGACGTGACAATTTTTCAAGACTTTAGCAAGATATATGTAAGCTGACAGTTTAGAACATAATTGTGATGATATCTAACTGTGTTAGTTAACTCTGCTTTTCCTAGGCCTATGTGACTCAAGATGATACACTAATGACTACACTAACCGTATGGGAAGCTGTATACTACTCTGCTCAACTTCAGCTTCCTGCCACCATGTCAAGATCTGAGAAAAGGGAAAGAGCAGAAGCCACAATAAGAGACATGGGTTTGCAAGATGCCATGAACACTAGAATTGGAAGTTGGAGCACAAAAGGGCTTAGCGGCGGCCAAAAGAGAAGGGTTAGCATTTGCATTGAAATCTTGACACGCCCGAAGCTACTCTTCCTAGACGAGCCTACTAGTGGGTTGGACAGTGCTGCATCTTACCATATCATGAATCGCATCATCAAACTTTCTCAACAAGAGAGAACTACCGTTATTGCGTCTATCCATCAAACGAGTAGCGAAGTCTTTGATTTATTCCACAATCTTTGCCTCCTCTCAACTGGTAGAACAGTCTACTTCGGTTCCACATCACAAGCAAATAAGGTAATGCAAACCCAAGGATGCGTACACTGGGTCATTATTAGTGTTTTTAATTTATAGACTTTTCCAGAAGTATTAAGTCATGTTATGCCATATGATGCAGTTTTTTGCTTCAAATGGCTTCATGTGTCCAGCCATGAGGAACCCATCCGATCACTACTTAAGAACTATAAACAAGGATTTTGATGTGGTACGTCTTGATCGTTAACTAGTTCTTGTCTTGGAAAGTAACAGCTGATAGCATAAAATTGTTATTAATTTGGCAAACTATTGGCCGCTGATCATATATAGGACATTGAGCAAGGATTCTGTGCAAAATGTAGTGCAGCTGAAGCAATCAACATTCTTGTCGAATCATATAAGACAACAGAGGCTTGCCAACAAGTTCAAAGACAAGTATTTGTGTTATGCCAACAGGTATACAATTCATAAGACATCTTAGTTGGTGTTTAGCAAAAATTTGAGTGGTTAATTAGTCCATAAATCAGAAGATACGAAATATTTAAAATGAGATTTCCAATTTGCAGGATGGAGGGAAACTTGATAACAAAGGAAGCCAAGCTAGCTTCAATATCCAGTGCCTTGTTCTTACGAAGCGCTCTTTTGTGAACATGTATCGAGATCTAGGCTATATATTACTGGCTTCGCCTTGCAATCTACATTGCCTTGTGTTTGTGCGTAGGGACCATATTCTACGACATTGGCTTTAGCTATGGCTCCATTCAGGTGAATTGACAACAACCCCTCAAATGCTATTTGAGTGAATTGAATCAAAGTGAAAACATGAAACATAATTAACTTTTTTACTTGTCACTTATAGGCTAGAGGTTCAATGCTAATGTTTGTCACAGCATTTCTCACCTTTATGGCCATTGGCGGATTCCCTTCTTTCGTAGAAGACATGAAGGTGTATAACGTTTTAATACAACATCAAGTCGTTTCTTACATGCCAAACTTACACTAACTGATGTATCCCCATATTTTCTTGTACGATAATCAGATTTTTACCCGAGAACGATTGAACGGACATTATGGTGTCGCAGCATTTGTTGCTGGAAACACAATTTCTTCCATCCCCTACTTGCTTATGATCTCGGTTATACCTGGAACGATGGCTTATTACCTTGTCGGCCTTCAAAAGGGGATAGACCATTTCTTATACTTCACTCTAATGCTTTTCGCATGCATGATGTTAGTCGAAAGCCTAATGATGATAGTAGCAAGCATTGTGCCAGACTTTCTTATGGGAATCATAACAGGAGCTGGAATTCAGGGGGTGATGATGTTGAATGGAGGTTTCTTCCGGTTGCCAGATGATCTTCCTAAGCCATTTTGGAGATACCCGATGTATTACATTGCCTTCCACAAGTAAGCCAACCAGGGGTTTTACAAGAATGAGTTTGAAGGATTAACGGTCCTTAATGAACATGCAGGAGGGCCACCAACCATTACTGGTGAAGAAATCTTGAGAAATGTGTGGCAAATGGAAATGGGACACTCTAAGTGGATAGACATCGCCATTCTATTTGGAATGGTCGTTTTAGACAGGATCATGTTCATGTGGATCATAAAGACGATAGAGAAGGTTAAGCCAATCATCAGAGCTCTTGTGGTTACTCGTACTAATCAATCAACACATATTGAAGACTCCTATTCCACACCTTTACAAGAAGCAGGAATGTAGTCTGCCTTTTTAGTGCATGTTCAAAGTGGAGAAGCTAAATTGGAGCAAGTATGTGTCTGAATTTTTTGTAAATCTTTGAATGTGAGATGATAAATTGTAATAAGATTGGGTCGAGTGAAGACCCTGTTGGTCTTCTAGCAACTCGAAGGCAAGATAAAATAATGCTTTCACCTAGGCCATAATCTAGAAACACGGCTGAGTAGTTTTAAGAGCAAATAAAGTTGGTTCATTGCATACTGACTTAAACTCCATTATGCAGATGTCTACACCAAAGCCACACAATCACAATCCATATGCTACTGCAGTTGCTTCTATTAGGCTTCTCTCCATCCGCATCTTGCGACAAAGCAGACAACAGCAGCAAGACAAGTTTGGACGCTCCATCCCGTTTTTCAAGCCTCTGTTTTCTTCGGAGCAAACCTTGCACAATGCTAGCGCGCTTTTTCTCTTTCACCGAAGGGGAGGGTTGATCCTGGCCAAAAAACCACCTGCTGCAAGTGCAATAGACTTTAATATATAAGAAACTCTTGTAAAAAAAATAAGATCAGGTCTGTAGTACACTCCCGCAGAAACAGAGCTCCTCGCGTTCTATTCTCTCTTTTTTCTTATTGTTCCTTTGTCTCTGTTTCCATATGGTTGTGGTATGTTTATATGAAATTGTTTGCGCTGCTGGGCAAACTCACTATCGATCGGTGCGTCGGCGGCACGACTGATTAAAAGTGCAGGATCTTTTTTGCCCATAGGGTCTAAGGACTTCCCTGAAAATGGAAAATGAAGACAAAACGTAGAAAGTAGAACGATTGCGCGCCCATAAATGACAAGAGAGCTTTGATTGATTGCAAATGTTTACACAGCAACGTTTTCAAGTCTGTAAACTGAGGCCCCATACGCTTACCATATTCGTTTTCTGTTTTTAGCAATGATGATGAAAAAGATTCTTTTTTTGCGTACTTTTACCATTTTCTGTTTTCGTTTTGGATAAAATTACTCAAATAGTAACAAAAAACTGCAGCTTTTTTCACTCAAACTTAACCCAATATAAGAAAAAATAGCTAAATTTTTTTTTTGAAAATGATAAAAGTACAGGAACGGATTTTCAAACTGAATATGAAAATCATAAAAATGAAAGCAGAAAATGAAAACAGAAAACAAATATGATAAACGTACGGGGCCTGAACTTCCTATCGATGGCAGCAAAAGCCTCTAAACTAAAGAAAGAAAAAGACTAATTTGTCTAGTTGATGATTGATTGTGTGTTCTGCTTCTTCTTTGACCAATTATATATACTAGAGGCTTTGTAGAAAATAACCACCATTACAAGAAACTACCCACTTAGAGAGATAAACTACCCACTTAAGAAATAACCACCCACTAATAAGTAATCAACCACACTTATCCCTTATCAATAGGACACATTTTTAGAAGTTGTTTTCTTTCACTTCTTGAATCTTCTATTAATTATTTCTTCAGAAATAATAAAAAGTAAATGTCATTAAGTGTCATTTAATCGAAGTGAACTTATTAGTGAAAAATATATTTTGTGGTGCAAACATTGCCCTCCTGGCTCAAGCAATTGAATGCTTGAAAATTGCGAAGAGTCATGTCTTTAAATTTGTAGTATTTTCACAATATCGATAGACTTTCACGATCGATATTAGTCTTTGACGATCGATATCCTTTCATTATCCATAGCCTTTCAAAATCGATAGCCATGTACGATCGATAGCATTTCACGATCGATAGCCTTACACGATCGATAGCATTTCACTATCGACAATTTCCCAATATCGATAGGCTTGAATTTTTCACTATCGATTGTGAAGAGTCATATCTTTCAAAGGAAAAGTATTTTTTCACTATCGATAGACTTTCACGATCGATATATAACCTCTCACGATTGATAGCTTTTCATGATCGATAGTATTTCACGATCAATAGCCTTTCACGATCGATAGACTTGTATTCTTCAAAGGGAAAATTGCAAAAAACAACCTCGTGGTTTGGGTCAGTTGCAAAAAGACCCCTGCTGTTACAAAAGTTGTAAAGGAACACCGATGGTTGCAAAAGTGTTGCAACCCACGGTTTCTATTACGAAATAAAAAATTTGTCCAAAATACCCCTGTAAATTGTCCAAATGAAAAAATTACCCTTCATTCTTCACCACAAGCCCTAATTAGGGCCGGTGTGAGCAAGCAGGTGAGGCAACAAGAAGCGGGCGGGATGGAAGAGGAAAGGGGAACACTGGTCACCGGCGAGGGCCGAAGCTACGGACGGAAACAAACGGCAGCAGACGGACAAAAGAAACGACCGAAGCTACGGCCGACCAAAGCTAACCGAAGGGAGGAAAAGGGCGATCGAGACTACCGATATGAGCGACCGAGACTGCCGATGTGTAGACCGTAGATCCCTACACTCCGGCCTTTCACCACCATGACGTCAGACGAAAAATAAACGGTGGAACCCAAAATCGACGGACAGATCCGGGTGGAGCAGGCGCCGGCGCTGCCGACGATTGTGATGAGGCAGGTGGAGGCGGTTAGGGTTTGGCTGATTGGAGTAGGAAAAAAATCAAGATTTGGAGGTGGTGAGTGATTGGGGCTGGTTGAATCAATTTTCAGATTGGAGATTGAATCAATTTTCATCTCCATTTCCATTTTCATTGCTCCGGTGGATCAAAGCGTGACTTCCAAATTGTAGATCTAGGGTTTTTTGTTTGAAGGGTGGACAGGGTAGGAACGTGGTGGGTGATTGAGGCTAGTTACGGTGGCGCAAGTGTCGAGGCGAAGAAGGGGCTTTCGCCGGCAGCGCTGGCGATGAATGGGCTTTCGCCCCCCTTCACCGGCAGCGCACGGTAGCGGGGATTTGGAGAGGAAATAAATAAAGGGCATTTTCGTCATTTCGTTAGAATAATCTCTACCAAACGCACTATTCAGGAGCGTGAACATCACTTGCCGTTAGTTTGAACGATTTTTTTAACGGTTGTAACACTTTTGCAACCGCAGGTGTTCCTTTCCAACTTTTGTAACAGCAGGGGTTTTTTTGCAACTGACCCAAACCACGAGGTTGTTTTTTGCAATTTTCCCTTCTTCAAAGTAACAGCATTTTGCTATCTATTAGCCATCGATTGGCTTTTGCTCTCTATGTACCGTTGTCAATGACCATAGTTGGCCAAGCCACTACACAAATCATGACCATTTTTTGTCAAGCTACTAACTAAATGAAGACCATTTTTGGTCAAGCCGTTAACCCAATCAGTATATAAAATGGCTACTGATAAGCCAATCGATTGAGCATTTCCTTAATTCAAAGTGTATGGACAAAAATAAAACAAAGAATATTTTGACTATATTTGTAGTTCTTAATAACCATTGAATTAATATTCTACCTTGGTGTGCTCCACAAACCCAAACAGGGTATCTTTTGCCAAAAAATATAACACCAATTGGCTCCCAAAATGCATATTCTTCATCATTTTTCATGGTGACAAAAGCTTCAAATTCACCAATAGTGGGGAATTTTAAATCGATAGCCATGGTTGGCTTACTATACACGCCACATGAAAAATGGGTCTTTTTTGCTTTCAGCCAAAATAGGCTTGCAAAATTGCCCCCCAGTCATATCAATTAGATCTCTTTTTGGCATATCAATCCCATATGAGAATGGACATGGTTGTTCAACTGTTTCCACCATTTTTGGCACGATATCGATTTTACAAAAAATATTTACATCGCTTTTGGTGTAAGCTTTAGCCAGTTGTATAAATGCATTCAAATGATTTCCCCACGATAAGCACTTTTCACACAATTCATCGAATAACTCACTTGAATTGTCTAGAGATAACACTTGAAGTTGGCTATTTTGCAACGACTCTTCTTGATAGTTAGTCGTGCAATTTTTAGTAACCATGAATTGGTTGCTTTCATCTTGAATACTATTTTGTTTCAGCCATGTTTGGCATTATCTTATTTTCATTATCCAAAGAATAACTATCGGCTTCTAAATTTTCACCCCTAACAAATGTGGAAAGAAGCAATTCCACTTCTTTCCTCATCCATCCAACTCTGTGAATCAATGCCCAAAATTCTTTTAATTCATCCTCTACATCCTCTAAAAAGGATGGATGATCTATTTCCATCAAGGTTTTAATATAGTTTTCAAACCGATGTAATTCGTTGGAGGTATCTACCAAAATCAATGGTAGAATAGACTGACCATGGTTTGCATCAATGCAATTCATTAGATCATACCAAAATTTCATTAAATCATCCACTGTCGACTTCATATAAAATGAAAGAGACAATGGTTTAAAATTTCTAGGCACTAATGATGCCGAAGTACGGCATTTCATCAAATTTACCCAGCAATCGGCCCTTAATTCATCAAATCGGGCCTGAAATTCCAAGGAATTGCTTTGAAAAATATTGTTGGCATTTCCCACTTTCAGGTACAAGGTCCCACCGGGCGTGCCAATGTTTGCGCTGCTGGGCAAACTCACTATCGATTGGTGCGCCGGCGGCACGACCGATTAAAAGTGCGGGATCTTTTTTGCCCCTAGGGCCTGGGGACTTCCCTGAAAATGGAAAATGAAGACGAAACGTAGAAATTAGAATGATTGCGCGCCCATAAATGACAAAGAGAGCTTCGATTGATTGCAAATGTTTACACAGCAACGTTTCTAAGTCTGGAAACTGAACTTCCTATCGATGGCAGCAAAAGCCTCTAAACTAAAGAAAGAAAAAGACTAATTTGTCTAGTTGATGATTGATTGTGTGTTCTGTTTCTTCTTTGACCAACTATACATACTAGAGGCTTTGTAGAAAATAACCACCATTACAAGAAACTACCTGTAACACCCCGATATTTTTAGAGTTATTAAAAAAAAAAAATTAAGTAGCAAATATATTTTTCTTAACGCTGATATTTTTCTAACAACTTTAGGGGAGAATTAAATGTTTAGTGATTAGCGTGACCGGAATTTTTGGGTAAACTTTTAGCGATGATATTCTTACTTAGCAACGATTAGTGTGACGGGGTTAGATAACAACCCGTTAAATTTTTCTGGTACACTATTTTATCATAAATAGTTAATAGTTAATTAGGGCTTTTCGTAATAACAAAAAGTTTTGGGTGAAACTTGAAAATTTTCTAAAGTCCAAGGGGATTTTTGGTAAATTGCCACTTTAGGGTTTTATGTATATGTATGGCTGGCATAGATCAGCCGCCAACCCTACCTCTGAAAACCGATTGAGAGAAGAGAGAGCGAAGGAAGGAGATGGAAGAAATTTTTCGGCGAAGATTCCCGGTAAGCTTCTAGACTTTTCCTCCTTATTTATTTATTTTATTATTTACGGTTTACTGTTTTAAGGGGGACATGGGGGAGCTGCCGTGAGTGTAAGAGGGAGTTAGGCAGGTCACAGCCATGGTGCCTGTGACTGTGAAACTTTGTGGGTGAATTAAGGAACGAAGGGGGATGTGGGTGTTGTTTATGTAATTGCAACGGTGCTTTGAGGTGTCGAATGTGTAGTGTAGAAATGGAAGGTTGGGCAGCCGTGTATGGCTGCCGTAAACCTGTAATTGCGGCGTCGATATGGTTCGGAGAAAGGGATTTCGCGGCTAGCCAAAGGCAGGTTGAGGTGTGTAGATTAGAGTGTGTATTTGTGGGAGTGCCGTGTATGTGTATGTGTATGTGTTTGTGTGAGGGTGAGGGTGAAATGGGTCTTGTGCATGTGTGTATTCATACATAAGCATGTGTGTTTGTGAGTTGTGGTTGTGAGCATGTGTGTGTTTGGGTTGCTGTGTGTAACGTGGTTGTCTTTGTGTGATATGTGACAGTGATCTGAGTGAGTTAGGTGGTGTGTTAGGGGGGAATAAGGAGGCTGCCGTAAGGGGGTTTGTATTGAGGGAGAAATGGGGTGAAAAGGAGAGTGATGGTGCCATGAAGCAGTGGTGTATGAGTTGTGTTTTGAAGTGGGTGCAGCAGTGAGTGCATTGTGTGTTTATTTATGGGTGAAGTGGGTTTATGAGGAACGGATGAAAGAAGGTGGAAGTGGTGGTTGTGTGTTGTGTATATTTGAGGTGTGGAGTGCATGAGAATGAAGGGACAAAAGAGTGAGGGAGAACCCAATTCCTCACGAGGTGCTCACTGTGCAGCTGTGCATATGGACTGAGTGTTGCTGGGTTGGGTACAGTGAGTAGTAGGGAAGAAGAAGAAGATAAGTATGGAACGAGTAATTTGAGTTAGCGTTAGAATCGAGACGTGCATAGACTAGTGCACGCTTATCATTAGCACAAGAAATTTTAGACTATAGTACCTTACAGTATAATAGAATTTCTGGTAAAGTTTTACAATTTTCTGAAATCATATGTATTTTTAATATTTTCTGTAAACTTGAAATTGTAAAAATTCTTTTGGGGACCTTAAACCCGGAAAATGTTCTGGGAAAAATTAGGGTAATGTTTTTATACGATAAGAAAGACTCAGAAAAAGTTTGATAATTTTTGGAGTTGATTTGCGATCATTTTTTCGTATCGCATTGAATTTAGCAAAATGAAAAATAAAGAAATAGTTTTAGCGCCTTTTAAATCCTGATTTTCATTTCTATATTTTTTATACATATATTAAGGAATGTATAAAAATTATGAGTCCTAATTTCCAGGTAGAAGCAATTATGGAAATTTGTTGGTTTTTAATGTATTTAAGAAAATTATTTTTTAATTCGAAAATAATCAAAAATATATATTTTTATCCCATATGCTCTATTAAGCTATAAATAATGCTTAATGAACGATAAGAATATTTCTGGGATGTTTCGGAGCCGCGTGGAGTGTGACGAGTGTCGGGTTAGGTTGACCGAGTGGGAAACTGCTTTGAATTTCGTCGTTCCGGATAGAGAAATGAGTATATTGTGGGTAGTTATATTAGATTTCTAATATATCAGTGTGGATAGCGTTCTGATAAATAAATTGCCCGACCTAGGTTAATTCAAAGGATTTTGGATCAAGGCCGATGAACAGTGCATAGTTTGGACTGAGGTAAGGGATTTCTATCCGAACCCCAATTCATCAAATTGTCTTCGTATATTTTTTTGAAGTTGCTATCGAATTCTCTTTGGACTCTGTTATATTTGTTATGAAAATGCGTTATTTGCCCTTAATACCCTTTCTTGAGCCTTAAGCGTTTATTGGAAATCATATTCGATGCTCTGTGTTTATTTCTCATTGTGCATCGATTAAATCATTGTATGAACGAATTGTTTTCATTCTGCATATTGACATGAGATTGTGCATTGGTGTGTTTGGCGGGAGTTGGCGTATATTGGAGGATATTGGTGTGGGCTAGTACCTTGATGGACTAGCCGGTGTATTGGTGTGGGCTAGTGCCTTGACGGACTAGCTGGTGTATTGGTGTGGGCTAGTGCCTAAATGGACTAGCCGGTGGAAAGTGTTAATGGGCATCGCCTTTCTGGCTTTGCTAAGTGATTACCCTGCACTGCCTGTGTGGCTTTGCAATTGCTCATGTTATTGTATTCGTGATCGTTTGCATCGTATCTGAAAATCGTATTGATGTCTGATCGAACTTGTTATGATTCTTCTTTTTGAAAATCCTGATGAATTGCATCTGTAATTGTTTCGTAGTTTATTCATTTGAGCGACCTTACTGAGCTCTCAAAAGCTCACTCCCCTTGACTTCCTTTCCGCAGGTAATATCGAACAATAGATCGCATTGGGTGTGGAATAGATCCGAGCGCAGGAAAGAGGAATTTAGTTTTAGTTTTGGTCATTAGAACCCCTGCGTGGGTTAATATTATCATTTAAAAAAATTTTGACTTAGTTTTGACGTTCTATTTGTGACAGCTTAATATGAGTATGATTAAATCGATGGATTAGTTGCTCTGATAGATTGGTAGTATTTATTTTGTTTGAGTTGAGGATTTTATGATTTAGTGATTGATGGATCGAGTGTCTAACGTTCCGGAAAATTCCGGGATGTTACACTACCCACTTAGAGAGATAAACTACCCACTTAAGAAATAATCACCCACTAATAAGTAACCAATCACACTTATCCCTTATCAATAGGACACATTTTCAGAAGTTGGTTTCTTTCACTTCTTGAATCTTTTATTATTTCTTCAGAAATAATAAAAAGTAAATGTCATTTAGTGGCATTTAATCAAAGTAAACTTATTAGTGAAAAATATATTTTGTGGTGCAAACAGAAATAAATTTGGGCAAGAAAATCGACCCACATTCTCTCCCGAAGAACCATTTTGTGGTTTGCCAGATTACTTTGAAAGGCACATGAGAATTGGCATCAAGAAAATAGACGTTTGAACCACGATTAAGACTCAATCAATACCAAAAGTAGACCAAAAGGTGTTATGTGGTGATGTTCAAACCCTAGGGTCCTATGTGAAACCATTGGCAAACCTCAGGGAAGTTAGGTGTAATTAAGCGAAGGAAGAATGACTCCAGTTTTGCTTTTCTAAAAGCATTATTATTATTATACTAGCCCAGAATCCCGTGCCAAGCACGGGACTGTTTATTAACAGTAATTTATTTTAATAGTTTTGAAATACATAATAAAATATATTACACAATTTTATTATTTTATAGTTATTTCATCAAAGGTAGTTATTTTAATTTTTGGCTTGAACACGTTTGTAATAAAATAAATTAACACTTATGGTGAAATATCAATAAGTAATGTCCTTGTGCATATTTATTAATTCTTATTTGGTAACTACGTAGATGAACAAAAAATAAAAGTTCATTCAGTAAACAAAAAAGAAAAAGTAAATTCTACTGATAAAATTATGTGGGGAACATATTGAGATCAATTTGCTATTGCACAAGACATTTTTATTATTTTCTAAGCATCTTTTAAAAATAATTTGGACCTTGAATGGGTTGCCCATAACGTTAATTACATATTATTTTAATTTTGATAGAGAAATTTTTGGTCCATATATTTGTTTATAGAATAGATTAATCAAGTAAAGATGATGTGCCACTTTCAAAAGGAAATGTAATCCACCAACAAAGTATACAGAGAATATAGTAATCAGTGCATGAGGTAATTATATAAAGTTTGACTGACATGATTACATAGGATAGCTCAAAACCTCATAGTAAGGAAATTGTTGAACAAAATTTAACCAAGATTTTACAAAGCATACAATAAGCTTGCTTACTACGTAAAATTTATCTTTAGAGATAATAAGGTTTTCAATCTAAGTTTTATTCTACATTCATCACAACATAACTAATATCTTTTTAGATTTTATATACAAATCTATTCAGAAGTATAAAAGTTAACATAAAATCATAAATGGTATATTGCTAATGCAGAATTTAGAATACTTAAAAGTTTAATTACTCACAATAAAAGTACCATAGAAAAAAATTGGTTCAAAACTTTTCCAACAGAAAATCAATTGAACTTAAGAAATGCTCACATAATTAAGGTTTTAAGTTTATACTATTTCTTTAATTTATCTCATACAGAATCTGCATATCATGGTAAATCTGCATTTAACCATTGCGACTAAATATGATAGCGCAAAATCTTGGAGTAAGGAAATTATTGACCAAAATTAATAAACAACATATATAGCTATTTTCATATTTGAATTTACATGAAACTTAAATATGAATTTGAAATAGTACCTAGTTTTTCTTATTAAATCTTTTAAGTACTTCTTGTTCACATGTTAATATTTCATGTTTGAGAGCTTTTGATAAATAATACTCAAATAAAGTCATAATAGGTTACTATATTGATTAGAAAATTTTGAATGTTTCGAATAAATTTTCAAATTGCATAAAGCCTATTATTTAAATGTTTACTATATTTGCCAATTTAATTAATTGCAAAATTAAGAATCTTGTTCAAAATAATGTTTTAAAATCTTTAGCAACATTAATATGTTTAACCTTAGTTTTTATAACTCTTATTATATTAGAAACACAATGCAAAGAGGTGTCATGAGCTATAATTGTATTTCTCACCTCAGTTATTAGGAATTATAATTCAGGATCCTAAATCTAGCTCGAGTAAGTTAATAAAATATTTTAAAAAGTTATAAAAAGTGTATCAATGCATACCACACTCAAGAAACAAAAAGAGATTAACATCTTATGAAAAAAAAACTCTATTTTTGCTAAAACTATAATTGTTGGTAAAAAAAAAATTAGTACTTTATTTGTAAAAGTTTCAAGTAACTTATCAAGACGATATTATTATTAAGTTCTTTTAGTGGTTCAACATGTAACATCTCAAAACCAAGTCTCATAGCTTCAAAAGTTAGGTTAAGAATTCTTTATCTTTGGAATCGTAAATATCATAGTCCATTCTTATCTTTTTCATGAATCATTGCTTCAAGAAATCCCCAATATTAAGATACGAATATGATATCCAGTAAAATATTTTTTCGTCTCGTACACTTCTAAAATTACAGTCTTGATTTATTAGATGGTCATGCAATTGTTGCACATAATATTTGCATAGGTATATATGTTTGCTTTAGTTCTTCTGAACTGTAAGTTTAAAGAATAATTAGTAGATTGTCTTACAGTGCCGTCGCTAGATTTTTGCGTTCTTTAAGTTTTTTTTACATCGTTAAGCGGTACTATAACACAATTTATTTATTGTTCTTTCAATTTATGATTCAAAGGAACCAAAGTAAACATATATGCGTATGCAAATATTACGCAAGAATTACATGACAATCTAATCAATGTTTTAATAGTCAAAATCAAAGCCTAATACGTAAACTGTTTGTAGATAGAATTTAAACGTTGTACAATTGATATTTATAAGGTTTACAAATATCGCGATAATTATACCACGAATTTTACAATGATAAATCGCAGTAAAGAGTTTGATTTGTTTTCTAAATCCTTATATATGGGATATAATCAGTTTGGTGGTCGTGAGGTCTTATTTAAAAATACTGACTTATAATTCGTTTATTAAATCTATATATCACATTAGTAACGATGACTGTGTGTGTGTGTGTGTGTGTGTGTGTGTATAGAACATATAACTTAATTAGAATGTTATTTTTTCCCCTTCTAAATCTAATATGTTATTTTTGTCTTATTTCAATATGTGAATTTTTATATTCACATTAAAGATTAATTTTAAGAATACAATAGTCAAAATGAAGTCATAATAAGTTAGTGTATGGATTAGGTTGAGTTTTAAAATGTTTAGAGATAATTTTTAAATTATATAACCCTTATTATTCTTGCGAAAATAATCAAATTTAAATCGAAAGGCACCTATCAAAATCATTTTTTTTAAGTCTCGAAAGTTGTTTAAACTTAATTGTAACATTAATTTTTTCTTCTAAATCGAAAGTATTATTTTCGTTATATATATATATATATATGAGTTTTTATATTCATATTAGAGAGTAGTTTTAAAGATACAATAGTCAATATTAAGTCCTAATAAGTTAATATAATGATAATGTTGAGTTTTAAAATGATTAGAATTAGTTTTTAAATTTTAAGGACATAGTTGTTAGAAAGAAGCCTTAATAAATTAGTATGTTAATTAGGTAGAATTTTAGAACGATTGATCACTTTTTTTATTCTAAATCTCATAAGTTATTTTTTGGGTCTATGGATTTTAATTTTCATATTAGAAAACACTTTTAAGGACATAATTATCAATATGAAGTCTTAATAGATTAGTATATTGATTAGGTAGAGTTTTAGAATGATTAGAATTAATTTTTTAATTAATTTTTTCTTCTAAATCGAAAGTATTATTTTCGTTTTTTATATATATGAGATATTATATTCATATTAAAGAGTAGTTTTAAAGATACAATAGTCAATATTAAGTCCTAATGTGTTAGTATAATAATAATGTTGAGTTTTAGAATGATTATAATTAGTTTTTGAATTTTAAAGACATAATTGTCAAAAAGAAGTCTTAATAGATTAGTACATTGATTATGTAGAGTTTTAGAATGATTGATCATATTTTTTATTCTAAACCTCATAAGTTATTTTTGGGGTCTAAGGATTTTAATTTCATATAAGAAAACACTTTTAAGGACATAATTATCAAAATTAAGTCTTAATAGATTAGTATATTTACTTTTTCTTTAATATTAAGTCCTAATAAGTTATAAGGTTGAGTTTTAGAATGATTAGAATTAGTTTTAAAATTTTAAAGACATAATTGTCAAAAATAAGTCTTAATAGATTTGTATATTGATTATGTAGAATTTTAGAATGATTGATCATGTTTTTTATTCTCAACCTCGTAAGTTATTTTTTGGGGATATGAATTTTAATTTCATATTAGAAAACACTTTTAAGGACATAATTGTCAAAATTAAGTCTTAATAGATTAGTATATTGATTAAGTAGAGTTTTAGAATGATTAGCATTAGCATTAGTTTTTAAATTATTTTTTCTTCTATATCGAAAGTATTATTTTCATTTTTTAAATATATGAATTATTATATTCATATTAGAGAGTAGTTTTAAGGATATAATAGTCAATATTAAGTCATAATAAGTTAGTAATAATATGTTAGTATAATAATAAGGTTGAGTTTTAGAGTGATTAGAATTAGTTTTGAATTTTAAGGACATAATTGTCAAAAAGAAGTCTTAATAGATTAACATATTGATTATGTAGAATTTTAGAATGAAAAGAATTAGTCTTTAAATTAAATAAGACTTACTAATATAGAAGTTAATTAATCTTAAAATAATGAGACGATGATGTGTCATATAAAAAAGCGATGATGTGTCGCGCAAAGAAGTTATCAATGTCTTTCTTGCTTCGCTTATTATATATTAATAGTCCAGTAACCCGGGCAAGGCCCGGGTCGGTTATAGTTAACGACTTATGTATCTGTACGTTTGAGTGTCAGTATATTTTGATAGAGTTAAGATTGGTTATTTAGGCGTTATGCCGATGATTTTGAACTAAGCTTTATTTATATTCGCGTGAAGTGAGCCATCAAATTCAAAATATGTCACATTCATGCATTTCACATATAAGTATCATCATAATAAAATGAAACTGAAAAAAAAAACTTAAAACTGAAAAATGTTCCAAAATGGTAAATATCGAACTGATTCCACATTTATTAAATTTGTGAAATATCGTACTATTACAAACGATAGTTCAAGATAATATTAAAAGAACGATTATACAATGAATTTTTATTTTGGCATTTTAAAGTTTGTTTGAACATTATGTCAAATAAGGTGTGATTCCCCCTTTTTTTTGGATTTGTTAGGTATATATTATTTTCTTTTCAAAGTTTGTGCTATTTAGGTAAAACTAATTTCTTAAATACACGTTTATTTTGTTATTTTTGACGTGTTTTGAAAATTAAGTCATTTTTGTTTGTATATTGCTTTCGTAAAATGAAAAAGAAAAAAATATTTTAATTTTTGAGTATAATCTTTAGTTTCATACATTGTTATCGTAGTTTTCTTTAATATTTTAATAAAGTTCTCTTGAGGTGTTAATAGTCAAAATCAAAGCCTAACATAGAGTTTTAAAAGTTGTACAATTGATTTTCTAGTTTTATAATTATTTACAAATATCGGGACAATTATACCAACAATTTTTTCAATAATAAATCATAGTAAAGAGTTAATAAGTAGGGAATGATTTTAGTATTTTACCTTTAAAGATTTTATTTTGTTATTTTGAAATATTTTTGAAGTGTTAAAAGTTAAAATTAAGGCCTAGTATATAAGTATATAGATTATGTAGAATTTTAGAAGGTATAGAATTTGTTAGTTTTCTAGTTTTAGAAGGTATACAAAAATTGGGCAAATTAGACCTACGATTTTTTTAATAATAAATCATATAAAGTGGTAGTAAGTTGGGGTAAAAAAGAAATAAAAAAGACACGAAAATAAATAAGAGAATGTATCGCATAATTAGAAGGGGTGACATTCATGTTTTCTTATTTCTAATTCAGTAATCTCAAAAATTATTTATAAAATTAAACTTTTACTTCTGTATCTCAACTACTTTTAAGAGTTAAGTCATGTTCAGTTTGATTCTTTTTTAGTTTGCATTTATTGGTGTATATGATTCTCAATTTAAACGTTGATGTTACACAATTAAAATTAATTTCTTAAGTACATTACCAGGTTGGTGTTTTAAAATATTTTTAAAATCAAGTCATATTTGCTTTGTATATTATTTTCCTAAATAAAAATGAAAGCCCTTTATTTGCAAGTCATATACGCTTTTATTGCTTTTTGGTTTGCATGTATCGGTGTATATGATTTTCAATTTAGAATTTGAGGTCAAATTTTTGACACATCATCATATTTGTTTTTGAGTCCTTTTTCCTTTTTATTCATATTTATCAAAATTACACATGCATCATGATTATTTACTTTAATTTATTATTAAAAAATTTGTAACTATTGTTGCCATAATTTTAGTTTACCTTATATGAGTAAAACCAATTTTACGCCTTCTAAAACTCTACCTAATCAGTGTATCAACATATTAGAACTTAATTTTAACTATTAACACCTCAAAAACACTTTAAGATTACAAAATAAAGACTTACAAATATAAAAAAATATAAAATATTTTAAAAATTAAGTCATATCACTTTGTAAACTAATTTTGAAAGATCTTAATTTATGAATTATTTGTCTTCGATTTCATACATGATTTAGTGTATATGATTCCCAATTTAGAATTTGAAGTCAATTTTGCGACACATCGTCATGTTTGTTTTCGAGTCCTTTTTCTTTTTTATCCATATTTATCAAAATTACACATGCATCGTGATTCTTTACTTTAATTTATTATTGAAAATTCGTAGCTATTATTGCCATAATTTTAGTTTATCTTATGTGAGTAGAAAACCAAATCTACACCTTCTAAAACTCTACCTAATCAATGTATCAACATATTAGGACTTAATTTTGACTATTAAGACCTCAAAAAAACTTTAAGATAACAAAGAAACACTAAAAAATATAAAAAAGTAAAATAATTATAAAAACTAAGTCATAGCACTTTGTAAATTATGTTCAAAAGGTCTTGATTTGTGAATGATTTATCTTTGACTTCGTACATGATTTTCGTATTTTACATTTGTGAGATTTTATTTTATTTTAAAAGTACTTTTGAGGTGTTAGTAGTAAAAGTTATGACCTTATATGTTGGTATATTGAATAGGCAGAGTTTTAAAAGGTAAATAATTGGTTTTCTATTCTTATAAAATTTAGTAAAATTGTGCCAATAATACCTGCAAATTTTTCAACAATAGATTATAGTAAAAAGTCATGATGCATGCGTGACTTTAGTAAGTAGAGGTTTTAAAAGTAATTTTGAGGTGTTAGTACTGAAAATTAAAACCTTATATGTTAGTATATTGAATAGATAAAAGGTATAGAATTGATTTTCTACTCTTATAAAATTTAGTAAAATTATACCGCCTGCGAATTTTTTAACAATAAATTATAATAGAGAGTCATGATGCATGCCTAATTTTAATAAGTAGATGTTTTTTAAGTATTTTTGAGGTGGAAGTAGTGAAAAATAATAGTAAAGAGTCATTGTGTATGTGTGACTTTAATAAGGATAGGTTTTTAAAGTATTTTTGAGGTGTTAGTAGTGAAACTAAGACCTTATATATTTCTGTATAAAGAATATGTAGAGTTTTAAAAGATGCAGAACTGTATCCAATAATACCTGCTAAATTGTTAATAATAAATTATAGTAAAGATTCATGATACATGTGTGACTTTAATAAGTAAAGGTTTTTAAAGTACTTAATTAGTGAAATTATGCTAATAATACCTACGAATTTTTCAATAATAAGTTATAGTAAATAGTCATGATGCATGTGTGACTTTAATAAGTAGAGGGTTTTAATGTTTTTTTGGAGGTGTTAGTGGTGAAAATAAGACCTTATATGTAAGTATAGTGAATAGGTAGAGTCTTAGAATGTGCATAATAAGTTTTCCACTCTTATAAAGTTTAGCAAAATTATGTCAATAATACCTGCAAATTTTTTAATAATAAATTATAGTGAAGAGTTATGGTACATGTGTATCTCTAATAAGTAGAACTGAAAAAGGAATGTGATATCAAAACAAAGAGTCACGGTTCATGTGTGTCTCTAATAAGTAGAACTGAAAAAGGAATGTGATATCAAAACAAACATGATGACGTGTCGCATAAGTAAAAAGTGATGATGTGTCGCAAAATTAAAAGGGGTAAAAAGGGAAAAGAACACCTAAAAAAGCTTATGTGTCGCCTCCACGACGCACAACGCTTCGTCTATTATATATTTATATGATATGATATGATATGATATGATATAGATATAGATATAGATATGCTCATACACAAGCTCTTGGTTAAAAGAGATAATGCGATAACAAGTTACTTCCGGACACAAGAAACTCGATCAGACCCGAGCAAGCACACCGGCTTTACCTACTGGAATACGAGTCCGACAAGGTAAACAGATCGTGGCCGAAGCTATGTAGTCGGAAGGCTGTGCTGAACACTATTTCCAAGAAATATGGTGACCTGAGCTACTTGACTTAGTTAGGAAGGACTACAGTAAGGCCAAAAATACCGCAATACAGAAAGTAGCAGAAATTTAGAGAGAAAACTTAATTTGTGTTAATAAAATACTTTGAAAAGTTTCATTTCATAAGTAAATCATATGGCTCTACTGCAAAAGTAGTTGTTAATAACTTGTTACATCTTTTGAGGACCATTAACAAAAGAATCCAGTAAATGATGAGGAGTAAATGCTTGAAAGTTGTGCTCGTAAATTTCTTCCTAACACTTGAAACTGAGTTCTCCAACGAGAAGGCAATGACCCAACATTCAAATGACTAGAGGATTTCTTGTTCACAAATGTGAATTCTGCTTAGTGTTTATTTACATTGACGATTATGGTGTTAGTAAGTGCACATCTCTTCAAAAGTGTTAGTTGCATTAAACTCCCTCGGTCTTTTCATTGTTATCTTTTTGGTCCTTATGCTTGTTCTTTCCAGCTATATGAGGGGCAATTTGTCAACTCGTACATTACACCTTTTCTATTTTCATTTTTCCCTTCCTTTTTTCACTTAATCAACACAAGTACCACCACATTGACAGCCTCATACGACCCTGTTTGTGCTTGTAACTAAGTTTGTGACCACCGTGGCAATTTTCATCGGTCGAGCTAATTCTAGTAATTGTGGTCTACCTTGGGTGTTTCTTGCAATGTGGCTCATGGTTCTCTATAATGGTGGGCGTGTGGCAGTAGGGTAAATTTTATATCGGGTAGATAACAAATAATACTTCAATACATAAGCCTTGTAGGCCTCTCCACTCATTATCAATTGGTTTTAAGGTAAATATTTTCATATGGTATCAGAGCTGGTCAATTCAGGTCCGGCAGACAATTCAAAAAATTAGTTCCTCGTTGTTACCCAATCAATTTCTCCACGTGCTAGGCCCACTCAAAAATTAGCCGTGCCACACGTCAGGGGGCGAATTGAGCGATGTAAATGTTACATCGGGTAAATAACAAATAATACTTCAATACATAAGCCTTATAGACCTCTCCACTCATGCTTTCACAGGGTGGAAGTCGGGAAGATGCGAGGAGAAGATAGAGGTGAGTAGCCCAGTTTCGCCCTCACATGTGAGAGGCACGTGTCTTCCATCCATTTGATGGATGGAACATTAGTAATGAAACTCAAAAAGAGTTGGGGTTTGAAATGTTGAGGTAAGTAAGTTGGGGTTTATTGCGCTTTTGATAGTAAATGTAGAGGTTTTATATGAACTCAATCCTAATGTTTTTATTTCCCAACTTTTTGATATACGTTAAAAGATTTTCAAAAAGGTCCAGGATCCATGACCAATTAAATTCGACAATGCATAAGTCTCTAAAGTTGCAGGCTTAGCAGTTACTACGTGCTCGGGCTAGCTCTAGCATCTAAAATTCGAGTACGTGCCTATCGATGACTAGAGCCGGCCTCTACATTCCAAGGGCTAGATGACCTATGTATCAATCAATACTGGCCCCGTGTCCTGGCCCTCAGAAACAGTAGATATGCCCTAAGTTGTACTGAAGGGATAATTATACGTACTCAGGTTCCTGAGGTTAGGTGAAATTACAGTCAAGAACACTAAGTTTCAAAAGATAACAAATCGTGACCAATAATTTTAAAAATGTATCAGCTGTGTCCATCCGTTATTGACTTTTTAAAAAAGTTTGATGTCATTAATACATATTTTTAAAAAGTTTGCAGAAATTAGAGTTTTGAATTTATATATAGTTTGTACTATGTACGTACTGTATGAGGCTAGCATTAACTTTTTAAAAATACCTATCTAGTAATTTGAAGGCGACAGTGGCAATGATATGCTACTTTGACGGTAGCAATGGCGGCAACAATCTACACTTTTTGACAGCGACGACGGCGATTTAGGTATTGTGGTACTTAATTTGGTATGTATCTATGTGTTTCAAACTTTAACTTTGTTAATGAGACCGATTTTGAGTTTGGGTCAAAGATGGTAGTGTGACTGAAGCAGGTGATGGCCAGAGTAGGTAGTGTGGTCGTATGCACTTGAGCTTCCATACGTGAATTAATCAATCAAAGTGTATGCCAAGGAGATAGGCGCGATCGTGCGTATCACGTGATGGCGCAGACATGGAAATTAGACAAGGAATTGAATTAGTCAATTTGCTATAACAGCAAGGTGTACCATGTAATGTGTAATAATCAAACATATACTAAATGGAATGCAGAGAAAGCAAACAAGTGGTAGACTTCATTAGACAGCTAGTCCAACTATTCGTTGTTGTTGTTAATCCTTGTTCATCTATGTCTAAGCCAAGGTGATGTTATCTCTCTTCTACCCTTTTCTGGTTTCTTGAATTAAATTTTATGTGTTCTCAAAGTTCATGGACAATGCACATTCATCTATTTGGATGGAAGACAAAGCGTGTTGTGCTGGTGTGTTTGGGGTGGGTGGGGTTGCATTGAACTGTATATGATAGGTATCTGTTCGTTTCTAAGTTGGAATTTGTTACCTGATATGTTTGCCACGTCTCTTTGGTTCTTATAATTACTGTGTTGCTTGTGGTTCTTGCATACGAGATTTAATGGCTTAACACTATCATTAAAGTTTTTCGTTAAGTCTACTCAAACTGGCTATTGTGTTGGATTTATCAAGGTGCAAAAGACATTTCTTGAATTGTAGTTTCTTTTTGCATGACATTCAAAAAATGTATTTTGAACGTGAATCTGTTTAGATGATCATGGCATATTGGTTTTTGCCTGATAATGCGTACATCCTGATTCAAGTAAGAAAGAAGGACTAGTGTCGGTGATCCCCTTCCCGCTATCGAATGTTAATGCTAGGATAGCGGGAACCAAGTTGATAACCCTGAGCTGCTGTCAAGGTTAATGTATACCAGAGCTAGGGATGCTTCTTTAATTAGTATCTCTGATCTGCTGTCAAATTTACTGTTAAGAATGTTAAAAATTTAATGTCACTAACAATATTTCATGCGGTTTTTGGATAATATATAGAGGAAAGGTAATTAAGAATTGAAAAGATTTATCAGTTATATGTGAACAAGATCAAACGACAGGGGAGGAGCTGAGATTGGTGTTGAAGGTTACGATGAGTTAGCATACAATCTCAATGTAGAGAAGGCTAGTGAAGATCTTGATAACACAAATGATGCAAATAGTCAAAAGACACCCTCTAAAACTTAGGGTGTGTTTGACAACATTCTGGTTTTTACTTTTGGTTTTTTTAAAAATAAAAACCAAAACTAGTTGTGATTTTTGTTTAAAAATAAAAAAAAAACAAGTAGATGTTTGATAGATCAGTTTTGATTTTTTTCAGTTTTTGTTTCTTTTAAGAGAAATTTATTTTTATTTATGTTCATTCTTTCCCAAAACACCAGTATTCATTACCACCAACCAACACCATCACGCACAGTATCATCACCGCCCATAGCCAGTAACCACCACCCATCACGACCAACCGCCAAAACCACGACAATGTTACTACTACCCAAAAATCAAATCTAATGAAATCGACGGCAGTAGAAGAACGGGAGTGACGAGAGACGGTGTTGACTACAGTGGCGAGATTGATGGCGGGTGCTTGGGAGTGGTGATATCGGCAGCGTCAACATTAATCAATGGTGGTTGTGATTTTGTCCGATTGCGGAATTATCCGATTATGATGTTGTCCAACATTGATCGATCATCGGCAATAACGGTGTACTTGGTGGTTAAGATGGTGGTGGTGGTGCTTGGTGGTTAAGATGGTGATTGCGATGTTGTTAACTTGATTGATGCGATGCAATGGTGGAGCATATTTGTGATGTGACGATGGCGGTTAGGTAGATCTGTCGATGGCAACGGCGGGGTTGAGGCGGCAATGTAAGAGATCTGTTGGTGTGACAGCGGTAGGGTGGTGATAGTGGGGCAAATCTGCAGTGGCGCGACAATAGGGTGATGAGGATGCGGTTGTTAGGACAGCGACTGGGTGGTGACGATGGTTATCTCCTGGTGAGAGTGGTGGTAAGGGCTTAGAAGGTAGGTAGTGGTAGTGGTAGTGGTAGTGGTAGTGGTGAAAGTAGTTCAATGAAATGAGTTCTTTAAAATGTGGGTAGCAAATTACTTCTAATGAAGTGTGGTGGTTAGATCTCAACCCAAAAATCAAAACTGAAAATCCAAAACTCCAAAATGGAGTTTTCAGAAACAGTCTCATTTAAAAACTGGTTTTCAAAACTGAAGTGAAAAAAAACAAAAATTGTCTGTCAAATGGGTTTTAAGTTACAACCATCGAGAAAGAAAATTCGTTATTAGTGATGCACTTGCTACAGTTGTGTTCCCAACCTATCTTGGCTACACCTATAGGCCCACTGGGGGTCCCAATTCTCATGACACGTCGGCACATTCAACGGTCAACTTTTCAACGCTCACAGGCTGGTCAAAGCGTCACATAATCAAGTCACGTGCATTTTCCCTTTGTGAAGCAACCTTGGTGTGCCTTCCCCCTTAAGGGGGTCGGCCACCTTGGGGGGGTCGGCCACCTTAACCCTGGGGTCGGCCACCTACCTTGACAACCGACTACCGTCATTCGCGGTCGCTCGCACGTAGTCGCGATGACCGTCGCTCGTGACCCCGGGGTCGGCCACCTACCTTGACGACCGACTACCGTCATTCACGGTCGCTCGCGCGTAGTCGCGATGACCGTCGCTCGTCGCCGCGCTCCATCGTCGCGACGACCGTCGCTCGTCGCCACGCCCCACCGTCACAACGACAATCGCTCGCCAACGCGCGCCGTCCATGCAACGCTCGTCGTCGCCCGCACATCGGCTTCACGATGCCCCTCACCCGTGTTCGCGCGCCATCGCCACGACTCACGTCGCCCGTGCCCGCGCACCGGCTTCGCGACGCCCGTCCCCGTCGCCCGCCCGCTTCGCGACTCCAGTCGCCCGTCGTCCCGATGTCATTTTCGCCACCCCCGTAGCCCAGAAGTCATCTCCGCGACCCCTATTGCCCGGATGCCATTTCCGTGACCTTTGGCCCACGTCCGCACGACAGCTCCGCGACTCTCGTCCCCCGTGCGCCAGCTCTGCGACTCTCGTCGCCCGTGCGCTGTCTCTACGACCTTCGTCGTCCGTGTCCGCGCGATGGCTCTGCTACTACCTTCGCGCACGTGCCAGCTCCGAGAATCCCGTCGCCCATGCCCGCGTGTTGCCTCCGCGACCTTTCGTCGCCCGCGTCCGTATGACAACTCCGCGACTCCCTCGCGCAGTCTCCGCGACCACCATCACCGGCGCCCGCGCACCGTACTTTCTACAGTGCTCACTCACCACCAGTGGTCGCATGACGCTCGTTGTTGCCCG
The DNA here is from genome assembly GCA_033065855.1 of Escallonia rubra. Classification (NCBI taxonomy): domain Eukaryota; kingdom Viridiplantae; phylum Streptophyta; class Magnoliopsida; order Escalloniales; family Escalloniaceae; genus Escallonia; species Escallonia rubra. Next base: position 177,306 of record JAVXUO010002014.1, read on the forward strand.
CGCATCATCGTCACGACAACCGTCACTCACGGTCGTGCATGTCATCTGGGTATCATCTCCACGACAACTATCACCTACACGCTCTTTAACACTCGTCGCTGCGCCCATGCGCCGCGCCACTTTCATGATGTCTCGCGACGGTAGTCGCCCACCCACGCGCCACAATCATGTTACATGTTTCTGGGGGGCTCCGCTCGTAGTGCTCCGGCACGAGGACCCCTCGTAGCGGGATGGACTCATTACCTTAAAGTCATCGCCGCCACGGGATGGGCTCATTACCTTAAAGCCATTGTTGTCACAATCACGGGGGGCTTCAGCACGAGGACCCCTCGCCACGGGATGGCCTTATTACTTTAAAGCCATCGCCGTCACAATCACGGGGGGCTCTGGCACGAGGACCCCTCACAGCGGGATGGACTCATTACCATAAAGTCATCGCCGCCACGGGATGGGCTCATTAGTAAAGCCATCGCCGTCACAATCACGGGGGGCTCCGGCACGAGAACCCCTCGCCACGGGATGGGCTCATTACCTTAAAGCCATCGCCGTCACAATCATGGGGGGCTCCAGCACGAGGACCCCTCACAGCGGGATGAACTCGTTACCTTAAAGTCATCGCCACCACGGGATGGGCTCATTACCTTAAAGCCATCGCCGTCACAATCACGGGGGGCTCCGTCACGAGGACCCCTCGCAGTGGGATGGATTCATTACCTTAAAGTCATCGCCGCCACGGGATGGACTCATTACCTTAAAGCCATCACCGTCACAATCACGGGGCACTCCAGCACGAAGACCCCCCCAGCGGGATGGACTCATTACCTTAAAGTCATCGTCACCACGGGATGGGCTCATCACCTTAAAGTCATCGCCGTCACAATCACGGGGGGCTCCGGCACGAGGACCCTTCGCCACAGAACGAGCTCATTACCCCAAAGCCATCGCCGTCTGGGATGACTTGCGTGACTCTAAGCACTGAGCTGCGATCATGTCCGCTCATGTTACCATTGATCATCGACACCACCAGGGCAATGACCCCCGGGTCACTTCGGGACGGGAGCAGGTCCTTAGAGGGCATCACGCCTAGTCCGCCTGGTAGTTGGCTACAGGGGCAACCCTCACCGCTGTCAGGTTCTCTGTGCGTCTCTTGACGCACCTTGTGGGATTCAGTAAGGGCTTGGACCGGTGGCTGGGGCAACGGGCTACTCTGATCATGCTACCGCGGTGTGGTCAGTCTTTTCAGCCAGGCAGAGAGATGCTGCAAGGGCAGGGCAGCACGAACTCGGGGACCGACAGTCCAACGGAGAGTCGCTACTTTGGGCCCCCTGGTGATGTGTCATTCCCAGGGAACGACACGTGTTAGCTGATGACACATGCACACCTTTGCCTATAAATAGTGGACTTTGGAGCTCATTAAAGGGACTTCTCTCTCATTCGACATTTTCACTTTCTCTCTCTAAAAACATATTCTCTCTGGAATTCTAGTGAGAGAAACACATTTGGACTTCTGATATCGGACCCCTGACGCTGCACACCTGACTTGGACCGTCGACTGCCGGCCCTGTTCGTTCGTCGCCCTGCCTGCGCAGCGCTACCAGCCCTCGCGGCCTGTCTAGGGAGCCTTGCTCTCAGCCCTTACTCCGTCCTTGCTGTCTCTCACTTTGCATACTTGGAAGCTGACTCGGACTACAACCTTTGTGGCACCTCCACAAAGATATGAACCCCCTTTCCTTGGCATCAAGTTGTTACTTCAATGGCCAGTGTCATTGTCAAGGTATGTGCATCAGAAGCTACAAATGCGAGTGCCGATTCTATTTATGAGAAGTTATCAGAGGTATCGGATTTGGAATAGCTTGAGTTACTCAAAACTTATGACCTGTTGGCTAGCAAGAGGAAGGTTGAGTCGTTCATGTCCCTTCCATTTCACTTGAGGAAGCCATTGCTAGTTATGCAAATAAGTAGTCATAAGACTTAAGGGAAGGATTTAGCAAGGAAGTTATGACTTTTGTATTGTTTTCAAGCGTACTTTTTTTTTGGAGCTATTTTCTTATTTACAAGCAAAGATTTGACTTGTTATTCACTCGATACTTTTAAGAACTACTTCTTTTTATTAAGTCTCAGCACGTGCCTACTTTTGGGAACATTTTCTTCTTGTCAAGTACTAGCGCAAACTTTAGAGTTTCTATATGTAATTTTAGGTTGCAAACCAAGTTTGTCTATGGATTAGCTGCATTTTTCCATTTTGCTTATGGGGTGGGGTGGGGTGGGGTGGGTTGGGGTGGGTGGGAGGGTGCTGTTGGGTATCATTTGGCAAGACAGACATGGAACTCTCATTTTGCATATTTATCATTTATTTTTTTTACTTTAGCAATTTCAATTCTTAATCTAATTTTTTGCAATCCAATTAATGGAAGTACAAATTTTATTCAATTCCAATTTCATTGGAATTGAAAATCGGACCCTAAACGTTTTTTATTTTCTTGAATCCATAAATTAATGTTGGTTAGCAATGATAATATCCGCATTATTGTTGAGGAATGTTGGTTTTGCAAAGCACATAGTCTATGCATTGTGTCATGTAAACAAAGAAAAATTGAAAGGAATTTGCATGACACAAATCACACAATGCTAACTAGTAGGTTATAGTTCAACGTAATTAGTGATTTTGTTGTTTACATCGAAAAAATTAGTTATTCATCATGTAAAATTTGATTTTACAAGAAGGTTGTCTAAGAGAGAAGATATTCACACTTTTAAGATTTTTTTTTTTTTGGAAATTTTCAGACTTGCATTAATATCAAAGAAAAAGTACAGATAACAGTCTTACCTAGAGTACCTTAAAATAGTAAATTACAAGAGGGAACAATACATAGTGAAGCTCGACAAAATAGTCCTAAAAGAAAAACTAGTAAAGCACAGATTAGCAAGACCACAAAGTGATTCCTCTCATTCGCTTCATAAGATAAAAAGTCACTTCTGGTTTGTGGAAGAGTTTGTCATTCTTGCCATCTTGGCAAACAGTTTGACTTCTTGAATTATGTCTGGATCACCGGTGGTTAAACTGCACATATCAAAAGAGGAGCATAGATGGCATATATCATATATTATAGGCTTCACCATGCAGTCCAGCGTATCAGCATCCGCCATCTGCGAGAGCAGGTATAAAGAGTCAGTATGAATTATGATATGCTTTAAGTTGTGAAAACGAGCCCAGGTGCACGTTTGTAAGAGAGATATAACCAAGGCTAAGTGTCGTGTGGCGGTTGAAAAACTAGAACTCCAACTCTGAATATGTAAACAATCAATGTTGAAAATAAAGATCCCTAGTCCAGCCTTGAAGCTCTCTTTATCCCAGTAGGAAGCAAAATAAAGATGAAAGATATCAGGATTGATACATAGACAAGATTGGTTCACAGATTGAAGATGAACAGGTGAAAAGTTGTGAATCTTTGGTTTGTATATCTGAGGGTAGCTGTGAAGGTGTGTTGCGTGTCTTGCCGTGGTTTTGTTAGAAAAGACACGGTTAATTGTTTGGGTCAAGAGATGGGCTTGATTTAATACAGTGGAAGGAGAAAAGGAGAGATGCTTGAATATACACTCGTTACGGTATATCCAAATATACCATAAGGTCGTTAGAAAAAGAATTTGGTTTGAAGAACTGTATGTTGAATCTTTGGTTGGAGTGAGCCACGCTATAAGCCACTCTTTAAAAGATGGTAAAGGAGAGGAAGTGAGGATGCCTAGTGGACTACCAAACCAAACTAGACGGATGAGTGGACATCGGAAAAATAAATGCTGAGCCGTCTCAATTTCCTGCCTACAAAGTTCACAGAGGGGTTCGTTTGTGATTCCATGTCGAGGAGGCCGTCCCTAGTGGGTAATCTGTCAAGAAGAAGTTGCCATAGGAAGAGTTACAGTTTTGCCGGAATCTGAAGTCGCCATAGGGCCTTCCATGTCTGTGAAGGAATTGAAGCCTCTGGATTGAAAGGGTGTTGAAGATTATTTTGATTGACCAAAATTTCCTTATACCACAGAAGGTAGGCTGAATGCACCGTTAAGATACCTGATCCTGATGGCTCCCAGATACACTGGTCAGGGTAACCTGCTGTAGAGATATAAATCGATTGGATAGATTCAACTATACGAGAAGGGAATATACTACTTAGTTTCCCTTCATCCCAAACGCCCTCCGAGATAAAGTCTGCTACTTTGAAGTCCGAAGAGGAGATTGTACGAAAGGTAGATAGAGCTTGAGGAAGGGTATTCGGAATCTAGTTATCCTCCCAAATACTAGTACTATGACCATTACCTATACACCACTTTAATCCTAACTTCAGACCGTCCCTTCCTGCCAGAAGGCCCCGCCATCCCCAAGATGCAGAAGAAGACGTACTCACAGTAAGAAATGAACATGTTCGATAGTATTTAGCCTTAAAGAAAATTGCTAGCATCTGGTCCGGTTGAGTGAGGATTCGCCAACTGGTTTTGGCTAAAAGTGACAAATTAAATATCCTTGCTTCCCGAAAGCCTAAACCTCTATTAGATTTAGGACCACACAAGGCAAACCAGTTAACCCAATGAACACCATGATCCTTGAGATTGCCCCGCCAAAAAAAAGTACTCAGAATGCGATTAATTTGTCTACAAACATGTACCGGAAAGAGCGTAGTTTGCATATGATAAGTCAAAAGAGATGATAAGACTGCACGGATAAGGGTTGCCCTGCCAACTTTGTTCAAAAGGTGACCAATCCATCCCGCACAACGAAGTTGGACTTTTGTAATAAGATTCTGAAAAAATTCTCTCTATGTGTTACTATATCAAGCGTTGTTCCCAAATAAGGACCAAAATGTGTAGAAGAAGGTATACCAAGGGTAGAAGTATAGTAGGATAAAAGAAGAGTTGGACAATTGGGGCTGGTAATAAGACTAGATTTGACAAAATTAAGTTGTTGACCAGAATCCCTGAGGTAGTTTTGTAAGAGAATCTTGAGTAATTCACAACTAAGGGGATTTAAATGAAAAAAAAAGAAGAGAGTCATCGGCAAAAAGCAGATGGTTAATACTAGGGGATGAGGGTGTGAGCTTAATACCACAAATACCTTTGTATTCCTCGGCCTTAAGAAGGGATTGGGTGAGCACCTCGGAGCATAAGATGAATAGAAACGGGGAGAGAGGATCACCTTGACGGATACCGCAAGAAGGAAAAAATAGGCTAGAGGGTGAATTGGCTATTAGCAATGAAAACGAGACGGTTGTGATACATTGCATTATCAATCTAATGAAATGTGCTGGGAATTCAAATTGGATTAGAACAGCCTCGATAAAGTCCCAGTGAAGACGGTCATATGCTTTACTCATATCCAATTTAAGCGCTCCCAATACGCTTTTCCGTCTCTTATGAGTTCGGATCTTGTTGGTAAGTTTTTGAGCAACGAAAACGTTATCAGAGATAAGGCAACCTTTGGTAAAAGCAGTTTGAGCCATAATACTTTGTTAAAAGGAGGACAGAAAAAAAAAAAAAAAAGAATCTCTTTTTTTGTTCTTTTTCCTTTATTTTCTTGTCAAATGCATGGGGCTAAAGGAATCTCCAATTCATTCGGTTGGCCTTCATCAACAATAGAGGGCCTAAATCAGGTTATTGGGTATCCACCATGGCTTATGTTAGTCCTACGTTGATCAAAATGGTCGCTCCTAATGCTCTCGTAACCTAAACGGTTCTTGCTTCAAGGAAGATGATCCTTGCTTGGCACTTTTTCACGCTTACATTTCACTCTAATGCACTCAAGTTTCGAATGTCAATTTAAAGATCTAACTTGTGAACTCTATCTTGAGAGGTTATTCTAATTAAAAGGTTGAGTCTCATATCATCTTCCTAAAATTGCTTTTCATACTTGAAGAAAAGAAACTGTCAATAAGGAATACTTCAAGCTTTAAGGCCATGTTTGAATAGCCTTTCCTTGTTTCGTCTTTGCGTTTCTAGCGAAGCTAATTTGTTCATCTTTCACGGTTTGTTCTCGAAAACACTAGTGATTCTTTTGCCTGAACACTATTCATCTACTTCTTACCGGTATCTTATCAAGCTTTCTTGCGGTTCTCCCCAGTTAGCTTTGCAATAAAAAAATGTTGAAAATGATAGCTAAAACAAAATAGAAGGTCTGTATATGCTTGAAAGTAATTTCTTAATTTTTATTAGTAACTTAATTGTTTTTGAAAATTGTAGCAACAAACAAAGTAGCACAGGTTTCCGTTATCTTCAAAGGTATTCTTTTATTCTTTTTAAAGAGGTAAATTCGACATTCATCACCCTGATACCGAAGAAACCTAAACCTTCTTCAATGGATGACTTTCGGTTAGTCCTTTCAATGTAATCTACAAAATCATTGCAAAAACACTTTTGCTAACAGACTAAAGAAAGTTACGAACACTCTTGTCTCCCCATTCTAGAATATATTTCCTCCACGTAGGATTATTTAGATAATAATATCACACTGGCTCAAGAGCTCGCGGACCACATTCACCAACTTAACCGTTAAAAGAAGTCAATATTGTGCTTAAGATGTGTTCCCAACCTATCTTGGCTACACCTATAGGTCCACTGGGAGTCCCAATTCTCATGACATGTCGGCACATTCAACGGTCAAAATTTCAACGCTCACAAGCCGGTCAAAACGACGCATGCTCAAGTCACGTGAACTGCTCGTGAAACAACCTTGGCGTGCCTTCCCCCTTAAGGGGGTCAGCCACCTTAAGGGGTCGGCCACCATAAGGGGTCGGCCACCTACCTTGACGACCGACTACCGTCGTTCGCGGTCGAGCCCCGTTGCTCGCCACCGCACTCCATCGTCTCAACGACCGTCGCTCGTCGTCGCGACGACCGTCACTCGCGGCCGTGTGCAGTCTTCGTGACGCCCGCCGATGCCCGTGAGCCAGCTTCACGGCGCATGTCGCCATCGCCCGCGCACCAGCTTCACGATGCCCATCGCCTGTGGCCGCACTCCCGCTTCACGCTGCCCGTCGCCGTCACCAGCGCGCCGGCTCAGCAACTCCCGTCGCCCGTCGTCCCGACGTCATCTCCGCGACTCCCATCGCCCGGACAACATTTCCGCGACCCTCGTCGCCCCGAAGTCATCTCCGCGACCCCTGTCGCCCGGATGACATCTCCGCGACCTTCGTCGCCCGCGTCCGCGCTACAGCTCCGCGACTCCCGTCGCCCACGCGCCAGCTCCACGACTCCCGTCGCCAGCGCACCGTCGCCCGCGACCTTCGTAGCCGGCGTCCGCGCGATAGCTTTGCGACTCCCGTCGCCCGCGTGCCTTCTTCGCGACACCCGTCGCCCACATGCCAGCTCCGTGACTCCCATAGCTCGTGCCCGCGTGTCACCTCCGAGACCTTCGTCGCCCGTGCCCACGCGCCGTCTCTACGACCTTCATCGCCGGCGCCCGTGCACCGCACTCTCACACACCGCCGCGCCCATGCGCCACGCCACTGATACAGCCATCCCCCCTGGCTCTCTGTCGCACTACGTGACCCCGTCACCAAGTATTATTCCCCGACGTTCGTCGCCGCGCCAGTGTGCCACAATCATGTTACATGTTTCCGGGGGGTTCCGTTCGTAAGGCTCCGGCACGAGGACCCCCGACAGCGGGATGGACTCGTTACCACAAAGTCATCACCGCCACGGGATGGGCTCGTTACCACAAAGCCATCGCCGTCATCATTCCGGGGGCTCCACTCGTAGTGTTCCGGCACGAGGACCCCCCGCAGCGGGATGGACTCGTTACCACAAAGTCATCGCCGACACGGGATGGGCTCGTTACCACAAAGTCATCGCCGTCATCATTCTGGGGGGCTCCCCTCATAGTGCTCCGACACGAGGACCCCTTGTAGCTGGATGGACTCGTTACCACAAAGTCATCACTGCCGAGGGATGGGCTCGTTACCACAAAGCCATCGCCGTTATCATTCTGGGGGGCTCCGCTCGTAGTGCTCCGGCACGAGGACCCCTCGCAATAGGATGGACTTGTTACCACAAAGTTATCACTGCCACGGGATGGGCTCGTTACCACAAAGCCATCACTGCCACGGGATAGGCTCGTTACCACAAAGCTATCGCCGTTTTCTTTCCGGGGGGCTCCGCTCATAGTGCTCCGGCACGAGGACCCCTGGCAGCGGGATGGGCTCGTTACCACAAAGTCATCGCCCCCATGGGATATGCTCGTTACCACAAACTTATCACCGTCTGGGGTGACTTGCATGACTCTAGGTACTGGACTGCGACCATGTACTCTTATGTTACCGTCGGTCGTCGACACCACCAGGACGATGACCCCCGGGTCGCGCCTAATCCGCCTGACAGTTGGCTACAGAGGTAATCCTCACCGTTGTCAGGTTCTCTGCGCGTCTCTTGACGCACCTTGTGAGATTCAGTAAGGGCTTGGAACGGTGGCTGGGGCAACGGGCTTACTCTGATCATGCTACTGCAGTGTGGTCAGTCTTCTCAGACAGGCAGAGAGATGTTGCAAGGGCTGGGCTATGTGAATTTGGGAACTGGTAGTCCGATGGAGAACCGGTATTTGTGGATCCCCTGGTGACATGTCACTCCCAGGGGACGACACGTGTTAGCTGATGACACGGGCATACTTTTGCCTATAAATAGTGGACTTTGGAGCTCATTTGGGGGACTTCTCTCTCATTTGACATTTTCACTTTCTCTCTCTAAAAACCTATTCTCTCTGGAATTCTAGTGAGAAAAACACATTTGGACTTCTGACATCGAACCCCTGACGCTGCACCCTTGACTTGGACCTTAGCTTGGATTGTCGACTGACGGCCCTGTTCGTTGTCACCCTGTCTGCGCAGCGCTGCCAGCCCTCACGGCCTGTCTGGGGTGCCTTGCTCTCTGCCCTGCTCTCTGCCCTTACTCCGCCCTCACTGTCTCTCACTTTGCATACTTGGAAGCTGAGTCGGACTGCAGCCTTTGTGGTACCTCTACGTAGGTACGAATCCACTTTTCTTGGCATCTGATGTCTATGAGCAAAGTCTATGATCGAGTGAAATGGGATTTCCTTAAACAAATGTTAGTGAAGATGTAATTCTCGGCCAAAACGGGTTAATCTCATTAGTTAGTGTGTCACCAAAGTGTAGTGTGTTTGCTCGTAACGGCTCTCTTACTGATTTTCTTTACCCCAACCTGTCAGTTTTTACAGGGGACCCTCTCTCACTTTCTCTTTTTATCTTGTGTTCTGAAGCATTCTCTGCTTCTTTAAACACGACACAAGCTTGAGGCGACTTTGAAAGTGTTGCTTTCCGTCAAAATTCTCCTTCTCTTTCTCACCTCTTTTCTGCAGATTACAGCTAAATTTTTCAAAGCAATGCCAATTTGACAAACTTGCCACACACATATTGCCAAGAGTCTGTCGAGGTGATCACCCTCCAGGTACAAGTCCAGTCTCTTTATTGGTCCCAATGCCTCTGAGGTAGTCATTCTTGGTATACATAGTTATTTTAATATCCGTATCTCGACACATTACAAGTATCTCGACATTCTACTTGATATAGTGGAGAAAAAGAAAGAGATATCTTTGAGCTTATTGAGAAAGTCCAGCGTAAATGCGAGGAAAGCTAAAATGCTTAACAAAGCTGGATGATCTACTCTTATCAAGTCAGTCGTACTACACATTCCCATCCACCACACGTCGATGTATCTTCTACCAATCCATATTTCCATCAAATAGACTCCATTATTGGTCGTTCTTCGGTGGTCGGGAGATCCCTTAAAGAAAACTATCCACTGGCTAACTGGAATCAGTTATGCAAGCCTCTTTCGCTCAATGGGATATATTTCGGAAACACCGTTGACTTTAATCTTGCTTTGCGAGGAAACTTGAGTTGGCGTTTATGGCGTGAAGGATAACTCTCTCCTAACTTAGGTTCTGCTCGCCAAGTATTCTTTCTACTTCATCCTTTCTAGATGCTCCTCAAGGGTCAATATCTTATGGGCATGGCGAAGTATCCTCTTGGCCAGAGACGCTTTTAAACTGGGTTGTGGGAAATGGATGCTCTATTAACTTTTGGCACAAACATTCGGTTCCTGAAATCAAATAGTTAAAAGATTTTGCATGATTCAGGATAATAGTCTTTTGATGGATGTCATCCTTCATTCAGAATGGTCGTTGGGATATAATTCGGTTTAAACTTTATTCATCCCCTTGCTTCATGTGAGCTACTGGTGCAGACTATGGAAGCTTCCCATACCCTTGAAAATTATGACAAACTTAGCTCGGCTCCCACGAAAAGTGGGTTACGCCAACAAATTGCTGCGTAGATGTTATTTGTGGATTCTTCACAGCGAAGAGGAAACAATCCAAAATTTAATACTCAAGTGCCCAACCCTTCGGATAGAATGGTTTTGGCTCTTCTTTTGGGATTCAAATTGGAATCTTTCCCTGGTCCTTGTTTCCGTAATTGGTTTGCCAGTTAGCTAATGAAACTGCTATTTAAAGATGACTCTTTCATGAAAATTATTGAACTTATCTCCTCGTATCTATGGGGGATAGGGATAATGAGGGATGCGATCTCTTTAGCGACGCAAAATTTTAACCACAAAAGATCATTATTATTGTCAAAGGTCCAGCTTCAGGACTCTTTGAACTATGGTTGGATTCCAATATTAAGCATAAGCATATCGGGGCTCCTTGTTGATGGATCTCTTCTTAGGCCTTCAGCTAGTACCACCCTCCGCACTGGAGCCCTACAGCACGAGTACTGCTTACACATCAAAACAGGTTTTATCCAGAAGCAATATGGCAGCCAGGGAGTTGCAGTTTGAAGTCGACTCCAAACCCCATCACAGAACTTGTTATGGCGGATATTTTCTTATTTCAACACCCGGCACTTGCAGAGGCAATCATGTCAGCCTTCGGAAAAGCACTCTCGCACGACAATGGTTTGTTAGCATTTATGACAATGGCTCGGGATTGAGACATTTCTCATCCTACCTTGCATTTTCCAGCAGTTGGTTGTAGCACGAACTTGTAGGACCGGAGATTAGACAGTCGAAAGATGGCCTAAGTTTCATTGATATATGAATTGTCGCGAGTTCATTCCATTGCTTCAAGCTCAATCATAGAGTTTGAAACAATATTTATTTTCAATTTTTTATTCAGTTTTAAAAACTAAAAAGAAAAAACATGTTTGACAAACAGTTTTCGTTTTTTTTTCCTTCATTTTTCTAAACCAGTTTTTTAAATGAGGCTGTTTTTAAATCAGTTTTAGTTTTTATTTTAAGATCCATCTTTCAACCTTCATTAGAAGAAAAATCATACAATATATTCCCAACTCCATTTCAATCATTCAACAGCCACCATTATACTACAATGCAACAGGTAGCTTCTATCTACTGCCGCCGCCGCCACCACCCAACATAGAAATCTCCATAACAATTTTCACATCGCCATCCTCAACTATTTTCACATTACAATTTATTGATTAGAGCAAATTAATTAGCATACCAAAAATTCAGAGGTTTCACCACCAAACATGTTGTCCCCACCACCGCGATTGCGCCGCCTTGACCACTATACACCAACACCGTCGTCTTAATGGTAATATATATATATATATATATATATATATATATATGGGAGATGATAAAATGATAGCGCTAGTAACTTAATCCAAGTTGCTAGCGCGATCTGACCGTCCACGGGCGAGAATGGACGGCCAGATCGCGCGCCACAATAGCGAATTTTTTCACCGTCCGCAACATAATGTAGCGGACGGTAAATTATCGTCCGCTACATTATGTAGCGGACAGCCAAACAGCGCTAGCAACTTGCTAGCGTTATCAATGGATCACGACCATATATATATATATATATATATATATAATAGAGAAAGCGTTGTGAGTTACGGATGCGACACATAAGCTTTTTTTAGTGTTCCTTTCCCTTTTTACCTCTTTTAATTTTGCGACACGTCATCGCATTTTACTTATGCGACACGTCATCCTGTTTGTTTTTATATCACATTCATTTTTCACTTCTACTTATCAGAGATACATATGGGTCATGACTCTTTGTTTTGATATCGCATTCCTTTCTCACTTCTACATATTAGAAACGCATATGTATCATCACTCTTTAAAATAATTTAATATTTAAAAATTCGCAGGTATTATTGATATAATTTTATTAACCTTTATAAGAGTAGAAAACTAATTATGTACCTCCTAAAACTCTACTTGTTCAATATACTTACATATAAGGTCTTAATTTTCACTACTAACATCTCAAAAATATTTTAAAAACCTCAAAAACCTCTACTTATTAAAGTTACACTTGCATCATGACTCATTACTATAACTTCTTATTAAAAAAAAAATCACATGTATTATTGGCATAATTTCACTAAACTTTATAAGAGTAGAAAACCTATTCAATATACTAACATATAAGGTCTTAATTTTCACTACTAACATCCCAAAATTACTTTTAAAATATCTACTTGCTAAAGTCACACATGCGTCACAACTTATTATAATTTATTATTAAAAAAATCACAGGTATTAATGACATAATTTCCTAAACTTTATAAGAGTAGAAAATCAATTCTGCATCTTCTTGAACTCTACATATTCATTATACTAATATATAAGGTCTTAATTTTACCACTAACACCTCAAAAGTACTTTAAACCTCTTCTTATTAAGGTCACAAATGGTTGATGACTCTTTACTATTATTTTTCACTACTACCACCCGAAAAGTGCTTTGAAAACTTATTAAAGTCACGCATGCATCACGACTCTTTATTATAATTTATTATTAATAAAATTCGTAGGTATTATCGGCATAATTTTATTAAACTTTATAAGAGTAGAAATTCAATTTTGCGCCTTCTACCTATTTAATATACTAATATATAAGGTCTTAATTTTTACTACTAATACATCAAAGGTACTTTAAAAATCTCTACTTACTAAAGTCACACATGCATCATGATTCTCTATTATAATTTATTATTAAAACAATTTTGGGTATTATTGGCATAATTTTGCAAAACTTTATAAGAATAAAAACCAATTCTACACATTTTAAAACTCTATCTATTCAATATGCCAACATATAGGGTCTTAACTTTCACTACTAACACCTCAAAAAGTACTTTTAAAATAAAATAAAAATCTCAAAAATGTAAAATACAAAAATCATGTATGAAATCAAAGATAAATAATTTACAAATCAAGATCTTAGGAATATAATTTACAAAGTGATATGACTTAATTTTTAAAACAATTTTACATTTTTTTATATTTTTGAGCGTTTCTTTTGTTATCATTAAGTTTTTTTTTTTTTTTAGGTGTCAATACTCAAAAGCAAGTCCCAATATGTTGATACATATTGATTAGAAAGCTTTAGAAGGTGTAGAATTGATTTTCTACTTATATAAGGTAAACTAAAATTATGGCAATAACAGCTGCAAATTTCTAATAATAAATCAAAGTAAAGAATCACAGTGCATGTATAATTTTGATAAATATGGATAAGAAATAAAAAGGAATCGAAAACAAACACGATGTTGTGTCGCAAAATTGACCTCAAATTCTAAATTGGAAATCATAATCATTTATGAAATCAAAGATAAATAATTCACAAATTAAGATCTTTCAAAATTAGTTTACAAAGTCATATGACTTAATTTTTAAAATATTTTACGTTTTTTTTTCTTCATATTTTCAGTCTTTATTTTGTTATTTTAAAGTATTTTTGAGGTATTAATAGTTGAACTTAAGTCCTAATATGTTGACATAATTTTATTAACCTTTATAAGAGTAGAAAACTAATTATGCACCTCTTAAAACTCTACCCATTCAATATATTTAAAAGGTCTTAATTTTCACTACTAACACCTCAAAAATACTTTTAAAACCTCTACTTATTAAAGTTACACTTGCATCATGACTTATTACACTTTCATCATGACTTATTACTATAACTTATTATTAAAAAAAATTCACATGTATTATTGGCATAATTTTACTAAACTTTATAAGAGTAGAAAACCTATTAAATATACTAACATATGAGGTCTTAATTTTCACTACTAACATCCCAAAATTACTTTAAAAATCTCTACTTATTAAAGTCACACATGCATCATGACTTACTATAATTTATTATTAAAAAAAATTCGCAGGTATTATTGGCATAATTTCACTAAATTTTATAAGAGTGGAAAATCAATTCCACATCTTCTTGAATTCTACATATTCATTATACCAATATATAAGGTCTTAATTTTCACTACTAACACCTCAAAAGTACTTTAAAAACCTCTTCTTATTAAGGTCACAAATGGTTGATGACTCTTTACTATTATTTTTCACTACTACCACCCCAAAAGTGCTTTAAAAACTTATTAAAGTCACGCATGCATCATGACTCTTTATTATAATTTATTATTAAAAAATTCCTAGCTATTATCGGTATAATTTTACAAAACTTTATAAGTATAGAAAATCAATTTTGCACCTTCTACCTATTTAATATACTAACATATAAGGTCTTAATTTTTACTACTAATACATCAAAAGTATTTTAAAAACCTCTACTTACTAAAGTCACGCATGCATCATGACTCTCCACTTTAATTTATTATTAAATTTTTTGGGTGTTATTGACATAATTTTGCTTAACTTTATAAGAATAAAAACCAATTCTGCACCTTTTAAAACTCTACCTATTCAATATGCCAACATATAAGGTCTTAACTTTCATTATTAACACCTCAAAAAGTACATTTAAAATAAAATAAAAATCTCAAAAATGTAAAATACAGAAATCATGTACGAAATCAAAGATAAATAATTTACAAATTAAGATCTTTTGAATATAATTTACAAAGTGATATGACTTAATTTTTAAAAATATTTTACATTTTTTAGTGTTTCTTTTGTTTTCATTAAGTTTTTTTGAGGTGTCAATACTCAAAAGTAAGTCCCAATATGTTGATACATTGATTAGGTAAAGCTTTAGAAGGTGTAGAATTGGTTTTCTATTCATATAAGATAAAGTAAAATTATGGCAACAACAAATGCAAATTTCTAATAATAAATCAATGTAAAGAATCACAGTGCATGTATAATTTTGATAAGGGTTAATTACAAAACTGTCCCCTGAGGTTTACATGTTTTTGCACTTTAATCCCTGTGTTTACAACTTTTGCAATAGTGTCCCCCGAGGTTTATAAAATCATTGCAAACAGCTCCAAAACCGAACGGCCGTCCAAAATAATCATTAAAGTAGTCATGTGCGTATCATGTGCCACTTTTTTTACTAAAGTGAAGGGCAAAATTGTAACTTTAGTGTAAAAACTCCATCATCTTCATCTTCATCTTCAAGATGATGGAGAATGCAGGGGAATACAAAGTTGCAGTGTTTGAATCCATGAAAATAGAAGAAACTGATAATTCTCTTGTTTTCCACACAAGAGAACTTGATTCTTTTGATGAACAAGTTGACAGGGACCAAGTGAGTGAAACTTCATCCAAGAATATTGATGATGTTCATGAAAATGCAGTGGAAACAATAGAGGAAGAGGGTTCAGATGCACCTACAGGTAACCTGATTTAGGGTTCGAATGTTGTAGATGAGGAGCCACTCTTCTGTGCCGCAAGTTCATCGGAGTTGCATTTGTGGGGATTGAATCGATGGGGGGAGGGGGAATTAAGGTTCTATTGCAAAATGAACCCTAATTCGCCTACAATTTCATCGGAGTTGCATTTGTGGGGATTGAATCGATGGGGGGAGGGGGAATTAAGGTTCTATTGCAAAATGAACCCTAATTCCCCTACAATTTCATCAGAGTTGCATTTGTGGGGATTGAATCAATGGGGGGAAGGGGAAATTAGGGTTCTATTGCAAAATGAACCTTAATTCCCCTGCAATTTCATCGGAGTTGCATTTGTGGGGATTGAATCGAAGGGGGAAGGGGAAATTAGGGTTCTATTGCAAAATGAACCCTAATTCCCCTGCAATTTCATCGGAGTTGCATTTGTGGGGATTGAATCGATGGGGGAAGGGGAAATTAGGGTTCTATTGCAAAATGAACCCTAATTCCCCTGCAATTTCATCGGAGTTGCATTTGTGGGGATTGAATCGATGGGGGAAGGGGAAATTAGGGTTCTATTGCAAAATGAACCCTAATTCCCCTGCAATTTCATCGGAGTTGCATTTGTGGGGATTGAATCAATGGGGGAAGGGGAAATTAGGGTTCTATTGCAAAATGAACCCTAATTCCCCTGCAATTTCATCGGAGTTGCATTTGTGGGGATTGAATCAATGGGGGAAGGGAAAATTAGGGTTCTATTGCAAAATGAACCCTAATTCCCCATAATGAAGATGAAGATAAAGATGATGGAGTTTTTACACTAAAGTTACAATTTTGCCCTTCACTTTAGTAAAAAAAGTGGCACATGAAACGCACATGACTACTTTAACGATTATTTTGGACGGCCGTTCGATTTTGGAGCTGTTTGCAAAGGTTTTGTAAACCTCGGGGGACACTACTGCAAAAGTTGTAAACACAGGGAGCAAAGTGCCAAAACGTGTAAACCTCAGGGGACAGTTTCGTAATTAACCCTTTTGATAAATATGGATAAGAAAGAAAAAAGATTTGAAAACATGATGATGTGTCGCAAAATTGATCTCAAATTCTAAATTGGGAATTATATACACCAAATCATGTATGGAATCAAAGATAAATAATTCACAAATTAAGATCTTTCAAATTTAGACTTAATTTTCAAAATATTTTATGTTTTTTTCCTTCATATTTTCAGTCTTTATTTTGTTATCTTAAAGTGTTTTTGAGGTATCAATAGTTAAACTTAAGTTCTAATATGTTGATACATTGATTGGATAGAGTTTTAGAATGTGTGAACTTGGTTATTTTTTTACCCATATAAGGTAAACGAAAATTAAGGCAACAATAACTATGAACTTTTTTAATAATAAATCAAAGTAAATTTTTTATGATGCATATGTAATTTTGATAAATATGGATAAAAAAGGAAAAGCACTCAAAAATAAACATGATGATATGTCACAAAATGGACCTTAAGTTTTAAATTGGGAATTATTATTGTATATGACTTACAAATAAAGATCTTTCATTTCTATTTACAAAAATAATATACAAAGTGAATATGACTTAATTTTTAAAAATATTTTGAAACACCAACATGTAGTTTATTTAAGAAATTAATTTTAATGGTGTGACATCAACTTCTAAATTGGGAATCATATACACCAATAAATGCAAAATAAGGAATCAAACTGAATATGATTTAACTCTTAAAATACATAAATAACAATTTAATTTCATAAATAATTTTTTAGATTACTGAATTAGAAATAAACAAACATGAATATTCATGGCGTTACTTACGCAACATGTCATCTCTTCTAAATATGCAACGCAATATCTTATTTGTTTTCATATCTTTTTTCTTTTTTATCCTAACTTACTAACACTTTAATATGGTTTGTTATTAAAAAAACGTAGGTCTAATTGCCCAATTTTTGTATACCTTCTAAAACTTGAAACGCTAATTCTACACCTTCTAAAACTGTACATAATCTATATACTCATACATTAGGCCATAATTTTAACTTTCAAAAATATTTTAAAATATAAAATAAAATTTTCAAAGGTAAAATACTAAAATCATCCCCTACTTATTAAATCTTTACTACGATTTATTATTAAAAATTTGTTGGTATAATTGTCCCAATATTTGTAAATAAATTTAAAACTAGAAATCAATTATACAACTTTTAAAGCTCTATTCTATAGACATATATTTACATATTAGGCTTTGATTTGAACTCTTAAAACCTCAAGAGAGCACTTTAAAAAAAATTAAAGAAAAATACGACAATCATGTATGAAACTAAAGACTATACTAAAAAAATAAAGGTTTTTTCTTTTTTATTTTACAAAAGCAATATACAAACCAAAAATGACTTAATTTTTTAAGATACGCCAAAATATCAAAATAGATGTGCATTCAAGAATTAGTTTTACTTAAATAGCGCAAACTTTGAAATGAAAATCATACACACCTAAAACAATCTAAAAAAAAAAAAAAGGAATCACACCTTATTTGACTTAATGTTCAAACACAGTTCAAAATGCCAAAATAGAAATTCACTTTGACAAATTAATTTTTAGTTAGATTACCTCAACCTCTCAAACTGAAAGCATATACTCCTTTTAAATGCCGAAAAACATAAGCTATGTGCGTCATCAATTATTAGATTACTTTATGCTATACTTAATTAATAAATTAAATAATTTGTATTTTATTTATATCACAGTCTATACGATAAATTAGACTTGAACAAAAATTTTGTTCATTTGACATATCTTTTACTCAATCGCATAGGATAAAATAATACTTAAAAAGAACCGTATGATTGTTCTTTTAATATTATCATTAACTATCGTTCGTAATCGTACGATAATTCGCAAATGTAATAAATGTAGAATTAATTCGATATTTACTATTTTGGAACATTTTTCGGTTTTATATTTTTTTAGGGTTTCTTTATATTGTGATGATACTTATATATGAAATGCATAAATGCGACATATACTAAATTTAATGATTCGCTTCACGCGAATATAAATAAAGCTTGGTTCAAAATCATCGACATAATTCTTAAATAACCAACCTTAATTCTACAAAAAATGTACTTACACTCAAGCGTATGGATATATAAGTCATTAAATATAACCAACCCGGGCCTTGTCCGGGTTACTGGACTAGTATATATATATAACTGAAACATTCGCTTAAAATTGTGACATGTAGGATTTTTAGAACTCTATCTTTATGACACGTAGGATTTCTTAGGAATCTCCTCCTTCTGCCACGTAAGCTTCAACTTTGCATGTGGTACTTCTCTAACTTAATTGGTCTCTTTATTTAGAGTCTAACTTTTTTAAATTAGATATATAGAATTCAAGAATCCTATTTGTTTTGGTCTCTTTTTTCTTTTCTACCATATTTAACTCTTTCCTATGATTTATTATTAGAAAATTCGTAGGTATAATTTACCCTATATTTGTAAACTTTATAAAATTAAGAAGCCAGTCATACACCTTATAAAACTCTATCTAATCACTATACTTATATATAAGGCCCTAATTTTGATTATTAACACCTTATAATTAAGATTCAAGAATCCTATTTGTTTTGGTGCTCTATTTTTTTATCACCTTTGTTTCGGTGTTCTTTTCTTTTCCTACCTTATCATTTAACTCTTTCTTATCATTTATTATTAGAAAATTCTTAGTTATAATTTACCCTATATTTGTAAACTTTATAAAACTTAGAACTAGGGGTGGCAAAATGGGTGGGTGGGTTGGGTTTGGGTGAAGATTAAATGGGTCGGATAAAAATGGGTAACTAACCCATTTAGACCCATTTAATTGTGGGTTCACTGGGTCATCTCTTAAATGGGTTGGTTTAAACCATTAACCCACTAATGACCCATATATTTTTGCCTTTGCATCTTAAGTTATAAACCAGACAACACCATAGCAACTAAAAACCACTGCTATGCCACCACACAAACAAGGTCATTCACCCTCGTCTCCTTTACCATTTCCTCTCTATCTCTCTCCCTCCCATATCTCTATGTGTCTGTCTTTACTCTCTCTCTCTTTCTCTCTCTGTCAACCAAATTCCACGTGTACAAGCTCCTCACATATCAAATCGAGCTTCTACCCAAACCCCCTCCAACTTGCAGGCAAACCCAGAAGAAGAGGAAGAAGGCTCATGCCTCCTTTTTTCAGTCCACTTACGGAATATTCGATCACCGTTTTTCCTTATAATCCTTTTTCAATAAACCCTTGCTCACCCATTTTCTCGTTTCTGTTGGATACAAGTGGATTGCTGCACGGAATCATGAAGCGCTTGGAGGTGGTTTGTCGCCCGAATTTCACGGAACCTCGACTTTGGTTTGCATTGTCGGCATGATTAGATTGGGTAACGTTGTGATATGAGGTGTTGAATTGGGCAAGTGGAGATAGCGCCGACGGCGATGGCAACGGTGACGAGGATGGGGATATCAGGTAGAGACAGCGCCGACAGAAACCGCGACAGCGACGGCAGGTGTCGCCGGCGCCGATAGCAACGGCGACTGGCGATGGCAGGAGGTGACATCGTGGCGGAGGCTTGGTCTCGTGTTTGTTGTGGCTGTGAAAATTTTGGCTGTGTAACGATTTTAGGTTTTGAATTTTAAGTGTGCACTAATGGGTTGATGGGCACCCAATTAAAATCCATTTAAACCGGTGAGTTAATGGGTTCAAAAATTACGGACCCATTTAGACCCAATTATTTAATGGGTGGGTTTGGGTGACTTTTAAGTGGGCGGATTTGGGTGGGTAAATGGGTTTGTGTTATCATTGCCACCTCTACTTAGAACTCAATCATACACCTTATAAAAACTCAAACTAATCACTATACTTCCATATTAGGCCCTAATTTTGATTATTAACACCTCAAAAGCACTTTAAAATAACATAATTTTTTGAGCTCTATATTTGTGCCACGTAGGATGTTTTAAGAATATTCTCCTTTTGACACGTAAGCTTCATATTTACATGTGGTAGTTCCTCAACTTAATTGATACCTTTATTTAGACTCCAACTTTTTAAAATTGGATATATACAATTCAAGAATCATATTTATTTCGGTATCCTTTTTCTTCTCTACCCTATTTAACTCTTTCTTATGATTTATAATTAGAAAATTCGTAGGTATAATTTACCCTATATTTGTAAACCTTATAAAATTAAAAAGGCAATCATACACCATATAAAACTCTACCTAATCACTACACTCATATATTAGGCCCTAATTTTGATTATTAACACCTTATAGGATTCAAGAATTCTATTTGTTTTGGTGTTCTTTTCTTTTCCTACCTTATTATTTAACTATTTCCTATTATTTATTATTAAAAATTTTGTAGGCATAATTTATCATATATTTGTAAACTTTATAAAACTAAGAAGCCAATTATACGCCTTACAAAACTCTACGTAATCACAACACTTATACATTATGCCCTAATTTTGATTATTAACACCTCAAAAGCACTTGAAAATAACATGATTTTTAGAACTTTATCTTTGCGCCACATAGGATTTTTTAGAAATCTTCTCCTTCTGACACGTAAGCTTCAACTTTGCATGTGCTAGTTTTCCAACTTAATTAGTCTCTTCATTTAAAGTCCAACTTTTTTCCTACTTGGTTTAGTGTTCTTTTCTTTTTCTACCTTATTTAACTATTTCCTATGGTTTATTATTAAAAAATTCATAGGTATAATTTGTTCTATATTTGTAAACTTTTAAGAAACCAATCATACACCTCATAAAACTCTACCTAATCATTATACTTATATATTAGCCCTTAGTTTTGATTATTAACACCTCAAAAAAACTTTAAAATAATAATATAAAATCTCAAAAATATAAAATACGAAATCTTCCCTACTTAATAACTCTTTATTATGATTTTATTATTAAAAAATTTATAAGTATTATTGATTACTACACGTAAGATTTACGACACATAAGATTTGTTGAGCTCTTATATTTTTGACAAGAAAGGTTTTTTAGAACTCTTGATCAGTAATTACATTAGAAATTCTAATAGAATTATATGTGAGATTGCTAAAGGTAAGTTTGAAAAGAATCTAATTTTTTATAAGTTATACCGTTAAAGTCTAATGTGTTAGACTCAGTTTTAACTAAGAGCAATATGTATTTGGAAGAAAATAACTTGTGGCAAGCTAAGATTGAGTTGGAAGAAAATAAATGTAAGGGTAAATGAGTTAAAATAATTTGTCTCCATTAATTGATAACAATGGCCAATTATGATAGTTAAGGTAATGGTACTAGGGAGATTTCGGCAGTAGATGTCACAGTATGACAGTGGTGGGAACTGGAAAGGTGACAATGATTACGAATGTGATATAAGTGGTAATTCTTGAGGTGGTAGTTGTAGCACTGTTAATGAGATTGAGATTTGTAATAGTTCTGACAAGCCGTGGTTGCACCGGCATGTGTAGGTCTCGAGATGGTTATGGTGTTCGTAATCTTAGCAGTAGGATTATAGTGATGTAGAAGTGATGGCAGTGGTAACAGTTAATAAGTGATAATTCTAAGGTGATTAGAGGTAGCATTAATATAACGGTGGTTGACAAGATGTGCTCTAATATGATTTAGGCAAGTGATAAGGTGTTCACAGTGGTAGTTCTAAATATGCTCAATTGCAGTGGTAGCACTAAGGTGTTTCGAGGTGCTATATATCAACGTAGTAGGGGTGCATGAGTTATACTCGGAAACTTGATTGGACAGCTAGAAGAAAAAGATATAGTGATGACTCGATTAATCTTTGATAATTTGAACATATCATATACATAGAACGTTCTTTGAGTTCTATATTTCCTTTTTCATCATGTACCGAACAAAAAATATGCGAAGTGCTTTGCATAAAGAAAGATATCAAATGACTCAATTAGCATTTATACTTATAGGAAGGTTGAGCTTCATATACGTCATTCCTTGAGAGGGAAATTTATAATTCTTTATTAGATTCTGTTAATAAAAACAAACAGAATTAAAAAAAAAAATTGAGCATATGAATGGTGATTTTCTTCCTTCACAGTATATTTGGAGATAAGATTGTTTTAACCTGCAGGTGATTAGAACAATATTGATGCTTGACTATTAAGTTAAAAGGTATGAATCTATGTCTATATATTAGTACGAGATTGTCGCTCATAATCTGTAACTAAATGTCAAAAATATGGCTTATGAAAAAGTATTATAAGATTATACCATAATTATTTTTATTATAACATTTACATCTGATTGGATAAGTGTAACATCCCGGAATTTCCAGAACGTTAACACTCACTCAATCTAATCCTCAATTGTTCAATCAATACAACCCACTCAAGATAACCCAACCACGTTCATATCAGAGCACTACAATTCATCAATTGTCTTAACAAACCGTTCTCATCACAAAACAATTGTAAAGTACTTAGTTTATTATGTTATGCATTGGTTCCCTCGCAGGGGCTTAAATAACAATTAATAAAATGCTAAGCTATTCCACAATCAAGCTTATTGGTTTTGAACTATTACTGACGATTTTTTCCTGCAGAAGGGAACAGAAAAAGGGAGTGAGCTTTCGAGAGCTTAGTAAGGTTGCTCAAAAATACAGAAAAAAAAAAAAGAATACAAACGATTATCAGATTCACCTCAAAACGATAAGGGAAGAGATTCAACTCAATCCCTAAAATATATATAGAGACAGAAACAATTTCAATCACACTGAAACGATGCATATGAGATTGAACATGAATATGATGCAAAGCCACACAGGCAGTGCAGGGTAATTACTTAGCAAAGCCACAAAGGCGATGCTCAATAACAATGTGGTTACATATGCATATGAACACTAGCTAGACCCTTAAGGTACTAGTATCACCTGACAATAACAAACCATCCTCAATATCACATCCGATACAGGCCATTCTTATAACTCCTCAATACACTAACTCGCGTCAATATGCAGAATGCAATAGTCGATAACACAATGAATAAATCGATGCACAATGAGTAATAAATTTCGAGCATCGATAAGGATATACAATAAACGTTTAAGGCTCAAAACAGAGTATTAAGTGCAATCAATGCAATTTCATAACAATTATAAACTGAGTCCAATGAAAGCTTCAATAACAATTTAGAAAGAAGGTTTACGATATCAAATAAATGAAATAGGGTTTTAGAAGAAATCTCTTACCTCAATCCAAGCTATACTAGTCTTAACCGGATACTCCTCAGTGTTGACCTAAACAGAAATAATCATATTATCATAATACAATTTATTTTATGATATTGTAAACCTAGCACCAACTCCCTTCTACTCTTAGAACGACGCTCGCCGGTTATCCAAATTTTCAAAATACCTCTCGCACGAAAAATTACCCAAAACACCCCTCGTGTCTAAATAATAAAAAATATATATATCTTGCTTATAAGTAGGATCCTTAAAATACTCTTATTTTAGGTGAATTTTACCAAAACAGCCCTCCAATAGTTAAAATTACCAAAACCTCCCTCTCTCGGGTGGCAATTTACCAAAACATCCCTCGATCGCTCTCACTCCGAAAAATTCCCAAAAATATTTTAAAACACTCTATAACATACCAAAGTTTATTTTATTTTATTTATTTATTTGGACGAAAAAGTATTTTTAGAAAATTTCCGTTCAAAAATCCATAATCGCTAAACGGATCGAGCATTCCGGGGCTGGTTCTGATAAAAATAGCTATCAGCGTCAAAACGCTACAAAATTTTATACAATGAACTATTTATATAATATAAGGTTCCCCTAAAAATTTTGGAAAAATAAATCTTATTTGATACCCTAATTAAATCTGGAACTTCTCAGTATTGATAAATTATTTAATACTCTTTGGGGCCACAGAAAAATTCCAAAATTTTTGACAAGGTAGATCTCCTAAAAATAATATGGGTCTCTTCTTTAAACTTTTCCTAAATCAGTCGATAAATGGCTTTTAAAAATCCCAACAGCGGCTGCTAAAGGAAATCCCACTTTTGGCGACACTTACACTAACTATTTAAGATTAAACACACACTGAACTCACCTTTTCACACACACAGTCTTCTTCTTCACTCAGCCGAGACTCCTCCACCATTTCTCACATATTCATACATTGCTACAAATTAAGGCACACACTAAAACACCTAAACCTATATCAATCCATCATATCTAAGTCACACACATATACACATCATAAAAGCACACAGCAAACGTATAAACTCACAGTCCACTCACATCAAAGGCAGTAGCTTCTTCCCTTCTCATTTCACACTTACACCAACAAACACCTTTTTCACTCACTCATACACACTAATAACACACACTAACCCACATATACTTCATGTATTATTCCTCTTCCAAAACATCATCTCACAACCTCCAACTAGTTACAGAACTTCCAAAACATCAGCTGCTTCTTGCTCAAAACACACATGCACATGCACAAACACTCTCTATTTTTACCCATCCACACACTGAATTACGCACGCACAACCTCACATACACTAAAACACACATACATCAGCACACTAAGATCACACGCAAACACATCAAACCCACAACATACACGTTTTTATCCCCTTCATACAGCCCGTGCACGCACCCATTCACAGTTCACACCGCAACACATGCGCACACATCAACACAGCTTCTCCTTCTCCTTTCAAGACCCATTTTACACATACACATGCACACTGCCTCACTCTCATGGCAGTGCCACTTCCTTGTTTTCTTCTTCATTCTTCTTTTATAACCATAGCAATCTCATTTTCTGTAATATCAACCAACAGCTTTCATCCCTTGTAAGTTGCTCCATCTACCTCATTATTCAATTGGGTTCACTCTCTAAGTCTCTCTCACGTACAAGGCTATGCAATCACTGCTTTGTTTTGGTCTTGTTTTTCTCTTTTCCTTTCTACCTTTCCCTGTGTCCTTTTCTTCCATTTTTACATCATTATTTTGGCTTATGTGAGAAAAACCAATTCAACCTCCCAGAAAATCTGTGTCTTTTGTTTATAGACAAATGCTTACATACATGTAAATTAGCAAATTCACACTATACAGGGATTTTACCTTCAAGCTTTCTGCAATTTCTTCCTTCTTCTCTGCCGAAATCTCTCTTTCTCTTTGTATGTCGAACTCTCTCCTTGTCTCTGTTTCCCTCTCTCTCCCTTTCCCACGAGTCCACACACAAACTTCTCTCTCTTCTCTCTCTCTCTTCTCTCTCTCTCTCTCTCTCTCTCTCAATTCTGTCCAAGTAATCCCACAGAACTCCATAACCGAACCAGCAAGTTAACCGTGGCCCCAGACTTAACCGCCGAACCCATCAAAGGTCACCACCAGCCCCGTGCAGCCGGTATGTGCGCATCAAAATCACCAATACATTCAGAAGCATTAACCCCTCATTCGCCTTCTCTCTCTATAATTTCCTCACTTTCTCTCTCTAAAATTGTCTCTTCTCTGTAACCTACACCGAGACCTCTCTCCTTTTTTTTTTTTCCTTGTTTACAACTCTCCCTCTGTGTTGCGTAACCAAAAGAGAAAATAATCTATCTCTCTCTCTCTCTCTCTCTCTTATGTAACTGAAAATTCCTTCAATGGTAAGTTAGGGGGCGTACGTTTACGTTATTCTGTACTCAAATTTTGTAATAATAACAAAAAAGATGCTCTTTTTTTGTACTTTTATCATTTTTAGTATTCGTTTTGGATACAAAATCCAAATAGTAGCGAAAAAAAGGGAAAACAGCTCTAAGGTGTTTTCGCCTTTTTCCGTCTTTTCCGACAAAGTTGAATTCATATGTCAGAACCACTGTTCACCCTTTCCATTCAGTTCTCTCTCTCTCTCTTCATCGTCTTTCTTCGTCGTCGGCACCTCGAAACCTGATTCCTCCGTCAGTACCTCGACCTTCGGCAAACTCTTTCTTCGTCGTCTGCACCTCGGCGACCATGTCTTTCACCCTCTTCCTTGCGGATGCGGACTCGGCGGCCGCCTTCGTGGTCACCACGCCGTGTAAATTGCATACCGACGAGCTCGCCACGATCCGCCTCTTCCAGGAGAACAAGCCCTATGTGGTCTGCATCACCAATCTCGCCGCTAGATAGTTTTTAATTTTGATGTGCTAAGGCACAAAAGCAAACTAGGAATCATCCATTTGTGTCAGATTTCTGCTCCCTCCCCCTCTCTCTCTCTCTCTCTCTCTCTCTCTCTCTCTCTCTCTCTCTCTCCCCCCTAGCATCACCATGGCACCATCTCAAAAGACCAGAGCCGCCATTGAACCACCATAGCTCACCTCAAAAGATTTCTGCTCCCACCCTCTCTCTTCTTCGTTATAATCTTTCGATTGTGCTTTGGAATCACGCGTCGATAAACTCACCGTCCACGACCATCAATTTCCATCGCAATCTCTGGACTCACCATGAAGCTGGCGTCAATCCCGTACGGGTACTCCGGTGAAGCCCCTCCGTTATTAGACACTCAAACCTCATCTTGGGGCGACAGTAGATGGGGAAGATTTCCAGAGAGTGGGGGGGCAAGGGAGGGTGTGGGGCGGGGTTGGAAAGGGCAGAGAGTGGGGGAGGGTGAGGGTAGTGTATATTATAAATAATATAAGGATACTAGTACAATAGTGAAAATGAAAATTATATAAGTACATAAATCCGACAAAAAAAGTAGTTAAAATGAATTGTGAAAATAATAGAAGTACAAGAATGAATTTTCTATCTGAATACTAAAATCTTGAAAACAAAAACAGAATACAAAACGCGAAAAAAAAAATTGTGTAAGCGTACGCCCCTTTAATTTCTCCCTTATTTCTTCCATGCTTTCCTTTCTTTCCAATTTAAAGAGTTGACATTTTTTTTATACTTTTATTAATTGCTAATTGTACCCGCTTCAAAAATTATCGCTAAAGATTGCCGATAAAATATCGTTTTATGTAAATCGACGTTACAAATTACATATACAAATTGTCGCTAAAGGTTGTCCATTATTTCGCTCACGTAATCAATGCTAAATGTTACATATAAAAACTGTCGCTAAAGAAATAAAATGATCTGCTATAAATTTTCAAGGTTCGGGGTGTTACAATAAGATTGCTGGGTAGCGGGTTACATGGACTCGTCGTCTTCAGACTGGAATTACCACAAAAGAAGGGGGATAAATTGAAATTTTAATCTGTAAAGTTTTAGATTCGATTTTTAGTAGTCTGTTCTTCTTTTGTACCCGAGTTTGTAACTCGATATCGTTTACTTTGCTTTTTTGTTAATGAAAGTTCTTCTTTTTTTTTAAAAAAAGGTAAGAACTCTACTTGCTATATTAACAAACTTCCAAGTACAACCATTTTACAAAGCGTAACTATATAAACAGAAGATACAGATACATAAAACAACAAGCACATACGAAGTATTCGCAGTGACCCAGGTTGCCCAACCCGCCCTACGGTGGTTAATGAAAGTTCTTAAATTTGGTTTTAGAGAATAAAAACAACTAAAAAGCAAGAAAAGGTCAACGCTTCACTCTTGATCTTGCCACATCAACAAGCTGGGCCTCACCGGATGACATGTTTTACCTGACGTGGAGACATCTAATTCGTCTCTTCCCTCCACTACAAAAACCAGCGAAGTCGATACATTTTCAACACAGAGAAAAGAGAGAGAGAGAGAGTCCGCCATGGGAGCTCGAAAGAGAGCTTCATCAGACGCCACCACCACCGCCGAAGCCACAAAACTTCCCTCCGCTGCAGCTGCCGACCCGCAGATCACGCCGTTAAAAGCTGGCCGGATAATGAGATACTCCCTAATCTTCTTAGTCCCTTACCTGTACCTAATCTTCTACCACTACAGTATCGAATCGGAGCTGAAGAAATGGATCCTGATAAACGCCGCCATTAGCTTCGCCGGATTTTTCCTAACCTTAGCCATGATCCCCGTGGCGTCGCGTTACGTCCTGAAGCGTAATTTGTTCGGGTACGACATCAACAAGAAGGGCACGCCTCAAGGCTCCATCAAAGTGTGAGTGTCTTTGTTCTCTGTCTTCCGTTACTGACCTTTTAGCACCAAAATGACTGCGTGGAAACGCGTAATAGCGCATAGAGTTCGATGTGATGATGTAATGTGGCTAGTTTACTTTAGGTGCATTGGACCGATTGGTTGTATGTTCTAGCCAACTAGTCTTTTCAGTTGGGCTTTGAGGTCTTACTATAGTTCGTGTGTCCCATTTTGAGTGTCATGTTTGGCAAAGCACACTATTTAACGAAGCACATCGAGCACAATGCTGGCGCAGATCAGCTAATTATTTTCTCCTAAACAGCCCGAGGAAAATGAGTATTTACTGAAGCACGTTAAATCAGTAGAAATCTAAAGTAGAAAGCATGGTACTCGATAAGGGAAGGAGCCAGTGTCTTTCATATGTTTGTTTTGGGGAGGAAATCGTGGTCGTCATAATATCTATGTTTTCTTTCAATTTAATGGGTTAGAAGTTAGATAACGAGCAATGCTTCCTGCGACCACTTATTTTGCTTAGCCAATTTGGAACAACTAGCGTGGAAGGATATGCTTCTTTTTACTTCTCTTAAATAGGCAAGGACACCACCTATTTCAGTGTGACATGTTCATCTGAAGTGTTTGCCGTAACTCATGTTAGGAAGTTTGTGATTTTTAGAGTTCTTGAATCCGGATATTTTAGTACTTTAAACCGTAATTTTGGCCAAAGCTTTATATTTCTTAGACAACCAACAACCAGGTCTTTCTCTCTCTCCCTACAATTTTCTAATTTACCTTACACAATATTCATGTAAACTTTGTGAGCTGGATTTTGCATCTTGAGTCAAGGTGTGAGGCCTAACTTATCCCTCTTCTCTCTTCAAATTTCATGCAACTTGTTCCATATTTGTATTTGGTGCTTGTTTTGGAGTTTGTTTTCTCATCTCAACATATTATGCTGGTTTCTCTACGCTACCTCAAGTAGATATCACCCCATTGTCCACCTCACCCTGTTTGGTAATGCATTTGTCTTTTTGTTCAAACCTGCTCTTTGATGTGGAAAACAATGTGCGGTGAATCAATTCCCGCCCTTTTAAAGAGAGAGAACGCACTCAGGTACATACACATAGTCACATAGAAATAAATGAACCTGATACTATTTGTTGGCGGCCTATTATTGCTTACAACTTGTTCAATGCACGTGTTTTAATTTCAGTTTATTTTACATCATAATCGTTAACTCTACGGGCCAACAATAACATATGTAGATGGTATGAAACTGATCGCTATAAATTTTACATGAGTGTGAGTTGTGATATGTGACATTGGAGGCAAGATTCATGCAACTTGTTGCAACTTGCTAGACTGAGCGTTAGTTGAGTTGACTCTTTTGTTTGCGTGCATGCTACATACAAAACAACTGAAAATGCTTAGCTGGGTATACATTATTTTTCATGGTTATCCCTTCATAATTAAAATATTATCCTTTAATCGATTCAGTTTGATAATGTTTGTATTTTGCAGGCCCGAGTCTTTGGGTATTGTTGTTGGGATTGTCTTCCTTGTCTTGACAATCTTGTTCCAATATTTTCATTTCACAGCAGATTCAAATGTAAGTGAAAATTGTTTAAGTTGTTGCTAGTTTATGTATCAAATTGATCTTTGGTTTTTTGGTTTATACTATTCGCAACACCTTTAGTTGCTCCAGTTTGATAGATTTTAATTTGCTCCCATCGAGGTTTGGTGATCCTTGGATGGCTGTTTAACAATATTTTATGTGTTAAAAATGCCTGATGAGTAGAGAACAAAAAGTAAAGGATATAAATGAGTTGATCTAACTATGTAGGGAGCAAGGTTATAACTCCACTCTGGAAGTTATTATCATTATTATGTTCTTAATGGGAATCCTTTTCAAATGTTGGTTTTTTAATGCTCTTTTGTGTTCTAGAGCAAGGCAAATGCGGTGAGTTTAAGAGGACAAAGTTCCTTCTGAGTGTGTTGATGCAAAAAACAACATGGATGGTGCAACCAATGATCTTTTAGCTACGGTCATATAAAGCTTTCTAAGAATATTAGGGAAAGGGTCCCTTTGTATGTTGTGCTTTGTAGGAGGATGATGTACATAGTAGAGGCCATTCTAATACCTTAAGCTTTTATAGCAGACAGTAAGAGCTCATGGTCGTGCAAGGTCTTGGGTCTGATTCTTTTTGCTTGCATTTGGCCCCTTTTATAATCTTCTCATTGATTTGCCTCTGTTTGTTTGGGCACTTGTTTGCAGTACACCTCTATTTATCTGTTGTAGATTTTCTAGTCCACGTGCAATCCCGGGCTTTCCATGTGAGGGGGAGTGTTCAATGATGCATACATTGTTGAGACTATAATAAAGACATAACGTTAGTTGATTAGACTTGTACAAAAGTCGATGTTTAGGTAAGATTATGGATTACAATGCGATAGCAAGGGAGAGATGATGACGATGTTACCGAAGAACAAGAGCATGTTAGATAAAGTGGAGGCATGCTGAGCCATTGCAATAATGTCTTCTAGTTGGATTTGAAATATGATAGGATGCTCCTGGCCAGCAGCGATGCCATAGGGTCAGAGTGTTGGATAACTAAGAAGCAATATATAATTGTTACGTGAGGAGGATATTTGCGTGAATGTATTGTGGCACCTGTTGTGGAAAAGGTGTAGGTTGAGATGGTTTGGTCATGTTCAATGTAGGCGTTTAGATGCCCCAATGTGAGTTATTCCACCTCGACACGAGGCAAGGGGAGACTGGTAATAACATGGGCACAATGGGCCATGGCCGCCCCTAAGGCCCCGTTTAACAGGGCTTTTTTTTTAGTTTTGGAAACTGGAAAAAATAAACGCGTTTGGTAACCATTTTTTGTTTTTTTTTTCTTCAGTTTAAAAAACCAGTTGTAAAACCGAGGTTGTTTTTGAAAACTCCAAAAATGAGTTTCAGTTTTTAGCTTTGGTTTTTTTTTTTTTTTAGACCACCACCACCGCCATTGTCGGCCACCGCCACACCCCACCACCGCCACCGCAAACCACCACAAAAAAAAAAAAAAAACTGGGTTATCAAACACTCACTTGTTTTTGTAAAAAAAAAAAATTAACTGTTCTTTAATGTTTTTTTTTTTTTTGGAAACTAAGAAAAAAAAAAAAGTGTTGTCAAACAGAGCCTAAGTTTCCAGAACGTGTAGTGGATATATATTCTGGAAATGATAGTGCATGTAGACTCTGTATATGATACCCTGCCTCTGCTTTTATCTATTTTACCTTTGGTAAACAAGACATACAGGCTTCCCTCTTTTGTTTAACTTAAGCCCCAGGTCAGTGCCAGCAAATATAGAGAGAATTGTTGTATGGCAACATAAAAAAGTAACTTCCATACCAAAGTCTTCCTTCCCTTTTTAGTTTGAGTGTAAATTTCATTTTAGGATTATAAAGGATATGATGTTGAAGTAACCATTAAACTTCGGGAAGTTATGTGCATGGTGAAACGAAGATTATATCGGGGAGCATATGGAATATATATGTTTATCTTTAGAGTGTCGAGTTTTAGATCTGGAATCCAATTTTGACATGGGATGGGGAGTCTTTACTTGATAGTCGCTCATCTTACAAGCTGCCTTATTCTTATACCAAATTCACCTTGACAGTTAATTACAAAATCAATCTTTTAAACATGAGAAAGGACAAAAATCTTTACCAATCTATTGGAGAGAGCATGTTTTTGGATAGAAGAGTGGGAGAAAAGGGTTCATCTTTCGGGCTTCAGCTAGTTTGAGATATGGGCTTAGTTGAGGTGAGTTGCATTATACTTGTTGTAGTTCCTTCAGTAACTTTGCTTTTTCTTTAGTTTCTGCTATCTCTTCTACAGTTTTTGTTCGGTGATCATAAGTAGTTATTGTTTTAATTGTTCTTTGTTAATTGCTTGACATGTGCAGTGGCTTGTTGAGTACAATGCGGCATTAGCATCCATATGCTTCATGATTTTGCTTGGATTTGTTGACGATGTCCTTGATATACCCTGGAGAGTGTGAGTTTATGTTGATGGTGCTCTTGATATCCCCTGGAGAGTGTGAGGTCTATTTGTTTTTCAGTCAAATTCTAAGCTAGACCCCTTACCTGTTTCTATGTACGTTGTGAAGACAGGAAACTGTTATTGCCTTCAATTGCTGCTCTTCCTTTGTTGATGGCCTATGCTGGGCATACAACTATACTAATTCCAAAGCCTCTCATACCATATGTTGGACTAGAGATTTTGGATCTAGGTAAATACAGAACATCTTTAATATTATACTGTTTTCACTATGGAATGGTATTAGAAACAAATGGCCAAAACTGGCGCTGCAGTATGCATGTATATATCAACTGTCATGAGAATAAGAGTCGGTCTGTAACTGGTTCATTGCTGCAACGTTTGAGTAGTAGTCCTTAGTTGCAGGAAACTCCTAATATGGTGACGTTTCTCTCTCGGAAACTCGCTTTTGCGATCCCAAGTTAGGAGCTCCATGGGATCTCGTCCCTAGCTAATATGGGAACTCGATCTCGTTAGCTGGATAGAGATGCATGGAACAAGTAAGGGAGTACCTGAAAATCAAGCCCCTTTTCACCTCATTTCCTTGTTTCTCTCTTCCTTCAAGTCCTTAAAGCCTCCTTGTCTATTGTTGCTGGCCATGTAAACTATACTAAACAAATGATAATACTCTTTACGCATTTTTTTATTCAAGCCGCTCCCAATCTCAGATTCTTCTTGGTGCTTACGCTCCCCCGCCCCCGTTCCCGCTCCCGCTTCCGCCCCCGCTTTGTGCAACTAAGAGTAGTACTACAATAGAAAGCTCACAGTCCAACGATTATATTTCTTTCTGGTCTTCTATGTGGGCAGGATGGGTTTATAAACTGTATATGGGGCTCTTGGCAGTGTTTTGCACAAACTCTATTAATATCCATGCTGGCTTAAATGGGCTTGAAGTCGGCCAGACAGTCGTTATTGCATCTGCTGTAAGCATCAAATCTTGCATGAATAGTAAAATTGCATTAGTATGGAATCTAACTTCTATTAGTGGTTTACAGATTCTGATACACAATGTCATGCAAATCGGAGCATCGACCGACCCCGAGCATAAGCAGGCACATGCATTCTCTGTTTATCTCACGCAACCATTACTTGCTACTTCCTTGGCTTTATTGTCTTACAACTGGTAATCATGTTACTTCCTAATGTCTAGCGAAATAATTGAGGTAAATCATATAGCCCTTTCTTATTGTTGACCTTCATTTTTTAGGTATCCTTCTTCGGTTTTTGTTGGCGACACCTACACATACTTCGCTGGAATGACAATGGCTGTAGTTGGTATTTTGGGCCACTTCAGGTGTGTATTCTTGTTGGCATTCTGAGTTTTATTCTGCCTTTTAATCCTTGCTCATGTTGTTTGAATAGTGTTCAACATGAGCCTGAATACCTGCTACAACAAGTTGGCTGCATGACAACAAGATGTATTTTTATTATACATTTAATGCATTCTACAGCTTGATTTGCTGTTGGGCTACTTGATCATAAAGTAGCTGATTTATTGTACTGCCTCTTTCTTGCAGTGAGACACTCTTACTGTTTTTCATTCCTCAAGTTTTAAACTTCCTCTTATCACTGCCTCAGGTTCTCTCTCTCTCTCTCTCTCTCTCTCACACACACAAACACAGAGAAGTATGCTAGAATCAAAGACTTACAATTGCTCGTAACTCTCTGGCAGCTTTCTGGCTATATTCCTTGTCCACGTCATCGACTGCCTAGGTGGGCACCTGTATATTCTTCTGGTTTGTGCTTGTATTGTTTATGGAATCGTTGTGAATATCCCCTCATGTTCATGTGTATTCTTGAATAACTTTCCAGGTTTGACCCTCAGACAGGACTACTGACTGGGACAAATGACGGGACAGTAGTGAACTTATTCTTAAGACAGTTTGGCAGGATGTCCGAAAAGTCGCTTTGCATCCTACTGCTTGTTTTCCAGGTAGTGAATCATACTTGTTCTCTCTTTTTCCTTAAAGCTGCAGGATTTGTATATGGAACTTTTGAAGTCCATTGTCCTGGCTTAAAATATAGTCCACAGAAAGATTACTTGGTCTTCACTGAGTCAACTCATGCCAAAACTATATGTTCGCCTCAGTTTCCATAGTCCATGGCTTGGCTTCCTGATTTCTTGTTCTTCTCCGAGTCTTGTTGAACCCAACTCATGCCATAAGTATTTGTTTGCCTCAGTTTCATGGGTTGGCTTCCTGCAGTGGAGGCCTCATGCATGTTTGGAAGGCAATTCCTGGCATTCTACTAGGCAATGCTATTGATTTGAGAGAGTGATCTTTGATCTACTGAGGATTGATACTATAAGATTGTCGATGAAAGAAAATTGCCTACCAAGTTGATCAGTTTATGGGTTTGATTGGGGTTAACTGGCCCTGAAACCTTGCAAAATCGAGTAGAGATTTAGTTGTAACTAGTTGGCACCTTAAGAAACATGATCATGAAGAGGGACAAGATTAGTTTGACAGGTTAATATTGTAGCTCATCAATAAGCTTTAATTGCATTGTGGAAATGTGATGTGTACATATCATCAAATGTATAGGTTGCTCCCCCCGTAATTACATAAATCTTTTGTCTTTCTATCTGCAATTATGTGATCATACATGTACTTGGGGTTTATGAGAATATTATGGAATATGAACTGCTGCAGGCCATTGGTTGCTGCTTTTGTTTCCTGCTGAGGTGGTTTCTCACTGGTTGGTACAAATAAAGTGCCACGTGATCTGAAAAGTTGTTCGAGTGGCTTTCATTACAATTCAGGAGTCTTCTCAGATGGTTCTTCTCTACAACTTTTCAACTACGAATGCATGCTCATGGCCCTGACCCGATATATAAGTTGGAACTACCTACACTCGAAGGCACGAGGGTGGTGGCAATGGCATCTTAGCTAATCGGTACTGCTGAATTTTGTATGTTGCTCATCTTGGGTAAAGAAAAATTTCTTGGAGAAACTTGCAGGCTTCGAAGCCAGAGAATGAAAGGCGTACTACGTTTTCATTAAGCATAGGAACTGTTCATTTAGCTAGCAGCATATATATTGTACTAACACCTTTACAACACTCCTTTTCGTTAAAGAAGCACTGGTTTTGCATTTTTGGTGCCCTGGGTAAAAACCGTAAGTAGTTGTAGCATAGAGCCTTGCTTAAAAGAGGCGCTATGTTTCTCTGGAATGGATCTCTGATATGTGGAGAATATTACTTTTATCGTTCATATTGGTAAGAGTAGAATGACGACGAGTTTTTATCTACTACCTTAATAAAAGGTCCCTTTTCTTCTTAGCCCTGGGGGTTGATGTTGATGATAATGTGCTTGAGCAGTTGGTCTAGTGTCTCGCAGAAAGGATCATGCCTCCGATCACTTTAACGAGTTGTCACCAATACATGGATTTGAAGATTAGGTTGGCTTTGTGATCTGTGGAAATTGGCTACAGTGATTATTGAAGAAAGATGCAGACGATCACATCCATATTGCTTCGCGTTCTTTTCTCTCTCTTCTTTGTTTTTGACAGATAAAATAAACATCAAATGCCTGTCACCCTGGTCGAAAGGTTACTTTTTTTGTCTCGACCGTAAGGTGGTATTACAGGTCGCTTTGTGCACGACCCATCTATTTTTTTAGGAACAAAAGGTTATGCATATTTCCCAAGTGAGGAACTGAGCAAAATTAATTATGTGCCAAGTTAAAATTCTTTCTAACAAGTTAGCCCAATGCATTAAGTCGCTCGAACCAATTTGTGTTAGTAATAGGTTGTGACTAGCTAAAGAAGAAACAGACCGAGCCCATAACCTTTCCTACCTTCAGTTTCCCACCTACTTGCAACTTCAGCTTCAAATTTGCCGTGAGCCCGCTCATGCACATAAAACCCAATACTTTGGGGTCATATATAAAAAAACACTCCTGGGTTTAACTTCTGGTTAATACCACTGTGAACTTCCATTTTTGGTGCTCGAGACACCAATTGACGGAAAAAGCTGGATGTCAATTAAAATTTTGTGGGTAAAATGGGGAGTTCACTTCCTTCCTCTAACCTAACTCGCCATTTTTCTCAAACTCACCCAAGACCATGTCCCAACCACCTCACTGCCGCCAACCTCTTTCCCAAAATCTAGCCACACCATTGTCGTCGTCTCCTTTCTTCCCCAACAATCACCATCTACATGCGAGTTGAGTATTTGCAATTGCTCAATTTGGGGATCTAGGGTTTGGTTTTGAATTAGGGTTTGCTTCATATTTTAATTGAGCAATTGGGCGAGTACATAACTAGAAATTTCTTCTGCGTTACAGTTGTAGAAATTGAGAGTTCCGTTATTTCATAAATCACTGATGGCGGCCGTGGTTGATGTTGCAGAGATTGGAGACGGAACCCTAAGTTTAAACAAAAGAAGATAGTGGGAAAGAAGAAAATGTGGATGACGTAAGGGTTTGACTTTGATGATACGGCTGTCACATGTGTGTTGATTGTGATGATATGGCTGCAACGTACGCTTTTGCTGCAAATTATCGAATTTGGCCCTCAAGATTAAACAGAAATCCAAAAATTTCAAGTTTTTTCCGTCAATTGGTGAACGAGGCACAAAAATGGACTCTTTGGGGTGGTGGGAATCAAAAATTAAACCCTAGGGTGTTCCGTGTAAACGAACCCAAAGTATTGGGTTTTATGTGCATTAAATCCAATTTGTCGTGAGCCTTCTCATGCCAACACCCGAACAATGGAGAAGCTCATCCATGGAGCACACATCTTTACCCGGAATGTACAAAGCTCCTTTTCCCCTTGCAATGCATCGTCGTGAAAAGGCCTTCAAGCCCTTTTAAAACCACGTCCCAAATGACTTTCAACCCTCACTATATTAGGCCCCACGATGTTCTCGTTTAAAGGAATTCGAGACGAACATGATACGTGTGTGCATGAACACGTATACTATATACGGGTTGAAAACACATACACGTCAATCCCTAGAAACTCGTCGATATTTCACATGCCAACGGTAATCGCGATCAAACGCCCATCGGTGGATTATCAAGTAATGCCATAATCAGAATAACATATCAAAGAAAATATCCTATGGCGAAAAAATAAAATTTCATGCATTTTCTTGATTATCTCGTAATTTTAAGATTACTAAATCACGCTAAAATCCAAAGAAATAGGATTTAAATTACCCAAAAGTACCCAATGCAAAAAATGAAAAGGCAAATTGAAAAATAAATTTTTTTTTAGAAACAAAAAGAACTCCCTCTAACAAAAACTAACTTTTGAATGCTCTAAACACCAAAAGTAGATAGTTGAAAAAATATATATAAAAAATTCATATCCGTCACGCGCTACCCAGACGACAGTGAAGGGCGGCAAGGCTGGTGCAGCTCTCTTTGTTCGCAATTTTGGAAAAGGTAGCGAGAATCTAATTTTGGTCTTGGTTAGATACTATTTGCCTCACCACAAAAGGAGCGAGAGTGGGAAAGAAAACCACTCTTCATCTTGCTCCACCAAATTTCGGAAACTACCCAAAAATCTTAAATATTATAAAACCATATCTCACCCAATTCAAATCCTTTTTTTATGAACTTTGTATCGTTGGGAAGCTGATTCAAAGTAAATTCTAATGAGGAAACCAAAACCCCTCAATCAAATAGAGCTAAAATAGATTTTGGACAGGGTATTTCGGGTTTTAACTAGAATTTCGAACGTCTTTTGATCTACAAATCCGTTGAAGCTCAAAATTTGCAGATACAATCTACCATCCATATGGAACAACATATACGAAGCCCATCCAACAAATCAAAACAACATATAACATGCCGTTTACAAGATATTTAAACAAAAAATAACTTTTTAAATAATAAAACAAGTATATTATTTAAGCATGTTAATCATGATATAACAAAACATGCTATGGGTACAAAAATAGCTTAAGAAACTCTGGTACCAATGAAAGAACTCGACACTAACCCTAATATGTGTGTGTGAACACATATACTATATTGGGGTGGAAAATCACATACACGCCAAACCAGAATCTCGTCGCTACTTCACATGCCAACAAATATCACGATCAAATGACATGCGGTGGATTAGACTACGCGTGCCTGATCTGTGTTTCCACCATCAAAAGTCTTTTTTCTCTCAATCAAGGTAGATACTTATGGAAACCGCTTAGTTCCACCACTTCTCTCTATCAACCTCCACCCCAACCCATCTTACCGCCAATTGTAGGCTATTGGCTACTCATAAAAAAAGTGGAGCAAACAGCAACCCACTAAACCCCTCCTTCAGTTTCTCTTGACAACATGATCTTTGTGGTTAACATCCACAACGAGCATTCACATCTAGCCAGCATAGAAAAACTAGGCAATGAACTCATCGCCAACCTTGGTCGTGTCTTCCACATCGATATGAACCTGAAGAACGATGTTGGTAATCGGGTTAGCCTGATACACCCATGTCGGGTCCAATCAATGACCCGAAAAACCAAAAGGCTTGGAGGTGGTTAATGGTGTAACCATAAGAATATCATAAGCTTTAATATTTATTTTCTAAGAATATCTCTTGGTGAGATAATAATAATAATATAATAGAGATGGCTCTTTGGTTGGAAAGATGATGAAAAGAAATTTAGACTTTTTTATTCTTCTTCACACCCAGGTCCAAAATATTATTGAAAATTGAAGTTTACATTATTTTATATTACACATAATCTTGTTACATTCAATATCTAAGGCTCGTATTAAGATAACATAAATGTATAATAACATTTATAAATTACATAAAAATTCAAGTATGCCTTTGCCATTGATGTACGAGAAACAATGAGTGAATATATAAGAGATAATGATCACTAGACTTTTGTGATTATAATGCTCTCTCTCTCTCTCTCTCTCTCTCTCTCTCTCTCTTGACTTTCAAAGTTTTTATTTATTTGGCTTTTCTTAGTATCATGTATGTGCAAAATAATGAATCAATGTCACTGAAAATAAATCAATATAAAGTATGTTGATTGGGTTTTATTTGTGATCGGTCTAAAAAAATTGACCTCTAAACCGAACTAATGGAACTGAGGTCGGTCTGCGAATGTAAAATACAACTGTTAGGACTTTTGGATAATTTAGATTTGATCAGTTCGGTTTGATAGGTTGAAGCAGTTTGGATCAGTTTGAATGGCTTTTAGTGCTCAACCCTAATGTGCACAGACTAGAGAAGATCTAGAGTCTTTCATGGGCCAAAGTATTTTTACAAAAATGTAATTAAAAATGTCGAAAGCAAGATTGATATGCTATATTGTTAATGACAATGAAAAAAACATCAAAATTTCAATAACATGAACAATTATTAGACAAGCACAAAGTAGTCAATAAAAGAACATTTGCCTCATGTAAAATGTAGTAAGTGAAACTTTAGTTCAACACGTACATCTATTCATAGTCTATGATAGTAGCAAAAAAAGGATAGTACATAAATTATATACTCTAAACAAATGTAGAAGTGTGACATTTAACCGAGTGCTTCCCTCAATTTTTTTTATGTGCCATAGTATTGTTTTTCCGTATTTTCTGGAAAATCTAAATATTATCACTCTGAAGTCAACTGTCGAAAAGTTTGCTTTTCGTAAAGAGGCAATCTTTTTGTTCAAAATGGAGAATCTTTCACCAATAGAATTTTGTTCCGGCACCTAACATGACTCAGAGGTAACAATAAAGTTCTCTCTCTTTAAAAACTTCCAACTCTGATGCCTTCCCTCGTCGTCCAATAGAACAAAAGTGAACAATTGGAATTCTTAATTCTATAAGGTTATACAACAATTTGGTTGGCTCAATGTGCATTAGTGCGCGTGGCCAGTCTCTAGTGTCCTTATGTTTGATACATTGAACCATGGGTTGTGTGTTTTATGGTGTTTTGTGGGTTTTTCGACCAATACATGGAGCTTGCCAGCCACAGAACGAGAAGTTAAGTTGAGGGCAGCGTCTTGATTTCAGCAGCCTCTCCTCAGATTTATTAGATCTGGGGTGGCAACTTGGTATTTCTTGCTCCAGCCCCTCAAATCTCCCCATATCTAATCATATCTAATAGATCAATTTTGATTTGATCTATTAGATCTGACTATCATTCTACAATATCTGGTTGTGGATGTTTGTTCATGTTGCTGTGGTAAAAGGAAGCTCCGACTTTAGGGCTACTTTTCACCGTCAACGGTGGCCAAAAAACGTCACCAGCAGGGGGGCAAATTCGTAGCGCGGTGGTCTTGTTTATGCTGGGATTATAAAAATTGTACTCACCTCTGAAGATTCTCACGTGTCGCTTCTCGCCCCTTGGTGGTGACTTTGGTGTTGATTTAGGGTTAGTGAGGTGTAAGGGTGCTTTCAATCGTAAGGGGCATGCTGTAAAGGTCTTTAAGTGCCTTTGTTTCCCTACCTGTCTTTAGCTAGGGTTATTTCAATGGGTTAACCGAGGTGTCCTTGGGGAAGGAGGGGTTAGGGGGAGAATAGGGCCTCAGGGGGTTTGGGGTTTTTGGTAAGAGAGGATATGAGGTTATTCGGTATAACTTGGGTACATAGCTTCGAATGCATTTCAAAAACCATTCTTTTTTGGGCTTTGAAACTAAAAACAAAAAGTGTTTCAAACGCTACGGAAGTGTATCGCAAACTTTCATTTAAGAGTTAACTACTCGATTGAAAACTATACTGTTAGACAAATTCAACTTTGGTCACTCGACATTGATTTGTATCAAAGTGACTACTAAATTTTAAAATTCACTTCAATCATGTCATTCAGTTAGTTTCGGTCAATTCAAGTCAATTAATTTAGGGGGTAAAACTATCATTTTTCTATTCCCCTTCTTTTTTCGCCTCCTTCTGCCTCTCTCTCTCTCTCTCGCACGCGCGTAGAGGCATACACACACATACTATCACACAAACACCCCCTAGAAGAAGTTTGAGGAAGAACCGAATGACGTCGTGGGGCTTGGGAATTGTGGCCGCTTTGAATGAACTTGATCAAAACCCGTCTGGCAGAGCAACTATCTTGGATGTTTCTCCCAGGTCCTACCCAATCCCCATATTCTCTACAAAATCTGAAGGTAGGGTGGGTCTAACTCCCGAGGAGATGGAGTTGTTTGAGGAATACATGTGTGCGATATTCTACATAGGCAACAATTTGATCAAGAAGAGTACTTTGATGGTGAATTGCATAATGGGTCTTGTTGCCGATGAAATCCAGGACGCAACTTGACTTCCTTGTGAATAGACCTGCACAACACAGCCAACACCGGTGACTCGCCGGAACAGTTTTCGGCGAGGAAAACTCCGATGCTTAAGTCAGAAAATCGTATCAAAGAGAGTATCTAATTTATCAGTGGAGATCCTACCTCTGTCCATGTCTCCTCCTCTCTTTATACAGTACTTATTTTAATACGTTAATTATTTTATCTTGATGAGGGGGTTACTCCAATAAGCGGGGTATTAAACTACTTAATGAGCAGTTTAGAACCATTCACTAGGGAGTTACCAGAATTAATGGAATTACAACAGTTCTATTGATTTTAAAAAACAGTTT
This sequence comes from Escallonia rubra, assembly GCA_033065855.1. NCBI lineage: Eukaryota > Viridiplantae > Streptophyta > Magnoliopsida > Escalloniales > Escalloniaceae > Escallonia > Escallonia rubra. The sequence continues at coordinate 219,638 of JAVXUO010002014.1, forward strand.
TATTCCTCTCGGATGAAGACATGTGTCTTCATCCTATGCAATGGTATTTTTCCCATATCATTTGCCTCCCAATCCTATACTCGTAAACGAGTGTGGGATTTTAGCATCGAAGCGTTTAATTTAAATTTGTAAGTCTTGTCTACTCAGTTTAAGAACATCATCCCGGTCTGCTTGGATAGGCCGAGCAGAGAAGTTTCGGGGGAGGTGCTCCTGCCTGACTAGTAGAGGACTAAGTTCTTGAAGGTAACTCGTCTACTCGGCCAGACGAGTAGAGAGCCAAAGCATGAAGCAGCTCCTCTACTCGGTCAGACGAGTAGAGGGCTTGGCTGCTTGTCTACTCGGCCAGACGAGTAGAGAGCTTGGCTGCTCGTCTACTCGGCCAGACGAGTAGAGAGCCAAAGCATGTAAGCAGCTCTTCTACTCGGCCAGACGAGTAGAGAGCTTGGCTGCTCGTCTACTCGGCCAGACGAGTAGAGAGCCAAAGCATGGAAGCAGCTCTTCTACTCGGCCAGACGAGTAGAGAGCTTGGCTGCTCGTCTACTCGGCTAGACGAGTAGAGAGCCAAAGCATGTAAGCAGCTATTCTACTCGGCCAGACGAGTAGAGAACCAAGGCATGGAGGCAGCTCTTCTACTCGACCAGACGAGTAGAAAGCTTGTCTACTCGTCTACTCGGCCAGACAAGTAGAGAGCTTGGATGCTCGTCTACTCGGCTAGACGAGTAGAGAGCCAAGGCATGGAGGCAGCTCCTCTACTCGGCCAGACGAGTAGAAAGCTTGTCTGCTCGTCTACTCGGCCAGACGAGTAGAGAGCTTGGATGCTCGTCTACTCAGCTAGACGAGTAGAGAGCCAAGGCATGGAGGCAGCTCCTCTACTCGGCCAGACGAGTAGAGGGTTTAATAAGGCAGTTGTGTCTCGTCTATTCGGCCATGCGAGTAGAGGCGTAAGCCCTGTGAGGCAGCTCGTCTACTCAGCCAGGCGAGTAGAGGCGTAAGCCCTGTGAGGCAGCTCGTCTACTCGGCCTGGTGAGTAGAGGTGTAAGCCCAGTGAGGCAGCTCGTTTACTCGGCCTGGCGAGTAGAGGCGTAGATGATTTCAGGGGGTATAAAAGTAAACTTGACCTTTTTACTTATTTAACCGATGGGCGCCACGTGTCTGCTCTTTACCTTGGGATATTATCCATCTGTCCAGGACGAATTCTCTATATAAAAGAGGGCTTCTTTCACTTTCACTTTTCACTTTTCAGTTTTCACTTCACTTTCAGTGAGAGAAGAAGCGGGTGATTTCGAGAGTTCGTCGGAGGAAATTTCTGAGTTCTTGTGTTTGAAGGTCTTCTCTTTCTTCAAGTAAGCCTCAGATTTTTATTTTCTTTTGAATTCCTTGTTGTAGATATGAAAAACATGTATAGACAAGAAGATGAACATGTTTCTGAATTAAGTAGAGGCACTGCACCCGTTAGGGTTGAACCTACCTTTGATCCTTTGTTCCTAGAAGTAGGTGTTCCTTTAATTCCTTATCAGGATTCAAGGGGACTTCCTGCTAAGAAAATTCTTGTCAATAAGGCTCAGAGTCCTAAGCCTTTTGACGCTCATACGTTAAGGAGCAGGTTGAGTAGTTATGACCTCAAAATATTGAGGGACAAATGTGAAATTCCACCAAGTGTAAAACTGAGATTGCCTGGTGACGGCGAATCGGCAAATATGACTACCTTAAATGAGATAGGGGTTTACTATGACACATTTGTTAATGGGTTTAGGGTGCCAATACATCCTTTCTTTATCAGGGTGTTGAATGCATATGGTTTGGCGTCCGGCCAACTTTCCCCTCACGCCTGGCACTTTATATCTTTCTTTATATACCAATGTCATAGGCTTGGTCTACGATCTAGATTGAGGGTGTTCAGGTGGTTTTTCACTATTTGCACTATTACCAGACAAGTTGGGTGGTATTTTTTAACTCGGCACTCAAAGGCTAATGCCAACTTGTTTCCTCATCCTCCATCGTCTAATCACAACTGGAAAGATAGATTTCTATTCGTGAAACTCCCAAAGTCTTAAAGAGCTGTCGTCAATAATGTATGGCATCCAGAATGTGATACTAGGACGTGTAATATGTTGAAAGAGAAGAATCTGAATGAAATTGACCTAGATCATATTGAGAAGCTCAAAGCGGCTGAACCCTTAGAGTCAAAGTACCCTTTAAGTAATGATCAGCTTCGTGAGTGTGGAATCATCTTTTCACTCGAGGAGGATTCATATGAAGAAGATGAGGGCGAGAATGATCTCGGTAATGTACTTATGCATGAGCGTCTTAGTTTGTCATGGTTTGCCATGATCTCATCATTTATTTTTTGCAGAAACCATGTCTTCAAAAGATACTCGTGGAAGCGCCAGTGGTAGCCGTGTGGACTCCCCCCTTTTTAATACCCAAGGGGTGTTAGGAGAAATAATTCCAGACGAACTGGCATCTGTTCATGGTGTGGATGAAGGAATCCAGGACTTGGATTTCGATGCTTTGACAGCGGAACCTCAACCGAAGAGACCAATGACTTACGAGATTGTTCTTGGGCAGATGAGTAAAGACAAGGGAAATGAGCAATCTAAAAGGAAGAGAGCGCTCAGGGCTGGTACCTCATCCTCTGCTAGGTCTGATACTCCCCATAGGCCTGACTGGAACTTGTCGATCGAGGAGTCTGTCTTTAAGAGTTCCCGCACGGCTTGGGAATGGTCAAGCAAGGGGATTATTCCCATGGATCGAGTCACGCTTTCTGGTTATGACATTAGCCACACAGCTAATGGGATGGTTCAGCTGACCTCTCAGGTAAGATTGCGTCGAGCATTCTTTTTTCTTATTTTCTCTCTTTTATATATATTATATATATTATTATTATTTTAATTTTCTCTCTTTTCTGCAGGCACTAACCCAAGTGCAGATTGGGGCGGAGAAATTGATTGCTGCTGAGAAGGTACTAGACGAAGAAAGGAAGCTTGTTCATGTGGAAAACAACTTTCGTCGAGAAGCAGAAAAGAAAGTGGAAGACTTGACTAGAGCGTTGCAAAAGGTGAAACTTTCTGAAGCCTCCCTCGCGGCGCGTGTTGAACAACTCGAGGCTGAGAAGACGAATGTTGGACTAAATGCCATTCAGAGTTTCAAGAGGTCTAAGGCTTATACTGATCAACGTCTGCATGATTCCAAGAGAGCCTTGGTCTACGGTTATAATACTTGCAAGAAGGACATCTTGAAAGACTATGCCGATATGGACCTGAGTATTTATGAGCATAAGTATGTTCGTGAAGTTGCTGCTGATGAGAGCAATCGGAGAGAGATGGCCGAAGCTCGGGTGATCTCCCAGGCTACTGTGAATCCTAGTCCTTCAACTAGTCGAAGTCTTGGGATGCCCCTCGCTGCTTCAGCAGTGGTGACGGTTCCTCAGCATATGGAGATAGAAGCTGGACTACCTCAAGATACTGAGAAGGACGCATCACCTGAAGCTGCTGAGTAGGATCTTTATTTTGTAATTGACTTTAAGACTAGAGGATTCTATGTAAACATTATGTTAATGGAATTAAGGTCTCCTTTTGCAAGAGTTTCATTTCATATCAACTGCATTGAAAAACCTCGGGCCATAATGAGTCGACTGAAATGAAGATTAATACAATAAGGCGATTTAAAAAGGAAATTGGGCTTAGGCCGAAGAACATGAATCATGAATTTAATTTTGAACGGTCATGGTCATGAGCAAGATGCAGAATATGTAGGAGTAGGTGGCCCCCAACTTTGGTCTTGTTCATGAATAATATCGTCGCAAAGTCCTGGCATTCCACGTTCGGGGAATTGCTTTGCCATCCAGAGTTTTCAAATGATAGGATCCTGGGCCTCCCAATTTTAACCACCCTGTATGGACCTTCCCAATTTGGCGAGAGCTTTCCAATGGCATCCCGTGGAACGGAAACGTCTATTCGACGTAAAACCAGGTCTCCAACATGAAAAGTACGGGGTTGGACTCGTTTATCAAAGAACTTGGCCACTCTATGCTGGTAGGCAGCAAGGCGAATGGTGGCCTGATCACATTTTTCATCAAGGAGGTCTAAATTGCTTCGTAGGCCATCATCATTGGTGTCGGGATTGTATGTTATGAGCCGAACTGATGGCAACCTTATCTCGAGAGGAATGAGAGCCTCTGTTCCAAACGCCAAGCTAAATGGAGTTTCACCTGTGGCGGTGCGTGTCGTTGTATGGTATGCCCAAATAATTTTAGGTAGCTCTTCCACCCATAACCCCTTCGCTCCATCAAGTTTTTTATTTAGTCCTTGTAGGAGAGTACGTTGGTAACCTCCGTCTGTCCGTTCGTTTGCGGATGTGCCACTGAGGTGAAATGATGTTCGACAGTTAGATTAGCACAAAATGTCCTAAATGTTGTATTGTCGAACTGTTTCCCATTATCAGTGATGAGCACACGTGGGATGCCAAAACGACAGATGACAGCGCGCCAAAAGAAATCCTCGCACTTCTTTTCCGTGATTGTAGCCAAGGCCTCAGCTTCTACCCATTTGGTGAAGTAATCAATTGCAACAATTACGAATTTACGCTAGGCAGAGGCCGGGGGAAAATGGCCTAATATGTCCATCCCCCACATTGCGAAAGGTATTGGGCTTTTCATTATGGTGAGAGGAGTGGGCGCTTGTTTAGGAATAGAGGCAAAGCGCTGACATGCATCACATTTCTTTGTATATTTTAAGGCATCATGCTGCATGGTCGCCCAATAGTACCCTTGCCGAAGGACTTTGTGAGCCAAGGCTCGTCCCCCTAGGTGTTGGCCACAAATGCCTTCATGGACTTCACGAAGAGCGTAATCTGCCTTCGTTGGGGTGAGGCACCGAAGGTAAGGGAGAGTGAACGATCACTTGTAAAGTACATCTTTGACTACCGCATAGCGAGCTGAGCGTGAAATGATTCTTCTGGCATCCTTAGAGTCAATAGGCAGGGTACTGTTCTGAAGGTAATCTTTGATTGGATCAATCCAAGATGATTCCTGCGCAGTCTGCAAAGTTTCACGCTCAACGATGCTCGATTCATGCAGTAGTTCCAAGTGGACTGTACGACCAAAACCTGACGGGTCAAGCGAAGCTAGATGAGAAAGTGCATCAGCTGATACATTGTCTACCTGGCTGATTTGAGTAATGCAGAACTGTGCAAAGGATGTTGCAAGTTCTTTTGCTTTACGAAGATAACCAGCCATCTTTGGGTCGCGGGCTTCATATTCGCCTGACAGTTGTTTCACGACAAGCTGAGAGTCGCTATAAGCATGGAGTGTTTGTGCTCTCATGGCATGAGCCAGATGCATTCCTGCTATCAAAGCCTCATATTCGGCTTCATTGTTAGATGCCTGAAAATTAAAACGGAGGGCATATTCAACAACGAGTCCTTCTGGTCCTTTGAGAATAAGTCCTGCTCCACTGCCTATAGTATTTGATGAACCATCGACGTAAAGCATCCATGCAAACACTTCTGGTTGGGCGACGTGCGATTCGGCTTCATCAATTGGAAGGGTACATTCAACAATAAAATCAGTTAATGCTTGACCTTTAATAGAAGGACGAGGCTTGTATTGTATGTCGAACTCTCCCAATTCAACTGACCATGGAACAAGACGTCCGGATAAGTCAGGCTTGTGTAATATCCGTCTGAGTGGCCTGTCCATGAGCACTGTTATTGTATGTGACTGAAAGTACGGACGGAGCTTCCTCGCGGCTATGAGAAGGGCAAAAGTGAGCTTTTCTGTAGTGGGATAGCGTAATTCGGCTCCTTGAAGTACTTTGCTCACATAATAGATAGGGAATTGCTTGCTATCTTGTTCTCGGACGAGTACCGCACTGACGGCAAAATTGGTTACCGCTAGATAGAGGAAGAGCATTTCTCCTTCAATTGGCTTGGAGAGAAGAAGTGGGGATGCCAAATATTCTTTCAATGCTTCGAAGGATGCTTGGCACTCAGCTGTCCACTCAAAATTTTTGATGTTCTTAAGGGCATTAAAGAATGGGAGGCACCGCTCAGCCGATCTGGAAAGGAAACGGTTTAGGGCGGCGATACGACTCGTCAATACTTGAATTTCCTTTACTTTTCGTGGTGCTGCCATATCTTGAATGGCTTTGATTTTTTCTGGATTAACTTCTATACCCCTGTGAGAAACGACGAAGCCCAGAAACTTTTCAGAGGATACTCCAAAAGCACACTTTGCCGGGTTGAGGCGCATGCGATACTTGCGTAATACAGCAAAGCATTCTTCCAAATCTGAGATGTGGCCTGTTGCTCACAAGCTCTTTACGAGCATGTCGTCCACGTAAAATTCCATATTCTTGCCCACCAAGGGCTGGAAAATTTTGTCAACCAGTCGTTGGTAAGTAGCTCCAGCGTTCTTCAATCCAAATGGCATGACCTTGTAGCAAAAGAGGCCTTGATCCGTGATGAAGGCCGTTTTGGCCACATCTTCCTCTTGCATCCGGATCTGGTTGTACCCGGAGAAGGCATCCATGAAACTCAAGAGTTCATGTCCGGATGTTGCATCGATTAAAGTATCGATACGTGGAAAATGATAGCTATCCTTGGGACATGCCTTGTTTAAGTCCGTGTAATCGATGCAGGTGCGTCATTTGCCAGTGCCTGCCTTGGGTACCATGACCATATTGGCTATCTATTCTGGATAGTCAATTTCTGTGATGAAGCCGGCCATCAGAAGCTTGTCTACTTCTTATTTGATTATGGCCTGTCTTTCCGGAGCAAACGGGCGTTTCTTCTGCTGGACCGGTTTGTGCTTAGGATCAACCGAGAGACGATGGGTGATCACAGATGGATCAATTCCTGGCATATATGCTGCACTCCATGCGAAGACATCTGCATTAAAGCGAAGAAAAGTGGTCAGCTGATCCCGGATGGTAGGATCCAAGGTCGATCCTATTCACAATAGACGCTCATTGTCTCCGTCTTTCAGTGGTATGTATACCAGCTTTTCAATAGGGGTAGCGCGCTTCATCATCTGTTCATCACGTTGATCGTCTATGTTGAACGTCTCTACTTTGCATGACGCTATATAACATTTTCGGGCCACCGCTTGATTTCCTTTTACTACACCACCCCTTGTGGTGTGGGGAATTTCATTGTGAGGTGATAAGTGGAAGCAATGGCTCGTACCTTATTAAGACCTGTTCGGCCTAAAATTCCGTTATACGATGACTTGACTTTGACCACAAGAAAGTCGATGGTTTGAACACTCTGAAGAGGTGCAGTTCCAGCAATGACTGTAAGTGAAATGATGCCTTCGACAGGGGCAGATGCTCCGGTAAAACCATATAGAGGTGAGGAGATGGGTTTTACTCTCTCTTTAGAGATTCCCATCTGTTAGAAGGCTTCTTCAAAGATAATATCCACTGAGCTGCCAGTGTCGACTAGAATGCGTTTGACACTGTACGCATCCACTTGTAAAGTGATGATAATGGCATCATTGTGGGGACAAATCACTCCTTCAAGATCGGAATCATTGAATTCCAATGATGTTGTAGCTCTCGACCATTTAGCAGGACCCTGAGTTAAATTAACCTGTCAAGCGTAAGCTTTGCGAGAAGAGTTGGTTAGTCCTCCTGCGCTTGGTCCTCCAGAAATGGTGTTGATCACAGGAGGGTCCTTCGGCGGTGCTTCTTCTGGTCTTCTTTGATTTCCCCTGTGTCCTTGTCGGTTATTTGTTTTGACAAATTGCTTGAGATGCCCTTTACCAATGAGGCTCTCGATCTCGCGCTGGAAGACCTTGTATTCTTCAGTAGTATGACCGTGATCCTTATGAAAGTGGCGCTACAACTTTTCATTTCTTTTGTCAGCCGGCATTCTCATAGGTTTGGGCCATTTGAGAATGTTTTGTCCTTTGACTTGATTAAGAATGTGCTCTCGGGAGGCAGTAAGAGGTGTAAAAGGTCTGGGCATCGTAACATGAGGCCGCTTTGACTTGCTAGCTGGATTACGGCTATCAGTCCTATCTCGCCGCTTCTGGTTAAAACTTGGCTCTTCCTGAGGGTGCGCTGAGTCCTCTTCAGCTCGGAGGTATTTTTCGACTCTGTCTAGAAGATCAGTCATATTCTCCGGAGGCCGCTTGTTTAGCGAAAAACGTAAGGGCGTTCCAGGTCGTACTCCTCTGGCCATTGCTGCAAATGTTACTTTCGAATCAAGATGATCGATAAGGAGTTTTTTCGCGTTAAAGCGTGCATAATAGGACTTCAGGGATTCTTTAGGCCTTTGTACTATACGGAAGAGAGCTGAAGAATTTTTCCTCTGAATCCGACTTGTTAGAAAATTTCCACGGAAAGATTCAGCCAACTGTGCCCAACAGGACATGGAGCGGGGTGCTAAATGTTGGAACCAAGCGTGTGCGGCTCCCTTTAGTGTAACAGGAAAAGCTCGGCACATGATTTGATCCGGGACAAGGTGCAAGTTCATGCATGATGTAAAGCGGGCTAAGTGCTCCATTGGATCTCCCGTGCCGTCATATGTATCACACTGGGGCATCTTGAAATTTGTTGGAGTCAAAAAGAATTCTATGTCTTCCGTGAATGGACGTCCAATTATGACGGGTGCATTCATGTAGAATTCAGGTCGATGTTCTTTAGAGCGAAGAAGCACCGTCCTTCGAGTGGAAGGAGCTTCATGATAGTTTACCTCCGGTCTCCTAGATGTGTCTCTCCTAGAATGGACTTCATGAGAGTCTTCTTACCTCCTATGTCGAGGATTGCGTCGCTCATCATCTGACTGCTCATCATCAATGTGGATGAAATGCTAATTCGGGTCGTGTGTGTACATAGCTGCATTTCGTGCCTCTCCTCGTGATTACGAGTCTGTTGCTTTTGTGCATTGGTGGTGTGCATGGATTTAAGATGTGGGTCCAAATGTGGTTCAGACCGTTGTTCGATTGCCGCTTGCAGGTTCTCAATAGATTTTTGCATTGTAGAAATGAAAGCCAAAAGATCAACTTGAGCGTTCCCGAGAGCGGGTGTCGCGTAAGTGGCAGCTGCCGTTGTTTCTATGAGAGTTGGAAGTCCTGACGGGCCAGCAGATGGAAATGACAACGGGAGATCAGCTCCGAGGTTTGCCGGAAGTGAGATTGGCATCGTGGTGGGCGTTGGAGTATTGGCAACCCCTTTACCGCGATCAGGGCGCAGTTGAGAAGTGGTTCCTCCGAGAACCAAGTTTCGAATTTCAGAAGAAGATGATGAGCTAGAAGCAAGCGCACCATCTTGATTTACTGGAGGAGGGTTTGGATTTTCGGCCATTGTCTATTCACAAGATCGGTCCCACGGATGGCGCCAAAATGTTGCTGATGAAATCCGGGACGCAACTTGACTTCCTTGTGAATAGACCTGCACAACACAACCAACACCAGTGACTCGTCGGAAGAGTTTCTGGCGAGGAAAACTCCGATGCTTAAGTCAGAAAATTGTATCAAAGAGAGTATCTAATTCCTCAGTGGAGATCCTACCTCTGTCCATGTCTCCTCCTCTCTTTATATAGTACTTCTTTTAATACGTTAATTACTTTTTCTTGATGAGGGGGTTACTCCAATAAGTGGGGTATTAAACTACTTAATGAGCAGTTTAGTACCATTCACTAGGGAGTTACCAGAATTAATTGAATTACAACAGTTCTATTGATTTTAAAGAACAGTTTTATTCCTCTCGGATGAAGACACGTGTCTTCATTCTATGCAATGGTATTTTTCCCATATCAGGTCTGATGCTAGCTATTGGGTAAGTTCTAGTATTTTTACTGCTTCTTCACCCCCGTGTTTCGTGGAGATACGGGGACCACGACGGTGGCGCTGTTTAGGAATGATGGTTTTCGTAGTTGTTGCTGTCTTTTCAAGAAGAAGCTTCATGGGCTGGACATTTTCATGTACATGTATAATATTTTGGACGATAGCTTATTGTTTTATTTCTAGTAATATTATTTTGTTGTGGGTTGCATATGATCTATGAAATGTGGGCTGGCCAATGCAAAGATTAGTAACTGGAGTTGCTGGAGACAGCTTTTGAGATTGAAGATATCTTTACCTACTTTTACAGTTTTAAAACCAAACAAACATACATAAGAATCACCTAAAACTAGACAATATAAAAGGTTTGGTGTGATCTATGTTAATAAGGCCAATGGGTAACATTCTGAAATTTCTTCATAAGATAGCGCATGTGCGCGCGCGAGTGTGACAGAGACCGTTTATGTGTGAAGAAGAAGGAAGAAGAAGGGAAATAGAAAAATTATGGCTTTACCCCTTAATTAACGGACTTGGATTGACAGAAGTTAATGGAGTGACCCAATTGAAACTAACTTTAAAATTTAGTGGTCACTTTGACACAAATAGATAACTAGTGACGAAACTTGAATTTCCCTAATAATACAGTGATCAACCGAGTCGTTAACTCTTCATTTAAAATGCATGCCCAAAAAAATTAAGGCTAAATATAATAGTATTTTTTTAAAGAACTTTTTAATTGAGATTCCTTTCTTCGAAATAAATTTTCTCACCTAATTACATCCCTTGGTCGACTACTTCTGCATTTAGTCTGACTAGCGATTCATAGTACTTTTTACTTTCAACCAAAAATAAATATATTACCGATTAGTCAAAATCTATCGATTAATAATTAGAGAATGCTTGTATTTGAAAATTTGAGAAGGCTAGTACTTAGTAACAAATTAAAATTCTCAAAAAAAGATTGTAGAATGTAGATAAAAGAGAGTTATAAATTGGTCTGAAAAAGGTGAATATAATGAATCAATTTATAAAATTTTTAAGCCTCACAATTGACCAAAATAACCCTAAAAACTAGCTGTTTATACTTGTTGGGTGGTCAAATGTCAAAGTGCAATAAAAGAGTTGTTGAATAATTTTAAAAGAAAATGCCTCTCAAACTAGCGCTATATAACTGTTGGAATGGTAAAAGTGTAATTTTTAAAACTTCTGCCTGTTGGGTGGAAATGGGGAATCTGAATGTTTTGAAATTTTTAGGGCCGAGTGGAGCTTGGACTAAAACTGGCCGGGTACTGGCTTGGACTTAAATTGGGCCATGCCTGGACGGGCTGTTTTTGGGAGAAATAGAGCCCAGCCTCAAACAAGGCTCTAGGCCATTTGGATACGTGCCTCCACTGTTCACCTAACGGTCCCGCCGACTCGATTTTTTTCTAGGCTGGATTGGGCTGGCTCGCAGGCCCCCCCGCTTGTTTGACACTTTAACTCTCCCGCTTCCCATCTCCTCTCTCATATCTGCACTACATCCTGCCATCATATCTGAACCAATTCTTGTACTCGCTTTTTAGGTAACAAAAACCATTGCTGATATAATTAAGGATTTAGCTGATATAGTTTGAAAAATTCGAATAGTAATGGGTTATCAGTAAAAGTAGACCTGGCAAAATGTTGCCCGAACCCGTTACCCGGTCCAAAATGCCGAGTACGGGTAGTTATTTTCATTACCCGCAGAAATCGTACCCGTACCCGAACCGACCCGTAATTTTCGGGTAAATCCAGGTCGGGTACGGATTACCCGGGCTACCCATTTTTTTCCTCTATAAAAGGTGCTAGGGTTTTCATTTCATTGTTCTCATCATTCCCATCTTCTTATCTGCGACTGGCTGGCCGCCCTCTCTCTCTCTCTCTCTGCCTTCAAACCCACCACACGCCGCCGCACTCAGCCACGCCGCCGCTCTCTGCCAGCCACGCCGACGCTCTCTATCACCCACGACGCCGCTATCTGTCAACCGCGACGCCTCTTTCACACCCACATGATCTTTCTCTCTCATCCACCAGTCAGATCTGCGACGACTACGTGATCTCGACGGTGTCCCATCGTTCCTCTCAAGCTCCACCGCCAGATCAGCTGCAACTCCGCCTCATCGACGCCGGTTTATCTCCCATCAGCTCCGACGCCGGTCAACCTCATCGACGCCGGTTTGTCTCCCATCAGCTCCGACGCCATGACCGAAGTGTCCATCGGCGATGATACCCACTATGACGCCTTCACCATGCTGTTGGATCTGCTGAGGAGTATAATTTGCTTACAAAATATTTTTTTTTTCAGATCTACTTGTAATATTTGTGTTAATTTTTTTTTTGTATGTAATAATTATCCTCACTTTAATCCTTATGGGTATCACTTATAAATTAGTTCCTATCAAATACCAGAAAATCACTTATAAATTAGTTCCTATCAAATCGCTTTAATCCTTATGGGTCGAACGAATTTGTTCTTCATTTAGACTTTGTGTTCTTAAGAGTTTCATGCACAGAACCGTGATCTTGTTGTGTTAGGAAATTTGGGAGTTGAGATTATTGTGGTGGAATTTTTGTGATAACAAAATAGAAGGAAAAAAGTTTTCTGAGAAAAATATGTTAATAAAAAAAAATCATAAATTTAATAACTTACCCGCGGGTAATACGGATCCCAGATATTCGTACCCGGAAAAACCCGGGTATAAATTACCCGACCCGGTATTACCCGGATCCGCCCGGGTATTACCCGTATCCGCGCGAATCAACCCGTTTGCCAGGTCTAAGTAAAAGTAGATTTTTTTTTTAGTTTTGTTTAAGTAGTAAACAGAGTCGTTGAAGGTGGCGGATTAGTTACTTAGTTTATCGAATTGGACTCAAGAGTGGTTGAAGTTTCATTTGCTTCTCAAGAGTCAAGATTAACTTCGGTCCATTCAATTTAATTCATATACTAAAACTAAGAAAAAAGCATCCATTTGGTGATTGAGCACAGATTGACAAATACAGGATGCTCGATGCGACGTCGGGTTGTTTTGGGCACGTGTCCCCGAACTAAAGCAAAGAGAAGCTATCCAAACACAGCCTTCACTACGAATTAGTAACTTTTGCTCTTTCAGCCTCAATAAAAGAAGGAAGAGAGCATAGAGAGAGTAGAGAGAGATGGACGAAGAGGAGCATGAGGTGTACGGGGCTGAAATCCCCGACGAGGGTGAAATGGAAGGAGACCTTGAGCCTCACACCGCCGACGTCGACATGTCCACTGCCGACGACGACGCCGTTAAGGTCTATTCTTGTTGCTGTCTGTATATATGTGTGTGATAATGTCCCCTTACGATTAGAGCCCTAATTTCCGGGCAACGTGATGAGTGCGTCATTTTCTGATGTGTTGGATCCGATTGAAATTGTTGATTCGCAGGAACTGGACGAGATGAAGAAACGATTGAAGGAGATGGAGGAGGAAGCGGCCGCTCTCCGCGAAATGCAGGCCAAAGTCGAGAAGGAAATGGGCGCTGTTCAAGGTCAGTTTGTGCGAGTTATTGCATGCTGTATTATAGTGATGTATGTGGTCATGCCTCCTTGTGTTCGCAGGATTCCTTTTATAAAGAATTGGCTAGGTCGTAGATTCTTTGTATGTGTTAAGGTGCATTTGGGAGCTGTTAGTCTCGCATAGGGTAAGGGCCAGTCTAGCATTACTTTTGCTATAATAATACGCCAAAAGCAGCCTTCGACCTGCATATGCCACAATGTAGATTTCTGTTTTGGAGTTCAAAACGCAAAAGCAATTATTGTTGCCAAACTCTAGCTCATTGTTTTTGGAAATTAAAAACACTTACAAGCCTCTCAAAACCAGTGTCAAACTGGGCCTAAGTGTGGGAAATAAGATCGGGCATGTAAGACCTTATGACCTAAGCTTTTAGGTCAAGTTGGGCTTCACCTCGGTGGCACTTTTTCTCCTTGTTATCACACTATCAATTGGGATTTACGAGCTGCTTTTATGTAGTAAGTTATTTAGAGAAGTCAAGCTGCTTTTACATAGTACGTTAATTAAAAAAGACGAGCTGCTTTAATGTAGAAACATATTTATGATTGGGAAATTTGACAGTATGGAATTCTTATATATGCTTGAATTATTAAGCAATGACGCTAGTCTCTCGCGACAGGGCCAAAATCTTTTGGCTTAATCTAATTATTAGGTGAGTGGCCTCTCATAACTGCCACCTGTCTTGTCGTAAGTATCTGCCAATTGCAAGTGCATAAAATTTGAAATAGATGTCCACTGATTACTGCGGTTCTCAAAGTCTTGCATGCATCTAATTTTTGCATAAACTGGACAATTCGTGCAGACCCTGCTAGTGCTGCCGCTACCCAAGCAAGCCGAGAGGAGGTGGATACACGGTCAATATTTGTTGGCAATGTGAGCACAAAATTGCTATTTTTCCATCTTACAATTGCTCACTTAAGAATGTTGTGTAGTAGCATCCAGTACCCAATATTGCTTCTCTGTCTCAGTTAAACTTCTCTTCAGAGTCCATTGTGGCATTGGATGTGCCTTGGCTTGCCTTGTGCACTTCTAGTTGAGTTATAGAACTCCCAAGATCATGCAATGGCGGGAGCCTCATGCACTGTGCACCCTTGGTCTGTTACATTCCTTTTATATGCCTCTATCTTCTATTCAGACAAATGCAGGCTCCTGTTTGACATAAATTCAGGAGTTCCCGTTCTTGTCTGAATGTAGCCTTTTGTTGGTTTCAAGTCCTATTTTACTTGCGTTGCACATAAAATGTAACTTGGGCCTATTATTATACAACCTGTTCACTTCAGAGCATTTCTTTGACAAGAAAAGGGTGCAGAAATATGGATAACACTAATATCAATTATATCTATCTCAAAGGACAAGGTCGCAGGATTGTGCTGTGCTGATTTATTTATACTTGCCTCAACTGATTAAAGTTCACTACATCTTGGACTTCTTTTTGTGAAAAATGTTCTTAGGAACCCATACTGTACCATTATCATTTCAGTCTATCCTGGAATCCGGGAAATGCTACATACTCTGCTGTATTTCCATGGTACCCTTGTGCACTTAAATGACCTTTTTTTCTGAAAATCAGTAAACATGGTATTTATAGTATGTAGAGCCTAGGGATTGGAGGAATGTTTTGTAGTGTACATAGGTCAGATATAATATGATTTTCAAGTAAGTCAATTGCCATGTGAGCTAAATTTTTTTTTGCTTCTCTAGATCAGTAAATTAGAAGCATCTTTTCATTAAGGAAGATAGTTTGGATGACGCTATTGAGCTTATTCAACACCACAGACTTGATTCCGCTAATGACGTGGACTTTTCTTCAGTTTGCCACTTTTGGCAAATAAAACCCTGGACATTCATTTTAGCAATTGATTACCTTGACGTTCTAGCTTTTCAGCAATAGAACCTAAAATTAGGTAATGATTTAATTTCTGTGATATTTATTGTTTTATTGAAATACCCCTTTGAGAAGGTCGCTCAACCACTTACCCTGCTGCCGACCAACGGCGTTGCACATGGATTGCTCGTCCTTGACGAGATCTGAGACCTGAACCAGCTCTGACCCTGCTGGTGGTACCTCCGCCACAAAGTAGCAACGACAGTGGGGTGCTCCTGTCGGCCGGCAGGTTGCTGACACATGAGTCGTTGGTTTATGAGTGAATATAGGATAGAATAGTTCGAGATTGCCAAGATCAGTCATGCGTGATGGTTGGATTTTGATATTCGCGGGTTTTCCCTTCTTCTTTCTTCTTCTTCTTTTACCAATAAAAGCACCACCGCCAAACAACCACCAGCACCATCAAATCACCATCAATTGAACCTAAAATTGGCCAACCGTCTAAATTTAATGAACGGCCATCTGCACATGGTATCCACATGGCCTTCTTAAAGGGATCTTAAAGGGATATTTAAGTGGTCATAGCAGTGGTTGTAGTGTAGTGGATCTTTAGATGATTTTATCGAAAATTGATGTGGTGACAACGACGACGGTATGGTGGAGGTGGCGGTGTCCTTGTGGTGGTGCCGGTGGTGGCTAGGTCGTTGTAATTGTGGTGGTGGTGGTGATGGTGGCTAGATCTTTGTAATTGTGGTGGTGGTGGTGATGGTGGCTAGATCTTTGTAATTGTGGTGGTGGTAGTAAAAGGAAATAATGGTTGTGGTGATGGTTGTATTGTGGTGGAGGCGGTGTTGTCAGCAAATTAATTAAGGCGGCATTATGGTGGTAATTATTTTTTTTAATATTAAAATATGTTAAATAACTTTTAACCATCTCACTTAGAATTAAGTGATCAGCATTAAGTAAGTCCACTCTAACTTAAAATTTTAATCTATTTTTTGCAGGAATTAATTTTTTAAGTGATATAAGGTTTAGCGTTATCAAACGCACTTAATTGAAAATCATTGAAAATTTTAAGTTTTAAGTGCTTAATTGCGTTATCAAACACACTAACATAAGTTGACTCATTACCTATGTGTTAAAACATAATTGGGCGACGCGGAAAATTATTACATATTTCTTGTTTTCCTTTTTCTTCCTTCGTTTGCCTTTACCATTACCACCAACCACAACCATCAGCATCATTGAATCACCTTTTTCTGTTCTTTTGCTTCCTTTACCAACAAAAGCACCAGAACAAAGCCACCACCAACATCATCGAATCAGCACCACAAGAACCGAACCAATAAACCACCGCCATTTTTTCTCCTCCCGCTAACCAACGACCAATAGACCACCACTACCACTGAACTATGACCAGTAATAAACAACCACCACTTCCCCTGCTGCCAACCAACAACCTCGCGCATGGATTGCTCGACCTTGATGAGTTTTGAGACCCGAACCAGCTCTGACTACGCCGATGGTACAACTGTCGCGAAGAAACGACGATAGTGGGGTGCTCTTTTCTGCCGGCAGATTGGTGATGGAATTTAGGATAGAATTGTTTGAGATGCCCGAGATCTGACATCTGTGGTGGCCGGATTTTGATATTCATAGTGGCACAACTGAAAAATTAGACCGGTGGGAGATGTGGGATTTCAGATGGTGGTGGCTTTGATGGTGAGGGGTACTGTGCTTACCAGGAGTTATGATGGTAGAGTTGTGATGGGTGAATCGGTGATGGGTGGCAAGCGTATGGTAGTGCAAGCGTATGGTAGTTGTGGTCATTGGTGATAATGGCAGTGGGTTGGAGTGGTGATCATGCGGACGTTTTGGGGTGGTGATATGGCGGCGTGGAGCCAAGGGTGATGGATTTGTAGGTGGGGACAACGGTGGTGAATTTGGGGGTTAAAGGGAAGCAGATTGGTTGTGGGAGGTGGTGGCTGGAGGTTTCATATTGTTTTTGGGTTTTCTGCAAGGAAAAAAAAAACAGAAAGGGAATTGGGTTGGGTGGTGGTGAGCTGGTAATGAGTGGCAAGGGTTGGGAGTTGGTGATTATGGGTGGCGATAGTGGTGGTTTGTGGTTGTGGCTACGGATGAAGATGTTGGTGGCAGGAATAGAAGATGAGACGAAAATAGAAATGAGAGAGAAAAAAGTATTTTTTTAACTAATTGTTTTATTTAGTTTTTTTTTTGTTTGACTAAGTTGCCCTTGGAAAGATTACGCTAATGGTTCAAGTTCACGCCCATCAACAAAATTGTAACGACAAACTAAGTTTGGGTCTAATTGCCAAAAATCTTTAACTTAAGGGTTTTAATTGCCCAAAATGAAAGGTCAGGATTTTATTTGCCAAAGGTGACAAATCCTAGGGAGTTACTTGCAGTTTACCTTATTTGTATTTAACATTTACTTTTTGCCCTTAAGGAATTAAGCACACTTCCTAGAGCTCCCTAGTATTATGTTTTGGCAACTCTCACCATTTACTTAGGGTCCATCATAAAAAGGAAAAAGGTCGAATATCTTCTTGTCGTATTATCGTAATAGAAGTCTTAAGAGAATTTTCGTTTGTACTTTATCACGTATCTTTGTGTGTCTCGGTGTGTATTGATAGGGAACTGATTATTTGATAGCGCTGGCAAGTCCCTGACTTCGTAATGCGTATCTGGCTGTCCACGTTATAGTGTAGCGGATGGCGGATGGCCCTAACCTTTCTTCCATGTTTTGAAAAAGAAAAGAAAAATCAACTTCATCCCGGGTTGAGTACTAGCACTTCTTTATTGGGGCATAGAGATGAACTTAGTAAAATATGTAGCAAAGAAGCCTTAAAATTTTTACTGTCAGAACCTCCACTTCGTAGTGAATTATTGAAACCAGTGACATTTTGCACTGGCTCATGTGTAAGTAAAGTTGAGTCTTGAGATGCAAATTCACTGGTGCGAAAAAGCTGCAGCTTTGTTGTCCATTTGCAAGATGTAGCCAAATGACTTTGTTCAGTGTCAGGTGCACACAATATTGGCTTGATATTTAAGCAATGCTATTTTGAGTCTTTTTCATAAGTTGTTTTGATATTGGAAATTTGCAACTCGTTGTCAAAGCTGTCATTGTTTTGGATTTGATGTTTTTTTGTCTCCCAAGTCGTGGCTTGACTTGATATTTTATGATGGTCGCAGGGTTCTTCAAATTCCTCAGTAGCACCAGAATTTTCCCTTGTATGTTGACAGTGGATGGAAATTGTTGTTTTGAATAGGCATGGTTTAGATAGAAGAAAAATTACACCTCCTTCAATACGATATTAAACAAAATATATGGAAAAAAAAAATCCAAAGAAAAAAGGATGGAAGAGAAGAAAGAAAGAAGATAAAAATGAATACCAAAGAGGGCAAAAATTGTAAAGTGCCCCCAAAAAAGGAAGATGATGAGAGGGAATTTGAAAGGAAAAATAGGAGGAGAAAGAAAAGAAATAAAAAATTGGATAAGGATGAAAGTAGGGGGAATTATGAGGGATGCCTCTGAAATTCAATTGACAATCATGTCTACTTCGGAAGATGACCACCTGAAATGTAAAAGGTGATCTGTGACATGCTCTGAAGCTCTTGGCTCTGTATTATCGTGCAAGAAGATTGACCTCTGTGATGAAGAGGGAAGGCAACTCGTGGCAATAGATGTGGAGCTCGGTAGCTGCTGGTGGAGGTGGACGTGCCTGCCTCAAATTTTATAGCCTTTAAGCCAAATGCGGTGAGGGATCTTAATTGATAATTGTCTGCGGCCTTAATCTATATCTCGTCCTCTGTTTTGCCAGAGCCATAGTAGCATAAACAATGTCCGTGAATATTACCTGGCTGTGAGTTCCGGTAATAACTTGTTTTCTTCTCTGCTTTGTTCTCTTGGGGTAATTTCTTTGAAGGGCATCAAAGACACACAGTACCATGAAATTATTGCTTATTTTTGTACTAGTGCAACTAGTTCTCCTGACTCACCAGAATATCTTTCCTCTGCTATATGAGTTTGGCTTCATAAGATTTGTCCCTTGTCGATTAGGATAACGTGTTCAACAATACTAGTGTGATTGTCGTCGTTATCGTCGTCACAGAAGGAAAGTTAAAGTAACGATAACTAAAAGTTGAGTAGCTCATTTTAGGACAGGTTGGTGAGTATCCCTGGTTTGAGCAAATAACTGTTTGAAGATAACTAAATTCAAGTAGCTCATGTCAGATGAACTGTTTGAACTGTTGTGGCAGAGGGTGAAAATTTGCTAGAAAAAAGAAGCAATTGAACCTTCCTCGTTGCTGTCGCGGGTGGCCATTACCCATTGGCAAGTTAGGAAAATTGCCAGTGCAGGAAAATTAACCTTTCTGTAGGAGGATAGGAGTGTCCCTTTCTTTTTTTTGACAAAATATCCCCATAAAAAAAGCCTAAGGTAGTCATCTCCTAGAAGTTGCAGGAAGAGTAATTGGGGTTTGATTCAAATGCATCCATGGTGTTCGACGGTGACAGCAAAATGAGGATCTTGTCGGCTGGCATGGTGTTCATGGTGACTTGACCACATATTGGGAGACGACAAGAGAGAAACTTTTTCTTGGTTGTCTTTGGTTTTTAGGGCAAATGATGGGAACGTTATGAAATTACGTGTATAACTTTGTAAACGGGTGTGCAAAAAAAGGTGGGGAGACTCCTATCCTCTTACTAGTGGTGGGTAGGTTAAATTTGTCCATATATTTAAATTTGTACATATGTATAGATATGTAGTAGTACATATATAGAAGTCTATATGTCTATGTATGTGTATCTATGTTCAACTCTGGGTATGCAGTATGTTTTATGTTTTATACACACATATAGTTGTATTTGGTGAAAATTTGATGTCACAAGGATAAGGGTTAAGGGAAACCCGAAGTTTTAAAAAGGCATACTATATCCAAGGGCTTTAGGATTAGTAGCATTGAGACATGTGCACCACAACTTTTGTAAGTCTAGGAGTAGGATTGAAGGTGAATAAGTATGGGTGTGGGAAGCGGTATTGCTGCATTTTAAAATAGTTGAGTGCTTAAAAATAAGTTAAAGTCTTCTTGGAGAGCTTCTGCTCATGCTTTTGTAGTGATTATATTTCTTTTTTGCTATTAGGTGTCCCTTTGTGAATAATGATTGCCTTGTACCAAAAAAAAATTATGATTGCCAAAAAGAATTTATGGATGAAAGTGGAGAAGTGCTTCATGGGACACTTGTGAGATCAGCTCTGGTACATGGTGATGTTGGGCCACTAAGATGAGTGATAAAAGAAGCATAGATGTAGGTGGATGAGTGGTCATAGAAGGGATTATGGGGTAAAAAAGAGAATATTTGTAAGCATCAATTAAGGAGAAAACGGGGCGAATCGCTTGATGCAACATATTTTTGTAGATTTTTGGATGCCCCGGGTGAGTAAAAAGTAACCTGTGCCAAGTTGGTAGAAAAAAGTTTGGGTAGTATTGAAGAATGAGTTTGGACAGACTAGAGTGGAAGAAAATGATTAATCTAGCAGATTCCAGCTAGTTTGAGACAAAACTTGGTTGAGGTGAGGTGAGTTGAATATATGTATTGAAGGTAGTGGAAGATTGATACATATAGCACAGACATTGCATCAATGAACACATAAAAAATTTGTTCCAAGATTGACAATTGAAATCAATACGATGTAGCACAAGCCCGGAGTTGTTACTTGGAGTGGTACCATACAGTCGTCGCCATCTTCTTCTTCTTCCTTCTTGTCCTTTTTCGTCCTCCTTCAGAAATAACGTATTTTTGTCTTTAATAACCATGATGATCAGATTGTGATTTGTGTCAATATCGAGGGGATATCTTAGATCCATGATTTCTTGATAATGTTGAATATTTTAAAAATCAAATTACGACAAACTTTTCTCGACTGCCTAATCGTATATTGAATCTCGTCTTGCAGGTTGATTATGCATGCACCCCTGAAGAAGTTCAGCAGCATTTCCAGTCATGTGGAACTGTGAACAGGGTGACCATTTTGACTGATAAGTTTGGCCAACCAAAGGGTTTTGCTTATGTGGAATTCCTTGAAGCAGAAGCTATTCAAGAGGCCCTTAATCTGAACGAATCTGAACTACACGGTCGTCAGTTGAAGGTAAACTCTACCCATGCCCCACACATATTTTCCGGATTGTTGTTCTGGCGTCTTTTTTTTTTTTCCCTTTCTGATGTGGGGGTTAGGGATGGGGATGGGGATGGAACTAAAGTGAAGATGAAAAGTACTGATCTCTCGTACTTGGTGAAGTCAGGAGACTCGAACACATTGGTATTTGTTTGAGTATTTGAAATATTTTCTGATGTTATAGTGATCTCCAGCATCAAACTTTCTTGGTCATTGATTATTTTTATGCTTATTTACAGGTTATGGCTAAAAGGACTAATGTTCCTGGGATGAAGCAGTTCCGAGGAAGGCGCTTCAACCCGTACATGGGTTACAGATTTAGGAGGCCTTACGTTCCACCTTATTTCTACTCCCCCTATGGATATGGGTAAGTTACTTGTTATCAACCACCTTTGTCCCTTTGATTACTTTGCCCATGCTACTAATGCGTACTTAACTTGCTGTGCTGCAGGAAGGTCCCAAGGTTCAGGAGAGCTACGCGGTACATGCCCTATTACTGAATAAAAACAGGCATCAATAGAAGTTCTGGTAATAAGATATGATCACTTCAGAAAGCAAGTTTTTCAACCTATGTGTTCTGAGTTTGCATGATCTCTTTCTAGACATCGTAATAGTGGTGCTTGGACATGCCCATGGATTGCCAACTAAGTTGAGGAGTGTTAAATTGAATGTTATATTGGAGACTTCAATTTACAGTTCTGCGTAACCATTGCCTTTTGCTTCTGTTTTCCTTTTCTGAGTTTCTACTCTGGTCAGTGTGTCTACCGCAACCTAACCATTACCGTTCCCCTGATTATGGATGCTGGCTGTTACTTGCACCGAGGCAAAATAACAAGCCTTGAGCACCTCCATTAGAACTGCACTCCGAGTTTGTTTGCGCCATAAATAGAAATGGCTAAGCATTTCTCCAATACCGAGATACCCACATCAAGAAGTCACTACGCCATATATACATTGTTTTTATACTGCCGCTTATTCAAGCTACATGAAACATACATGTATTCCGACACAATCCATCACATTATTTTTAAACCCAACAAGGCCACTCGCTAATATCCATTGCCCAGGAACGCTGAGTGCCACAGCCTTGAACCTTCTTGTGCAGCATCACTTCAATGACGGGGCTCGTCAGGACTTGAAGAGATCGAGTGTCTCAGCTCCGAGCCTTCTTTCCCGTAGCCGCCCGGCGATGATAAAGCCCAACTCGAGAGATTGAGAAGCATTGAGCCTGGGGTCGCAATGTGTATGGTAGCGAGTGCTCAGATAATCATAGGTCAAGTTGCACGACCCACCAACGCACTCGGTCACATTTTGGCCCGTCATCTCCAAATGGATCTCTCCAGGGTGACTCCCTTCTTGTTTTTTTTGGTAGAATACGTGAATAGCTTTGATAAAGTAAGGTTACACAATCAATCTGAGCTGCAGATATTATAGGTCACGACATTCCCATGACTCGGTATACATGACCGCAAATGTCAAAAATTAACGGCAAACCTAATAAACTTATACACATTACAATTGAACTATCTCACATTTTAACTCAACTTAAAGTAACATGCACAGTCTACAGGTTTAGGAAGCCAAAAGAACAAAACGTAAAAAATCACAAGCAAACAAACAAAATGTGGTAACAATAGTGCAGACAACAGGAACTGCACAATCCAAATGTGAGCACACCGATTAAGGAGGCGCAGCACACCACCTAGATCTTCAACACCATAAATTTCATCATTTTACTATCCATTATCAAATCCGAACCAAATTTCACAATACAGGGCAGAGCAACCACTACTTTCCCGCAGTATATCGCAGTAGACACACTCAGACACCAAAAAGAAGCCCAAACCCCCCTCCCCCCAAACCCCCACCCAATAGATTGCCTAGAAACCCCAAATGACAGATCTCTTCCCCCTCCCCCCTTCCCCTCCCCTCGAAATCCCCCCCCCCCCTTTCTCCCAAGTATAAATTAGCCCCCCCTACCCCACCCACCCAAGACCCCGGATTCCCCAGGACACCCAAAACCGTGGTTAAGATCCCACAACACTAAACCATCCCGTTACTACCACCGACACCACACCCAAACACAAACCCAATCTCCACCTCTGCATATCAGGGAACAGATAAGAAAGAAAAGCATAAATGAAGGAGCTTTCAGAAATGACGGTCAAGAAACGCCGGTGAAGTTCCGGCCATTCCCGACGAAGGTGGAAAAGGGGACGAAACGAGCAGATCTACTTAGATCTGCCTATAACGACCGAGATCGGAGACTTATGGAGAGGTCAACATCTTCGATTAGATCTAATGAGACGCACACTGCCGCCGACCGCCCATCAATTGCGCCGTCGGTCACTCTCACGCCTTAAGCCTACCACCACACGAGATGAAAACTATAGACTGCTCGCCGGAATGGCTGCCGCCCAACGCGCGCTGAAGCACGGTGGGGCGGCCATGGTGACTCTGTGGAAAGTTGGTTTTAGAGAGAAGGCAGAGAGAAATAGTGTAGAGAGAAGGCACAGTCATTTGCTCTTATACGTATCCGTTACTTCTCCCTTCTTGTTTATGCACATCAAAGAATGTTTGTACCTCTGCCTGCAGAATGCATACAACCACCTTATAAACCTGCTGAAGAGAGGACCAGATGCACTCTGCATTGTGTGCACATCGTACTCCTCACACGCGTGTAGGATCCTTATATACAGTCGACACTCCAATAATTACTATTCATGAAGTAAAAAATTAATCCCTAATAATTTATTATTCTCCGGGGAACAAGCTTCTTCTATATAGTAATATACTCGATACATTCTAACATTTCATAAGTAATAATTTTTAAAAAGTCGCTTACTAGTTATTATAACAGCCCAAAAGCGCCAACGAAAGATGAGGGAAGGGGTCACATAGGGCTTTTTGTGCTGATGCCCTCTTCGTATGGCATTTCCTCTTTCTTATGTACTGTTATTAATTATTATAAGATAAAATATCTTCACGAGTAATGATTTATATGCAATGTATACTCCAGAAATCGTACCATTAATTTATTCGAGTTAATGAACTAATAAAAACTAAAATAATATGCAAAATATAAAAAAGCATGACATTAAAACAAGAAGAACAAACCATAAAAGGCCTTGTTTTCACCTTAAGAAGATCCCGAACCTTGTGCAGTTAATAAAGTTACAAGGAAAAGTGAAGTACATATAAGAAGCTCAAACTACGGATATCGGGAGCTTTGTAAATCTTAGATTAAATTAAATTAAATTAAATTTGTACTTCAGTTGACACTAGGATCAAAAAATTGGATAGGTGGCCTTATTTGTGATACCAACATTTTTGATAAACAAAAAACTATGACAAAAATAAATTAATACTTTTAATAGTTAATTATAAGAAAGTCGATAAGAGAAAAGTGTTTATAATAACACGTCCCCAATCCAGGATTGTGATTTGTGGGGAACCAAAATAATTGGATGACGTCTAAAGAAACATAAATAAAGTAGTCAATGGGCCATGGACGTGATAAATGATTCATTCAAAGTGCACCTATATGAATAATTGTGGCAAAATTATCAATTGCTCGATCACCAACCAGCAACAATTAGTTGGAACTTTATTATGATGTCAGTTTGAACCCCTTTTTAATTATTAGTAAGAAATATAATATTGATCAAAGTATTTCCAGCCAAGAGATCTAGCTAGGTCTACTTGAAGGGGCAAACTTTTTGTATATGGCAAATCAGAGTTTAAAAGTTTTTGTTTCAATTGGAAAGATGACAAGAAAGGTTGGTGAGAGAAATAACCATGCTATACCAAGATAGCATCGAAGGTGGGAGTTCTGCGTCCACAAGGTGCCCTTGTGGTGTTAGTGTGTGCGGAAAACCACCACTTTACGAAAGCAGACTGTGCCCTCGTGTTGGCACCTGTCTCTGGTTTTTCTTTACCAGACCTTCCTTTCCCGGAGACTTCTTCTCCCACCGGTTACCATCTACAACCATAACCAACCTCACCTCCCTTTCTGAGTTGTCTACAGAGAGAGTCATCTTTTAACTCCAAAACCTTCTACCTCTCATAGGAAAGAGAACTTTTCACCACCATAGAAATATCTCGCGAGTTCACATCATGGAAACTGAACACCTCCCAGAAAAGGATACTGCGTGGAATTGGGTTTGGGATTTTCACGCACGGGCAGATCTTTCAACAGCTTGACCGGGCCTTGATAGGTGCCCTTGTTGAGAGGTGGAGAAGTGAAACGAATACGTTTCACTTCCCGCTCGGAGAGATGACAATTACCCTAGAAGATGTAGGGTTGATCTTAGGGTTGCCGGTGACGGGGCGGCCGGTAATTGCTCCTCCGTCAGAAGCAACAAATAAGAGAACCGCTAGGGACTTCTTCACTTCGATACCCCAGGATCAATTTAGCAGTGGTGGTATAAAGTTGAAGTGGTTGGTAGATACTTACGGGGTTTTGCCGGAAAACTATACGGGCCGTGAGCTTGTGCTGTACACACAAGCCTTCCTCTGGTAGGTGATGGGGGCAATTTTATTCCCAACGACGTTGAAGAACACGATCAGCGTGAGATATTTACCGTTGTTGGGTAACCTGACGAAGGTTGGGGATTATGCCTGGGGTGCAGCGGTTCTTTCGTATCTGTACCGAGCATTGCACAAGGCAACGAGGCCCGACTCCAAAGCCATATGTGCATGTCTCTCGCTATTGCAGGTATATCATATAAATCATGTCTTCGTTATTGTTTTTTTTTTGTTGAATAGACGATATCAATATAATTTCCCGTGTTCTCAGGTGTGGTCTTATGAACACCTTGCTCCCGGTGCACCAATGCGTAGGGATGGAACCGATAAAGTGTGGCCTCGGTTGCGTGCTTAGGAGTACAGCTGGAGGGATAGCCACTACCGCAGGAGAGTCGATCCCCATCACAACATTACGTACTATCGAGGGGAGTTCGACCGTCTATCTCGGGGCCAAATGATTTCGGCACTGTACATACGTTTGGCGCAACGGGTGGGAGAGTCGTTCGTCTTCACGCTCTCCGGGTTACAGCGCACACCCTTGATCCACTTCGAGGTCACAGAGTGGCAGCTACCAGACCGAGCAATGCGCCATTTTTGAGTTGGAGCAGGGTTTGCCAGCCGATGCCCCAGATATGAGGGTTAACAGGGACCCACCGAATGTCGGACGGTTGGGCAAGGCCAATGCGCACAAATTGTGCGCGGCCGAAATAGAGCTTTGGAGTTCTTGGCAGGACACACTAGCGGCCATCGTCTCGGAGCCGGACCCCGTTATCAGCATCGAACAGTACGATGAGTGGTACTACCGTATCACGCGGAGGAGAGTAGCCACATTAAACTTTGAACGTGGGGAGAGGTATGCGCCTAGGGGTCAGATCAATGAGCGTATGGCATACAATCTCGTAAGTTGCCCAACCAGTCTGACTTCTCTTGAATTTGTTGAATATAAATTTCTGATTAAAGTTACTTATTTTTTTATCTCTTTGGATGTAGGTTAATGCCTCGCTTGCATTCTTCCAGAAGTTGAGTGAGCGGAAGGATCTGGTGAGCGCAATGGGCGAGGATCTTCGCCAACAGGCTGCTGCACTGGCTTTAGGCTGCGGGAATTTTTTATGCCAAGCATCGGGACAGTCTTCGGTCGTCAGCCCGGGAATGGGTTATACGGGCGTCAGCCAGGGATACGGTGATCCCTCCGGACAGGCTTCATGGGTGAGCCAGGGAGTTGGTGGTCCCTCTGTAGCGGGGATGGGACAGGCTCAAGCGTCGTGGGGCGATTACAGCAGCCCTCCTTCAATTTGTTCCCGGACCCCCAACCCCTCTCTCAGAGTCAAGTCACGCAAGACTGGCCTTTCGAAAACTACGGTTTCTCGGAGGCACTGTCCATTGTCCCGTGGGCGGGACCTATTGGCGCCCCCGGAGGGCAATATCCCTCGTTTGACCTCCCCGGAGGGCAATATCAGCAGGTGAAAGAAATGGCCGGAGAACAATATCAGTCGGCCAGGGCCCCCGAAGGAGATTATCAGCTGGCCGAATCAGGAATTACTGGACAATATTCCTTGCTCTTGCCACCCGGCGGAGAGCAAGATTTGTCGGTTGACCCCCCTAAAGCAGGCCAATATCCCCGGTCGACCCCGAGGGCAATATTTGAAAGGGCATCCAGCGAGGACCCTAAAGCCACATAAATGCGAGCTAATCTGAGCCCGTTATTTTAGCGGGCGCCCCCGAGACGGAGCGTCGTATGACGTGGATCACCCGGAGGGCTTGGATTACAATTGCTCGTGGTCAAAGATGGCCTCGCTGGCACCAGGAGCTTGGTTAGACAACGGTGTCATCTCGCACTACGTGCAAATTCTGAGGCAAAGAGGTCGAGAGCAGCCAAACTTCGGTCCGCACGTTTTTATCTTGGATGTTTTTTTTCATGGCATCCTAGTACAAGAGTGGGACGACTGGGTCAATTCAAGGAAATGGAGAACCCTGGACCAGTGGAGACCGTCGGCTAACCTACAAGCATATCTTGCTAGGGATAGTCCAGTGAGCGCAAGTGTTGGCGACGTGTTTCTAATCCTATTTATAGGGAATGCCCACTGGTACTTGGTTTGTTATGAACCAGTAGAGAGGACGGTATCAGTCATCGACAGTCTCTACGATGATAAACCCGAGATGCCTGTTTTAGACATGAACAAAGGCATAGGCCAGTTGGATGCCATGGTAAGATCATGTTTACTTCTTATTGTAACTTGCATATTGTAAAACTGATTAATCTTATTATGTTTGGTATGTTTAATTTTTAATGCTTATTATGTTTCTCGCAGAATCTATTTGCTGCCTTGGTCAATGGTAGGCGTGCCGAGAGGGTACCGCGTAGGCCGAAGCTCATTTTCCGCTTGAAGAAGCGTAGGCCCAAGCAACATAATTCCTCAGACTGCGGCGTCTTCGTCTGCATGTACATGGATTACATTTGTCGGTCTAAGAGCCTCAGGAACACCGTCTGGAGCCGAGAATGCATACAAGGCTTTAGGTATAGGATGGCTTGGCAAATTATGAATGGCCGGCCTAGAACTATTAGGTTTATTGTAAATCCGTGTAATAACGAGGATCCCGCAGGGGATGAGGGTCCCAATTGACATTGTAACATTATAACATTATATTCACTTTTTTAATAAACATATATTGAATGCGATTGATTTGATTTGTGTTGACATCAGTTGATCGGTGTTGAATGCGATTGATTTGATTGACCAATATCGTTGTGTTGTTGAATTCAGTTGAGTGTTTGATTTGTGGTCAGAGATAGCTTTTTTGGCTCATTGACTGATATGTGATTCGCTTTGAACGGTGGGAAACAAAGTGTGGGCCAGTTTTGGTTTATGTCTTCCTACAGGGCCGTCCGCTATATAGTATAGCGGACGTAGAGAAAACAAAAAAAAAAAACTAAGTGTTGGTTTCTGTCTTTCTGCAGGGTCGTCCCCTATATAGTATAGCGGACGTAGAGAGAACCAAAAAAAAACTAAATGTTGGAAACTGTCTTTCTGCTGGGCTGTCCGCTCTACTATATAGCGGACGTAGAGAGAAACAAAAAAAAAACTAAGTGTTGGAGATTGTCTTTCTGCTGGGCTGTCCAATCTACTATATAGCGGACGTAGAGAGAAAGAAAAAAAAACTAAGTGTTGGAGGCTGTCTTTTTGCTGGGTCGTCCACTCTACTATATAGCGGACGTAGAGATAAACAAAAAAAAAACTAAGTGTTGGAGACTGTCTTTCTGCTGGGCTGTCCGCTCTACTATATAGCGGACGTAGAGAGAAATAAAAAAAACTAAGTGTTGGAGGCTGTCTTTCTGCTGGGTCGTCCGCTATATAGTATGGCGGATGTATAGAGAGAAAAAATTAAGTGTTGGAGACTATGTTTCTGTTGGGCCGTCCGTTATACTATATAGCGGACGTAGAGAGAAACAAAAAAATTAAGTGTTGGAAATTTGTCTTTCTGCTTGGCCGTCCGCTATATAGTATGGCGGATGTAGAGAAAAAAAACTACGTGTTGGAGACTGTCTTTCTGTTGGGCCGTCCGCTACATAGTAAAGCGGACAGCCATGCAAAGAAAAACTAAGTGTTAAATTACAAAAAAGCAGCATCGTTGACACAACGTGACATTGGAGGAGCATCTTCAGTCATCTTCATCTGACACTGGAGCATCGGAAACAGATCCAAGTTCGAAGCTCATGTTCCAGTATACTTATGCTTCATTGTTGTTGCCATCTTCATGTGCATCACGTGCCATACGACGTAAGTTATGCCTACTTTGACGAACTCTCATTCTATTATTTTCTTCACGTATTCGATGCAGTGCCCTTTCAAGCTCCATGTGTGTAATTCGAGGCATGTTGATTGCCTTTTGTCGAGGTATGGGTATATTCATGCGCCGTGAATCAGCTACTAAGACCTCATATTCATTCATCCGATAAGACCATTCTGCATGTAATGTATTAACATAACGTGATGAGTAACGCAAACTTGGACGCAAAGAATAGTGAAATTCATCTTCGCCCGCCCAGTAACGACCCATTGCTTCAAAAATATCTCGTGGAGTATATGATATTTCCAGAGTTATTATGAAACTGGGAGTATATCACTCTATGCCCTTTGCCCTTCATGCAATGCATGTACTTATATATACTTTGAAACGGGACCACTTTATGAGATGCTACAGGTTCAACTTTATGAGATGTGACAAGTCACTGCAATAGACCAGAGACTTGTCTTGTCACCAAAGAGACTTGTCTTGTCACCAAAGACTTGTCTTCTCACTGACACGGGCATGCTATTGTCTCCAACTACCAATTAAGCAGGGTGTCAGTGTCCAGAGACTTGTCTTGTCACCAGAGATGGGCAGGCTATTGTGTAGCTATCACACCAATATATTGTGTATGTGTGTGTGTGGGCTTATTTATATATGTTACCCATGCTCATCGCATTAGATGTACCTAAGTTAAATGGCAGGAGTTCCTGATAGTTCTAGTTATCGGGGACGTGAGACTATGTGGTTGTTGTGTGAAAGGAACGACGACTACAAAGAAGTGAAGTACACGGATCCGAGAGAGTATTATGTAGGTTTACGAAGAGAATGGGCATATCGAGTTAAGGAATCGGAAGCACTAGACCAAGATCTCACCACGCTGAGAGCACCTGTGCCGCAACGTCGTTCACTTAGTATGTCGAGGCGTAATGTTAAGCAGTGTAAGAAAGCTGTGTGCCGAATCCGTATGGAGAATAACCGGATATTTCTGCGTAGAAAACGATTTTACATGCTTCAACTTGCGGAAGAAATGGCCGAGGCTAGTGGGAGGCACCTCAATTCAAACGAGAGAAACAATATTTTAACCAATGATCAGTACTTATCTGATGAGTATATGTCAAATGAAGAGTGATATATATATATATCTCTTCCTACTACATGTTAGGATTTCATTCCAACTAGCAGTTATCCACATGTCATTCTAATTAGCGAACCCCGTCTTTCGATTTTTCAAGTGTTGGGAATTTCTGCTGCGCCGTCCGCTAGACATTGTAGCGGACGGTGATAATTCTGTTTTAATAAATTGGTGCCCGAAGACTTGTTTTAGCGACGGAATCAACAATCTCAATATCGTTTGAACAATAAATAACGTACGATTCACAATCAACAATCTCATTATCGACGGAATCTCAAACAGCACAACTAAGCGAGAAAAAATTCAGAAAAATAATGAACATCAACATAAATTTATTCATTCATAATGAACAGAATTTAGGGTTCAACATTGGGGGAAAGAAATTTTTTCACTAGTGCTCCGATCAAATATGAAAACATGAAAATCCCACCCTCCAATGTGTTCAAACACTACAAAGTCCCCGAGTTGGAGGCCATGCTGCCGCACGAATTCGTTCCAACCCTCTGCGAAAGTAATTTGACCTTGGAGGCCGCGCTTCATCTTGATTCTTACATGCCATGACCCCTTGCGGCTAATTAATCTTGAATCGAAATAAATTGTGGTAACCCAATCGGAAAAGGCTACCGGTATGTCCTAACATATTCACAATACAAAAAATAGGGTAGTTTTTAACCAAAGATCAAACGTTTAACACACGAAAACATAGAGAAAGAGGGATGGCCTACAAGTTCATTCTCAAAACCAGGCATCATGACCTTGAAGAAGTGTCTGCCTGCAAGGTGCATGTTGCCAATAAATTCGCCGTTGCTCGACGAATCAGAAGCCATCACGCCGGGAATGTCGATGAAGGCGCCGCGACGTTGAGGGGAGGACGGGGCTGTCGCAGCGTCAGGGGGAGGACGGTGGTGTCGCCGGAGATGAGGGTCACCAGAGGTGTGGGTCACCGTAGATGGGGTAGCGACTTGGGTTAGATGTTCGAGACAGAGAGAGAAACGGACGGACTGATAAGATAATTGCCCGATCTGATTAATATATATAATAGGATCGAGTCGTCCGCTATATTGTGTGGCGGACAAAAAGAAGACCAACAGTTTTTCTACGATTTCATCCGCTATATTGTGTAGCGGACACGAAGAACACCAACAAATTAGGGATCTGCATATCCGGCCGCTACATTGTATAGCGGACATAAAAGGGGTACAAAATTTTCTAAGGTCTTGGAATTTTAACTCTGCAGATCCGTCCGCTACATAGTGTAGCGGACGGGGCTAATAAAAATTAAAAAAAAACTTAAACTTAGATTTGATGGCCTCTCATAGGTCCATCAGAAAAAAAATTCCAGTATTCGGTCGAAAAATTATTAAAAAAAAATTACAAAAAATTATTACAAATATCAAACAGAATTGATGGCTTATACAAAAAATTAAAGGTCCACTGCAGCTTGTTCGTCCTCATCTTTGGCGTCATCTTCTTCCCCGTCTTGCAAACCCCCTGGACTTATCCATAGTGCCTTATAATGGTTTCGCTTGTCGTGGTTGGTCATTTTGTTGCACAATGCACACCTTCGCAGCTTTTTAGGTTGAGTTGCCGTTTCAATAGAGCTTTTCATCAGCGTAGATCTCTTGCGGCCTTTCGTTTGCGATATAATTGGATCCAACGGCCGGATATCATTGTCGTCTTCATCCCCCGGCTCGTCATCTTCTGATCCTGTCGTAGGCTCGGTGTCAACCGCATTGGTGACTGAAGCTGCTTCGAACTGGTCGACGATGGGCTCTTGCTGCTGAGCTACCTCGAGGAGATGTTTATAACCGACCATTGTAGCAGCAGGCTTTACGGACAAACGGGTGAACATCGTCACCAGATGATTATACCGCAACGTCTCTGATTCTTCAAAGTCAGTATACGGGTGCTCCGGAAAGGCAATGGTACCATGCAACCTGTTTGCACCTTTCGTCCACCGTGGCAAGACGTATTTATCGGGGATTGTCCTGATATTCTTCTGGGTGAAAAATTGCATAATGTGTCTACACAGGATGCCATGGAACTCAAACTTCTTACAAACACATGTCACCGAGTCCGTCAATGTGTCGTGGCTCACCGTATATATTCTACGCAGCTTCTCAGGGACGAGGTCATTCACGAGCGAATAAACCTTGTACTCACGCGTAGACTTATCTGCCACCTTGTTTATACAGTATCATCCCAATTTTTGCAGCTCTACTTGGTGTAGCAAGAAGATCTCCTTCGTATAGACTTTGGCACCGTTCAGCTCCAGCGGGGTCTCAAGCAACCTTCTCCTCTGTTTGTACGTGGTTGCAAAGTCTGTAACCCTTTCTTTCACGAATAACGACGCAACCACTTTCTGTGCGGATGTGACGAAACTCTTCAAATTGGTAGATGTACCCATGTAACTATCGAACGTGGCATTCATAGATTCACTCTTGCCCGTCGTTTTCATGCCCGCAGAAAAATGCCTCCTCGTGTAAACACCAATCCATTGCTCTTTGAGCTCGTACAAGTGCTGGAGCCACTCGTTGTCTTGCAATGAGTAATCCTCAACAAGCTTTTCCCACCTCTCCTCAAATTCCTCAATCTTTAACGACTTGCTAACGCACGTGTCAAAATCCTGTTTAAAGTCTGGAAACTTTGCATACACGTGATGCAAACGTTCGGGTATTTGTTGTTTATGTGCCAAATGCACAAGTTGTGTCGAGTATCTGGGAAGACGGTGGCAATAGCCTTTTTCATTGCCAAATCTTGATCGGTGATGATAACCTTCGGTCCTTTGTTGTTCATGGCTTCCAGCCACGCCCTAAACAACCATTCAAAAGAACTCTCGCTCTCGTCCTTTAATAAGGCGAACCCGAACAGGATTGAGTGATAATGATGATTGACCCCCGTGAAAGGGGCGAACGGCATCGAGTACTTGTTGGTACGGTATGTCGTGTCAAAAGTCACGACATCCCCAAAATGCTTATAAGCAAGCCTCGAACGACCGTCGACCCAAAAAATTGTGCTAACTCGATGCTCGTCGTCAAGTTTATAATCGAAGCTAAACTGCGGGTCCTCCATCTGCATCCGTTTCAATAGGCTCATTGTGGCTTGAGCATCATTGAGGTCATACGCAGCTCGTCTATGGGTTCGGACCGCGTTACGAACGTCTATCGTGTTAAAGTTTAAGTTTTGAATTCCCCCGGCCTGTTCAGCAAGAACATTAATCATGTCAGTAGGTCCTAGCCGCGCATCGCTCATTGTGTGAATGAGGCTCCTCGTGACCTTACCCATCTTCTTGTGCTGATTCATCGGACTCACCTTAGAAGGGGTTACTAACGGGTGATTGTGTGCCAGTTCCAGGCTGGTAATAAGCCAATGATCTTGCTTGGCTTTATAGCTTACGAACATCTTGACCTGGCAATTCGTTCGCGCAAAATAGTCCCGTCTTCTGCGCGAATATCCTATTTCGTCATCACTGTCATCGTTGCCTACACGTGTCTCATTTTGCACTGGGTTTCTGCCCCTATGACACTCGTATAAGCGAGAACATATCTTTTTCGTTACATTGCTCGTTCTTGTAGTCTTTATTCTAATGTCAAAACCAACCCTCAATGAATACGGAAACATTCTCTAGCTTCTTCCAATGTTTGAAAGGTTCATCCTAGATACGAATCACTAGCATCTACGGGACTGTTGGAGCTCGACACGAAATCAGACATTGTGAAACAAGACCTATGTAGAAATAGACTACGCTTAACAATCAAATGACATTTTCAACTGCAAATATTACCTAAAAATTATCTTGAAGAATAAATCAATTTAGGATGACAAATATACCATATACATAATTTCAAAAGTCTCCCATTTTGCTAATTATAGATTAATTGAACATAACAAATTAAAATTACTAAGATAAATAGACAAATTCATCATGCCAAAATACAACAAACGTATCTCAAAAAATTCGAATTTAAATAGAATACATTTGTCGAAGTTAGCGAACCTCAAAAAAATCAAAATTAACTACAATAAATTTATTTAAATTCTACAAATTAATTTCTAGAACATCACAAGTTGATGAATATGGTGACAAATTTCTAGAACAT
This sequence comes from Escallonia rubra, assembly GCA_033065855.1. Taxonomy (NCBI): domain Eukaryota; kingdom Viridiplantae; phylum Streptophyta; class Magnoliopsida; order Escalloniales; family Escalloniaceae; genus Escallonia; species Escallonia rubra. The sequence continues at coordinate 254,548 of JAVXUO010002014.1, forward strand.
CACCAAAAATCTATATTTTTTTGTCAATATATATATATATATATATATATATATATATAATTTATCAGTCAATCCACCCATAAAACATTTGAGATCAGAAACTTACCTTGCTTGACTGAAGCTTGAAGCAAGTGTTACTCGAAGCTTGAGGGGAGCCGAAAATGGAAGCAGGTGAATCTGAAGGAGAAGAAATTTTTGCCGACATGGCTGAGAATTAGGGAACTTTTGGGTATAGGGGCAATAATGTCCGCGATACTGTATATCGGAAATTATTTTCGACACTTTGACACGTGCAGAAATAAAGACCTGATGGCAGACTCTCTTGGCGGGCGACGGGATAGGTCCTGACAGGTGTCAGATTAGGAGACGTCCGCTACACTGTATCGCGGACGTCTTTTTGTTGTAACGTGTCAAGACTTGAATGCCGTCCGCTATACAGTGTCGCGGACAGGGGTAGAGGGGCAAAAAGGTAAAAAAGTACGTCCGCGACATAGTGTCACGGACGACTGACAATTTTCGAAAAAGGCGCGATCTGGGCCGTCCATCTTTCAGGATGGACGGCCAGATCGCGCTTGCAAAGGCTATTTTGCTAGCTCTCTCAATGGATCAGCTCCCATATATATATATATAAGTGTGTGTGCATGTGGTTTCTTTTTAGAGAAATAAGGATCATAAGCTGTGGGTATAAATTTATAGAGAGGAGGAGATGGAGTTGCAACCGTGAACACCGTGAGTGTGAAATTGCAGTGTGTGTTGTGAGTAATTTAGCGCAAGTATGTGAGTAGTGAGTGTGCATTTGCAAGTAAGTGTGTTTGTGGTGTGTTTATAGTCAAAAAATGTTGAAACTTTACAGAAAGAGTTTTAGGCTAATACTAGAATTTCTGGTAAATGTTTATATTTTTTTGATAATCTGTGTATTTGTCATATTTACTGCAATATCAGACTTTTTAAAATTTGTTAGAGCCTTTAAAACCACGAAAATATTCTGGAAACATTTGAGTAATGTTTTTACAGTATAATGAAGACTCAGTAAAAATTTGGTCATTTTTGGAGTTGATTTGTTATCGTTTCCTGTATCGCATTCAATTTAGAAAAAATGAAAAATAAAGAAATAGTTTTAGTGTCTTTTAAATCCTGATTTTTATTTCTATAAGTTTTATACATATATTAAGGTTTGTGTAAAAATTATTAGTCTTTATTTTCAGCTAGAAGCAATTATGGCAATTTATTGGTTTTTAGTGTATTTAAGGAAATTATTTTTAATTCGAAAATAATCAAAAATATTCAAAAATTATATTTTTTATTCTATATGCTGTATTAAGCTATAAATAATGTTTAATGAATGATAAGGACATTTTTGTGATATTTTTGAGTCTTGGGGAGTGTAACGAGTTTCGGGGTAGGTTGGCCGTATGTGAAACCGCTCTGAGTTTCATCATTTCTGGGTAGAAAAATGGATATGTGGTGGATAGTTATATTAGGTTTATAATATAGCTGAGTGGATAGTGTTCTGATAAATGACTTTGCCAACCTAGGTTAACTTCAAGGATTTGATCGAAAGCATTTTGAGCTTCAGCGCTTGGATCGAGGTAAGGGATTTTTATCCGAAACCCAGTTTCATCTATTTGTCCTCATAAATGTTTTTTTCTATTTGTCATCAAACTTTCTTCGGACTCCGTTATAATTGTTATGAAGTTGCATCGATTGCCATTAATACCCTGCTTTGAGCCATATATGTTTATTGAAATTCCTTTTCGATGCTGCATATTTATTTCTCGTTATGCATCGATTTAATCATTGCATCATCAATTATTGCACTCTGCATATTGACATGAGTTATTATATTGAGGAGTTATGAGGATGGTATGTATTGGGGGTGATATAAGGATGGTCTGTTATTGTCGGGAGATGCTAGTACCTTGAGGATCTAACTAGTGTTCATATGCATATGTAACCACAGTGTTATTGAGCATCGCCTTTGTGGCTTTGCTAAGTGATTACCCTGCACTGCCTGTGTGGCTTTACATATCACTTATGTTCAATATCATTTGCATTGTTTTCAGTATAATTGAAATTGATTCTGTCTATTTGATTTGAGGGATTGAGATGAATCTCTTCCCGTATTGCCATTGCAATGAACTCTTTCAAATCGTTTGTATTCTTATGAATTTTGAGCGACCTTACTGAGCTCCCAAAAGCTCACTCTTTTTTTCTGTTCCCCTCTGCAGGTAATAACCAACAATAGATTGTATTGAGTATGGATTAGATCTGAATGAAGGAAAGAGAATTGCAGTTTTGGTCTTGATCATTAGAACCCCTGCGTGGGATAGTATTAATGTTAAAAAATTTTGACTCAGAATTGATGTTTCAATTGTGACAGTACATTTAGAGTATTGTACGATTCGATGTTTTAGTTGCTATGAAGGATTAATGGTACTATATTGGTAGAGATTGAGGGTATTATTGTCTTAGAGAATTGATCGATTGAATGTCTAACGTTCCGAAAAATTTCAGGATGTTACAAGAACCCTTTAATTCTTAGGGTAAAAAACTAAATGATAAAACAAAAAACAAAAGATAAAAGAATTAAAAGAAAAAAGATGTAAGATGTTTTAAAAATCTGAAAAAGTCCAAAATATTTTCTTTTCTTTTCTCTCTTAAAAAGAATACCCTCAGATCCACGACCTTGTCCGAGTCTTAACATATTTGCAAAGGGATTTTAAAGACAGCTTCACCGCTCTGGTCGCTCAACACGTGAAGAGAGCCATGGATTTGGAATTGCTAAAGAAGAATATTAACGCCCAAAAAAATGAACCAAAAAAAAAAAAAAGAAGAAGAAAAAGCAGGGGAATAACCAAAAAATTTAAAAAAAAGGAGGAGGGGATAAAGGGAGATCCTAAGAACAAAATTGATTGGTAATACAAGTCCGATGATGAAAGAAAGAAAAAAATTATGGAATGAAAGGAAAAGTTGGCCGCACTAGAGTCACCGATTGCTTCAAAGAGAAAATTGGACGACCCAATGGATCTCAATGCCCTTAACATAGTTTAGGAAGACATGCTATCTCCAAAATTCAAGATGCCCATGGGACGTCAGATCCAAGGATACATGTGAAGATATACATTCATGCATTAGTTCCTCATGGAGTTAACCATAATCAATTGGTCGAACTGTTCAATAGGACTTTAACTGGGGCTGCTTCTTGATGGTTCCTTACTCTTGACAACTCAAGAATTTGTACATGGGAGGACGTGATGCATGAGTTCATTTACCAATATCAGTATAAGACGATCTCAATATTACCCAAAATCCTATTAAAAGTGGCATGCACAAAGTTTGATTGAAAATATTCCAAAAAGACTCACCAGAGGGGCATTCCCTAGATAATTGAATATGATAAGAGGAAACAAGTCTTATATTTTGTTGGTGAAAAAAGCATTAATACTGAAGACTCTGATTTTACCTTTCCACTATAGAATAATCTCAAAGAAAGCCCCTAGTAGATACTCACTTCACTGGACAATAAACAGTAAAAGAAGAATCCAATAGAGTTGATATACCGGAGACCCCTCCACATCAATATCATGAATGAATCCCACTAAAAGACTAGACAGCTTAGAAAATGTAGGTAGGCAAAGCCCCTGTAGATAGAAGAAAGCAACTTAAGGTATTGATAAAGACAAATCTATGACGAAGATAATATTCATTGCAAGTTTGGGAGACATCTTTGAATTAAGAACATTTATATTGCCTGATAAAATCGATTATTCACTTCAAGATCCATTTCTAATGTTTTGCACAAACCGTTTTGTCATTAGAGTTTATAATAATGGTACCCACTTTGTTGATAAGTCTATCGCTACGCAGAGTCATGGAATTTCACCGAAAAGAAAGTTGATTCTTAATTTAAGCACACGAGTTTAAATCCTTAAGACTACCAAGAAAAGGTTGAGCACAAGGGAGGTACTGAGGGTGTAAGTTGATGTAGGCGTGTAAACTGATGGATGGGCTAATGACTAGGCATGGAAAAAAAGTCATTTTGGAGTGAATGGGCTAATCATATCAAGTTGACTTTGAAGTGCATGACAAAAAAAGTTATAAGATAGTTGAATGTGTCTAAGTCACTGGATGGAGTCGTACGGCATTTTTGTATCGTAATTGGAGTGATGGAGAAAACATCTGAGAGCGGAAGTGAAGGTTTTTTCAACCACACAATCTTTCTCAAAGTAGGGCATTAGAGATGCAGGATAGGTGGTAATGAATGGGTCTTCATACAAGCCATAGGGAGGAGAATACACTACATCATAGTATAATAAAGCTTAAAAAATTACATGGACAATTATATATCTCTTTTCTTTTTAACATTTTTCCATCAAACTTTTGCCCTCGTCAGCATGTAAAAGTGCTCCCCAAAACAAGCATAACCATAAGGACAGCTCTCTACTCATTGCTACAAGAAGTGGAAAACATAAATCTTGTATAGTACCGACTACTCACAGAATCCTTTTTTCTCCATCGAGACCCAGCTTGCCGCCCCTTCCCCCTCCAACTCCCAAGGCTGTGAGGGTGGAAGGGGAGGCCTTCTCACTGTTATTTTGCTTCCTCCATTTCCTTCTGCTCCTGTTTTCCACATCTTTTGTTCATCCTTTTTGGGCATCCCATTGCTGCCTCCATCTGCCACCACCCTCCTCCACCCGCCGATCTCCACCACCACCCTCAGATCGGCTTCCCTTCAGCCATAAAATTACTTCCTCTCATTCGCTATCCTTAGATCTGACAGGTTTGTCCAGATCCGTCGCAGTCACCGGACTTCTGTTCCGGTTGGTTTGGGTTGAGCTTTCCGATGCGGGTCCGATATGGTGGACTTATGGCTTGAAAATGGCGGATCTAACAGAGTAGATGATATTGGTTCCCTTCGAGCTGCGGTTCGTTCAGATCCGGCCTTGGGAACCGGCTCCATCTCCTTTGGTTCCGATATTAACCGCGGCAGTAATGTAAACTGTCACTTTATGCGGCCCATGGATTTGATGCCTACCGGCATCTCCTCCACCCTGTTACCACTTAATCTGGATTTTCAAAATCCAACAGTGGTAATATTTACCGTTACTGTTTTCCTCCAAGGCCATGTTGGCCAGCTCCAGGGTCAAGCATCTGTTGTTGTTTGTACTCTTTTTCTAGTACTTTTTGTACTCTGTTTCCAGAGCCAAATGTTCGTTTGTGCTCTTTTGGTTGTACTTCTATGTTTTTAATTAATGCAATTGTCGTTTGACCAAAAAAAAAAAGAGCATAACCATAAGGACAACTTTGTACATTGGACAAAATGAAGGGTAGGGTGTAAGTTAAGAAGCAAGTACAATAAGGCTCAAAACTCAAATATGATAACAAAGTCCCTTATGTACCTGAGCTCAGATGGTAATTAAGCTACCTATATATGCCTATTTGAAAAATCAAGTCTGATATATATATATATATAGGGAGCTGATCCCTTGACAGCGCTGGCAAAATAGGACATCTTGCCAGCGCGATCTGGCCGTCCATCCCGAAGATCTCTTTTTTTTGCGGCGCTGTCAGTCGTCCGCTACATAGTGTAGCGGACGGACCTTTTTACCATCTTGCCCTCGCTCACCTGTCCGCTAGACTGTGTAGCGGACGACATTCTTGGGCGCACATCGTCCGACAAAAAGTAGTCCGCCACACTGTCTAGCGGACGATTGTCACAACTGCACAATTCTGACACAATTGTGACTTGTCTGACACAATTGTGACTTGTTGTCGACAATGCTGTCTGCCACACTGTCTAGCGGACGACTGTCACAACTGCACAATTCTGACACAATTGTGACTTGTCTGACACAATTGTGACTTGTTGTCGGCAATGCTGTCCGCTACACAGTATAGCGGACAGTATTGCCCATCCCCAAAACCTACTCAATTTTCTTTCAGCCCAAAACCTACTCAATTTTCTTTCAGCACAATTTTCTTCTCCTTCGGACTCGCTTCCATTTTCAGCTGCCTTCAACCTTTGAGTAACACTTGCTTCAAGCTTCGCTCAAGCAAGGTAAGTTTGCTTTAAGTTTTCTTGATGTTCTAGAAATTTGTCACTATATTTATCAATTTGTGATTTTATACTCTAGATTTTTTGTGATGTTCTAGACATGATGTTTATCAAAAAGGTATAATTTGTTAACTTTATATTTAATTCATTATAGTTTAATTCGATTTTTTGGCATGATGAATTCGTCTATTTATCTTACTAATTTAAATTTGTTATGTTCAATAAATTAATAATTGTTAATTTGGAGACACTTTTGAGATTATGCATACGGTATGTTTGTTATCCTAAATTGGTCTATTCGCCAAGGTAATTTTTAGGTAATATTTTCAGTTAGAAATGCCATTTGATTGTTAAGCGTAGTCTATTTCTACACAGCTCTTGTTTCACAATGTCTGATTTCGTGTCAAGCTCCAACGTCCCCGTAGATGCTAGTGATCCGTATCTAGGACGAACATTTGCTACGTTGGAAGAAGCTGAAGAATGTTTTCGAGCGTATTCATTGAGGGTTGGTTTTGGCATTAGAATAAAGACTTCAAGAACGAGCACCATAACGAAAAAGATATGCTCTCGCTTATACGAGTGCCATAGGAGCAGAAACCCAGTGCAAAATGAGACACGCGTAGGCAATGATGACAGTGATGACGAAATAGGATATCCGCGTAGAAGACGGGACTGCTTTGAGCGCACAAATTGCCAGGTCAAGATGTTCGTAAGCTACAAACCCAAACAAGACCATTGGCTTATTACCAGCCTGGAACTGGCACACAATCACCCGTTAGTAACCCCTTCTAAGGTGAGTCAGATGCATCAACACAAGAAGATGGGTAAGGTCGCAAGGAGCCTGATTCAGACAATGAGCAATGCGCGACTAGGACCTGCCGACATGATTAATGTTCTTGCTGAACAGGCTGGGGGAATTCAAAATTTGACCTTTAACACGACAGACGTTCGTAACGCGGTCCGAACCCATAGACGAGTCGCGTATGACCTCAATGATGCTCAAGCCACAATGAGCCTATTGAAATGGATGCAGATGGAGGACCCGCAGTTGACCTTCGATTATAAACTTGACGACGAGCATCGAGTTAGCACAATTTTTTGGGTCGATGGTCGTTCGAGGCTTGCTTATAAGCATTTTGGGAATGTCGTGACGTTCGACACCACATACCGTACCAACAAGTACTCAATGCCGTTCGCCCCTTTCACGGGGGTCAATCATCATTATCACTCCATCCTGTTCGGGTTCGCCTTGTTAAGGGACGAGACCGAGAGTTCTTTTGAATGGTTGTTTAGGACGTGGCTGGAAGCAATGAACTTCAAAGCACCCAAAGTGATCATCACCGATCAAGATTTGGCAATGAAGAAGGCTATTGTGACTGTCTTCCCAGACACTCGGCACAACTTGTGCACCTGGCACATAAGCAACAAATACCCGGAACGACTGCATCACGTGTACGCAAAGTATCCAGACTTTAAACAGGATTTTGACAAGTGCGTCCTCAAGTCGTTAACGATTGAGGAATTCGAGGAGAGGTGGGAAAAGCTTGTTCGGGATTACTCATTGCAAGACAACGAGTGGCTCCAGCACTTGTACGAGCGCAAAGAGCAATGGATTGGCGTTTACACGAGGAGGTATTTTTCAGCGGGCATGAAAATGATGGGCAGGAGTGAATCCATGAATGCCACGTTCGATAGTTATGTGGGTACAGCTACCAATTTGAAGACTTTCGTTGCATCCGCACAAAAAGCGGTAGCTTCGTTGTTCGTTAAAGAAAGGGCTGCCGACTTTGCAACAACGTACAAACAAAGGAGAAGGTTGCTCGAGACCCCGCTGGAGCTAAACGGTGCCAAAGTCTATACGAAGGAGATCTTCTTGCTATACCAAGTAGAGCTGCGAAAATCCGGACGATACAGTATAAACAAGGTGGCAGAAATGTCTACGCGTGAGTACAAGGTTTATTCGCTCGTGAATGACCTCGTCCCTGAGAAGCTGCGCAGAATGTATACGGTGAGCCATGACACATTGACGGACTCGGTGACATGTGTTTGCAAGAAGTTTGAGTTCCATGGCATCCTGTGTAGACACGTTCTGCGGTTTTTCACCCAGAAGAATATCAGGACAATCCCCGATAAATACGTCTTGCCACAATGGACGAAAGGTGCAAACAGGTTGCACGGTACCATTTCCTTTCCGGAGCACCCGTATACTGACTTTGAAGAATCAGAGACGTTGCGGTATAATCATCTGGTGACGATGTTCACCCGTTTGTCCGTAAAGGGTGCTGCTACAATGGTCGGTTATAAACATCTCCTCGAGGTAGCTCAGTAACAAGAGCCCATCGTCGACCAGTTGGAAGCAGCTTCAGTCACCAATGCGATTGACACCGAGCCTACGACGGGGGTATCAGAAGATGACGAGCCGGAGGAGGAAGACGACAATGATATCCGTTTTTTGGATCCAATTATATCACAAACGAAAGGCCGCAAGAGATCTACGCGGATGAAAAGCTCTATTGAAACGGCAACTCAACCTAAAAAGCTGTGAAGGTGTGCATTGTGCAACAAAATGACCGACCACGACAAGCGGAACCATTACAAGGCACTGGGGATAAGTTCAGGGGGTTTGCAAGACGGGGAAGAAGGTGACGCCGAATATGAGGACGAACAAGCTGCAGTGGACCTTTAATTTTTTGTACAACTTTATGACATTTGTAATAATTTTCGGAGGGATAATTTTTTGACCGAATACTGGAATTTTTTAAAAATGGACCTATGAGAGGCCATCGAATCAAATCTAAAGTCTTTATTTCAAAAAAAAAAAAATTTGTAAGCCCCGTCCGCTATACAATGTAGCGGACGTCATCGACTTTTGGTCTTTTACGTCCGCTATATTGTATAGCGGACGGCATCGAAGTAAAATTTTTGGTATTCTTTTACGTCCGCTATACAATGTAGCGGACGTCATAGCAGGCAAACTTTTGGTCTTCTTTAATGTCCGCTATACAATATAGCGGACGTCATCGCAGTAAAACTTTTGGTCTTCTTTTACGTCCGCTATACAATGTAGCGGATAACTCTATCCTATGATATATATTAATCATATCGGGCAATCGGCTGTTATCAGTCTTATCTGGAGGGCACTCTCTCTGTCTCGAACATCTAGCCCAGGCCACTACTCCATCTCCGGCGACCCACATCTCCGGTGACCCACAACTCCGGCGATAAACCGTCCCCCCTCAACGCCGACCTCGATGGCTTCTGGATCGGAGACCACCTACGATTTTATTGGCAACTTGCACCTGGCAGGCAAACACTTTTTCAAAGTCATGATGCCGGGGTTTGAGAATGAACTTGTATGCCATCCCTCTTTCTCTGTATTTTCGTGTGTTAAAGGTTTGATCTTTTGGTTAAAAACTAACCTATTTTTTGTGTATTGTGTTTGTTAGGACATACCGGAAGCCTTGACCAATCAATTTACAACAATTCATGAGAGTGCAAGATTATATAGCCGCAAGGGGGCATGGCAGGTTGAAATCAAGCTGAAGCCCGGCCGACCCCAAAAAAAGCAATTCGCAGAGGGTTGGAACGTCTTCGTGCGCCAGCATGGCCTCGAACTCGGGGACTTTGCAGTGTTTGAACACCTTGGGTGGTGGGATTTTCAAGTTGTAATCTTTGATCGGAGCACTTGTGAAAAAATTTCTTTCCCCCAATGTGAACCCTAATTTATTATTAATAAAATAATTTATGTTCTTGTTGATTGTGTTTCGAAATTTTTCCTCGCTTAATTGTGCTTAATTGTGTCGTTTGAGATTCCCTCGATATATTGAGATCGTTGATTGTGAATCGTACGTTAATTGCAGAAACTGATTTTACGTCCGCCATACAATGTAGCGGACGACATAGCAGAAACTGATTTTACGTCCGCCATACAATGTAGCGGACGGCGCAGCAGAAACTCCACCCATCAACATTTAGAAAATTTGGTCTTCATTTTACGTCCGCCATACAATGTAGCGGACGGCGCAGCAGAAACTCCACCCATCAACACTTAGAAAATTTGGTCTTCATTTTACGTCCGCCATACAATGTAGCGGACGGCGTAGCAGAAACTCCACCCATCAACACTTAGAAAAATTTGGTCTTCAATTTACGTCCGCCATACAATGTAGCGGACGGTATAGCAGAAACTTTGATTTTACGTCCGCTATACAATGTAGCGGACGGCGCAGCAGAAAGCTCCACCCATCAACACTTTGAAAATTTTGGTCCTCATTTTACGTCCGCCATACAATGTAGCGGACGGAATAGCAGAAACTTTGGTCTACATTTTACGTCCGCTATACAATGTAGCGGACGGCGCAGCAGAAACTCCACCCATCAACACTTAGAAAATTTGGTCTTCATTTTACGTCCGCCATACAATGTAGCGGACGGAATAGCAGAAACTTTGGTCTTCATTTCACGTCCGCCATACAATGTAGCGGACGGCGCAGCAGAAACTCCACCCATCAACACTTAGAAAATTTGGTCTTCATTTTAAGTCCGCCATACAATGTAGCGGACGGCGCAGCAGAAACTCCACCCATCAACACTTAGAAAAAATTGGTCTTCAATTTATGTCCGCCATACAATGTAGCGGACGGTATAGCAGAAACTTTGATTTTACGTCCGCTATACAATGTAGCGGACTGCGCAGCAGAAAGCTCCACCCATCAACACTTAGAAAAATTTGGTCTTCATTTTACGTCCGCCATACAATGTAGCGGACGGAATAGCAGAAACTTTGGTCTACATTTTACGTCCGCTATACAATGTAGCGGACGGAATAGCAGAAACTTTTGGTCTTCATTTATGTCCGCTATACTATATAGCGGACGGCGCAGCAGAAAGCTCCACCCATCAACACTTAGAAAAATTCTCTACCTACATTAGTCCGCTATACTATATAGCGGACGGCACAGCAGAAAGACTAAACTTCACTACTTAGAAAATTTTTGCACCATTTCGTTTTCCACATTTCAATCATTCCCAATGAGGCCAAAAAACCAACAACTGAAATCAATCAATCAGTAATCGACAACAGAAATCAACACAAATCAAATCACACCAATGAATCACGGTTTATGTAAAAAATACTGTTATGATACAAATCAAATCACACCAATGAATCACGGATTCTCGTCATTAGCCGGATTTTCTATAAACCTAACCGCTCTAGGCCAGCCTTTCATAATTTGCCAAGCTATTCTATATCTATAGGCTTCAACTTCTGCTTGGCTCCAGACGGCCGCCTTGAGGCTCTCAGAGCGACAAATGAAATCCATGTACATGCAAAGGAAGACGCCGCAGTCCGAAGTGTTACGTTGCTTGGGCCTCCTCTTCTTCAATCGCCTATCGAGATTTGGCCGCGCCGGTACGGGGTCACCACGGACACGATTGACCATTGCACAAAAAATATTCTGCGAGAAACAGAAAATGGCGTAAGACACGAGTTAAAATTTATGGCAAGATAGAATCAGAGCATTATACAGCGATCGTAATATTACCAATGAGTCCAACTGGGCTCTGTACATCTGCAGCACAGGCATACCGAGAGTATCGTCGTGGAGACTGTCGATCACCGATACGACTTTACTTGTTGGGGCGTAGCAAACCAAGTACCAGTGGCTTTCCCCTAGAAATGGGATTAGAAACACATCGGCAACACTTACGCTCACCGGACTATCCCTATTAAGATACGCTCGTAGGTTAGCGGACGGTCTCCAATGGGCCAACTTTTTCTTCCCCCTATGTTCGACCCACTCCCGCCATTCAGACACTAGGATGCTATGAAAAAAGGCATCCACCAAAAAAACGGCCGGATAGGTCGGCTGCTGCCGACGCCTTTCCTTCAGAATCTCCACGTAGGTGGAGACGACACCGTTGTCTAACCAACTCCCCGGAGCCAGGGAGGCCATTTCTCCCCACGAGCAACTGTAATCCATGCCCTCCGGATGATCCACACTATACGACGCGTTGTCATGCCGGTAGCCGCTAAAATAACGCTCTCTGATTATCTGGCATTTATGCGGCTTTAGGGGTTTCAACGGATGCCCTTTGCGATATTGCCCTCGGGGGTCGACCGGGGGATATTGCACTCCTTCGGGGGGGTCAACGGGGGGGTATTGCCCGCCTTCGGCAATAGATGGTCCTGCCCACGGGACAATGGGCAATGTCTCGGACATATTGATGTTTCTGAAACCCCAGTCTTGCGTGACTTGACTCTGAGAGAGGGGTTGGGGTTCCGAATCCAATAGCAAAGAGAAGGAGGGCGTACTGTAATCTTCCCACGGCGCTTGAGCCTGGCCCATGGTGCTTGGCGGTCCCCAATCACCACCCATTTTCGGTACAGAGGGAAAACCATATCCCTGGCTCACTCCCGAAGTCTGTCCTGAGGGATCGGTGCATCCCTCGGGAACAAACGGCCACTGCCACCCCGGATAACCCATTCCCGGGGTGACGCCCGAAGGCCGTCCCGATGCTTGCCACAAAAAATTCCCGTAGCCATACGCCAACGCTTCAGCCTGTTGGCGAAGCTCCTCGCCCATGGCATCCACCAAATCCTTCCGCTCGCTCAACTTCTGGAAGAAGGCGAACGAGGCATTAACCTACATCCAGAGAGATAATAAATAAGTAACTTCGTACACACTTAGAATGATCAAGTTCAATTAGAAGCACTGGTTGGGCAACTTACCAGATTGTATGCCATGTGCTCATCGATCTGACCCCTAGGGTGGTACATCTCCCCGCGTTTAAACCTTACTGGAACTACTCTCCTCCGGGTGATGCGAAAGTACCACTCATTGTACTGTTCGATGCTGATGACGGGGTCAGGCTCCGACACAATGGTCGCCAGCGTGTCCTGCCAGGAATTCTAGACCTCAATTTCACGCGCGCACAAGTCATGCGCATTCGCCCTGCCAAACAGTCCGACAGCCTCATATCTGGCGCGCCGGCTGGCAACCCCTGCAGGCAGTCAAAATGGCGCATAGCGCGATCTGGCAGCTGCCACTCTGCGACCTTGAAGTGGATCAGGGGTGTGCGTTGCAACCCGGAGAGCGTGAAGACGAACGACTCTCCCACCCGTCGCGCCAAACGTTTGTACGGTGCCCATCGCATCTGGCCAGGAGATAACGAGTCGAGCTCCCCCCGATAGTATGAAATGTTGTGATGGGGACCGTCTCTCCTCTCGTAGTGGGTTTCCTTCCGGCTGTACTCCCAGGCGCACAACCGAGGCCATACATTATATGTTTCGTCCCTACGCCTTAGTGCGCCGGTAGCAAGGTGTTCATAAGACCACACCTGAGAGCAAAGACATTAAATAAAGTATCGTCAACATTTATTGTCCATTCAACAAAAAAAAAAAACAACAAAGAGAACGTAATGAAGAATTGTATGATATACCTGCAATAGCGAGAGACATGCACATATCGCTTTGGAGTCGGGCTTCGTTGCCTTGTGCAATGCTCGGTACAGGTATGCAAGAGTTGCTGCACCCCAGGCATAATCCCCAACCTCAGCCAGGTTACGCAAAAACGGTAAATATTTGACGCTGACCGTGTTCTTCGACGTCGTTGGGAATAATATTGCCCCCATCACCCACCAGAGGAAGGCTTGTGTGTACAGCACAAGGTCATGGCCCGTATAGTTTTCTGGCAAAACCCCGTAGGTATCTACCAACCACTGCAACTTGATACCACCACTGCTAAATCCATCCTGGGGTATCGAAGTAAAGAAGTCCCTAGCGGTCCTCTTATTCGTTGCTTCGGACAGATGAGCTATTACCGGCCGCCCCGTCACCGGTAACCCTAAGATGAACCCTACATCTTCTAGGGTAATTGTCATCTCTCCGAGAGGGAAGTGAAACGTATTCGTTTCACTTCTCCACCTTTCAACAAGGGCACCTATTAAGTGCCGGTCAAGTTGTTGAAAGATCTGTCCATGCGTGAAAATCCCAAACCCAATCCCACGCAGTAATCTTTTCTGGGTTCTGTTCAATTTCCAGGCGTTGAAATTATCGCTTACTTCTACCGTGTTGACAAGTGCTCTTTCCTACGAATTAATAAATATTATTTAAGCAAAATAAACGATATACAACGTTCGCAACTGAAATACGTAAGCAAAATAAACGATATAAACGATAAAATAAGTATCTTACTCCACCATCCTATATGAGCGTACTGATATGGTTTGCTTGGTCGTATAATACGGACGAATCTTCTGGTCCAGGGTTGAAATCCATTTTTTGCAACTGAAATAATGGAAAGAGGGCAAGGTTGGAAGCGTAAACATTCCCAAACATACAACGCTAGCATATTCAGCGCTAGCATGTGATCAGATAATACGCAATACACATATATAATATATATGTATATACATTGACAAACGCTAGCATAGTGCCGATCTACTTGCCAACGCCGCAAGATGAACTCTAGATTATGAACAAAGAAAGGATTAGTTTGTGAACTTACGTGATTGATGAGACGATTAAAGGATTTCTTGCAAAGAAATTGCGCCGATCTACTTGCCAACGCCGCTGGTTTGATCGTGAGAAGAAGGAATAGTTTGATTGTGAGAAGAAGGAATGAATAGAAGTTTAGAAGGTTTCGAATACTTGCCAACGTCCGCTACACTGTGTTGCGGACGCTGGGATAACGACAAAGTAACAGTCGTGCATCGACTGATGTGACAACTGTCAGGGGGAAGTGGGTGGTTTGACGGAAACAGTCGTCCGCTAGACAGTGTGGCGGACTACTTTTTGTTGGACGATGTGGGCCCAAGAATGTCGTCCGCTACACAGTCTAGCGGACGGGTGAGCGAGGGCAAGATGGTAAAAAGGTCCGTCCGCTACACTATGTAGCGGACGACTGACAGCGCCGCAAAAAGAAGAGATCTGGGCCGTCCATCCCTTTGGGATGGACGGCCAAATCGCGCTGGCAAGATGTCCTATTTTGCCAGCGCTGTCAAGGGATCAGCTCTCTCTCACACACACACACACACACACACACACACACACACATATATATATATATATATATATATATTCCCTGCAACTCAACCAAATTTGATTTTGGTACCCTTTCTTGCCAAACATTATTCACCACCTTTAGTTATTTTTCTTGTTTTTTCTTTCAATTCTTTTCTTTAACACTTCCTCTTCTTTCTTTCTTTATTTAAAGATTTAAACAACATTAACATTTGAATCATCATCATCTCCACTATCAAGAATTTGGTTCCCATCAGATAGAACCTTTCACAGTTTGATTTACAATGAAATACATAAACATAGGCAGTGATAAAGTGACTTACACACCCTAATTAAGGTTAAGAAATTGACTAAAGAAAGAAAGGCCATAATAATTCAACCAAGTGGCTAGCAAGCAGAAATATCAGATATATAGTAAACAAAGTAATATGTGGTGCTTAAATGATGGCCTTCAATTATTGAGAATGCTTGTTTTCAAGAGGGCACATGCACAACTTATATTCTTTTGATGTTTATTGATTCGACTATTTTATTTTTTGCGCCATAACTTTTGCCTAATATGCCATTTCTAGAGTTTTTAGCCTAAGCTATATTTTTTTAAGATAAGTGATCCACAATAGAGGAGAGTGGGTGAGCTTAGATAACAAGATAGAGCGTTGATATCGATGTTACACCTTATTATCTTGGAGGATGGGATACGGATTGACTTGATTCTAGTGAGTGAAAAATATGGTTATAAGGGATAGTTTAGGAAAAGATGCCACGACCTCTTCTTGATCAATGCGACACCTCATACAAATGTTTAGATGCAAAACCAAATCCTTCTAAGAGGTTTGTTATATCCAACTTTCAAGAAAATGAAATTTTGACTGTAAGTTTATGAAGTGATCATCAAACCTTAGAGCGAAAAAGAAATTTCAAAGAGATAGACAACTAGACCTAAAATTCAAAATTCTCAATTTTATAAATTCTTTCACACTACAAGAAAAATATCCTATAGCAGCGCTCTACGGCAGCGGTCGTAAAAACCGCTTGTATTTACCATATACGGCAGC
Source organism: Escallonia rubra (assembly GCA_033065855.1). Taxonomy (NCBI): domain Eukaryota; kingdom Viridiplantae; phylum Streptophyta; class Magnoliopsida; order Escalloniales; family Escalloniaceae; genus Escallonia; species Escallonia rubra. Next base: position 270,683 of record JAVXUO010002014.1, read on the forward strand.
GGTTGTCGTGTCCCGCTGCTGTAGCTCATAAAATTTTGCTTGAAAGTTAAGCGGGGCTGACAATTTACGCCCAAAAAGGCCCGCAAATACTCTCTCTCTCTGCCAAAACTTTAATCAGCCCCGCTCTCTGAACAAAGACCACCAGGTTTGCCCCTCTCTCTCTCTCTCTCTCTCTCTCTCTCTCACCCCACACGCACACACAAACGCACATCCTATTATCTTCTCTGTATTTTGATCCAAATCTGATCGATTGCTTCATCTTCTTTAGGTAAGACCCTTCTTGCCATCGTTGCCTCCACCGTGCCTTTCCAGCAATGGATCTACCACATCCCACCCACCATTACTCAATTTGACTCATATTTCCATGGATATAGTTCTATTTAAGGTCAGATAATACTAATACCATCACTATGCTCAATTGCTGACTATGTTTGTTGACAATTGTGCAAGCATGCTACTAACGTGGTGATCAATTGATGAAGGAAATCGAAAAGAACAGGTCCGTCTTTTCCATGATGGAGCTTTTGGGTAATTTCTGGTTTTCAATAGAAATTTTAATGTTAGTGTCAGTCACAAATTTAAAGACGAATACTCTATATCTATCTCTACGTCTCGCATTATTTGGAGAATTTTTAATTTTTTACTTTGTTTTTGGAGTGGTGGTGTTTAATCTCCTCGTGATGGCAATCAATTTGCTGTTATTGAACTCCTTTTAGGGTTAATATTGCTGTAAATCAGCTGTTCTTGCTTTTAGGGTTCAATATTCCTCCATGGAAGCACAAAAGATATCATCAGCATGAGGAACGAATCCATAAGTATTGCCATAATGAATTTCTCACATGACATATACACTAGAGTTCTGCCTCAGATATATTCATGGCAAATGCTATATGGTATTAATGCGTTAGCAGATCATATATTTCTTTGTCTTGCTTGAGATAGGCTATAAACTAATTTAAGTATTATGTTCATACAATGGCAACAATCAACTGCTTTTTGGCTTAAAATGTGTGGTTTAAGAGCTGCCAAACGCCATCACATAGCTTCTTCACATAGCCTCGCACTTCTGATTTTGGGTATGCACCATACTTATGTTCATTACTTCTTTAATTACCTCAGGTTCAGTCACGGTAAGTAGAGCTTGAGGACCTAGCCAACAAAGGTAAGTCTTCCCTGGTCATGTAACTTATAACTATTTGGCTTTTCCATTAAAGGGCTCAACACAGTTCCTTGTAGTTTAAAAAAAAGCAGCCAAGCAAAAAGGGGGAAAATATTATATACAATACAAAAGCACCCGAGGAGGTGCTTTTTGCCACATTGCATTTTTTTTTTTTCATTTGAGCAAAATCTTATCCATTTTTAGTAGGACAATAACTCCATATTTGCCTAACTTGTAACTCTACAGCGAAAGCTTAAGGGTTCGTTTGACAAAATTTTTTTTTTGGTTTTCAGTTTTTAAAGAGTAGTTTTTTAAAGAGCAGCTTAATTTTTTTTTTTTATATAAAAATAAGTGGGTGTTTGATAATCCCTTTTTTTTTTAGTAATTTTTTTTTGGTGTTTGGTAACCCTTTTTATTTTGACTTTTTTTTTTGGTGGTTTGCGGTGGCGGTGGTGGGGTGTAACGGTGGTGGTGGTGGTGGCTGGCGACCGGAGGTGGTCGCCGGCAGTGGCAGCCGGCAGTCTCCGGCGGTGGTCACCTGCGGCCGGAGGTGGCTGCCGGTAGTCTCCGGCAGTGGTCGCCGGCGGCCGGAGGTGGCTGCCGGCAGTCTCCGGCGGTGGTCGCCTGAGGTGGCTGCCGGCGGTGGGAGGGTGGTGGTGGTCTAAGAAAAAAAAACCAAAAGTGAATAAAAAAACCAGTTTCTGGAGTTTTGTGTTTACTCTTCAGTTTAAAAACTGGTTTTTAAAATTGAAAAAAAAATGGTTACCAAACGCTCCTTTTTTTTCAGTTTTTAAAAACTAAAAAAAAAAGAGCAAAATTTTTTTGTCAAACTGGCCCTTAGTTTGAGAGTTTGTGGTACTTGTATCAATTGCTATGGGCTTATGGCATTGTGTTCAAGGTATGATTCCAGCAATGATAGTTACTGTGGAAGCCATGCTAGAAAGATAGAGAGCCCATCAAGGTAAGGAGATTGAGGCGTGTGAAGAATTCAGAATTTTGACCTCATAAATTATTTCAAGGACTGCTTTTGGAAGCATTTATTTAGAAGGGAAGGACAAATTTGGTATGCTTTTGACTTAATAAGGATAGACACCAAGAGTTACTGGGAAAAAAATGACATAAAAATGTCTACTTGATTGGAACCCTAAAGAAGACTTCTAAGATGAAAATGTTTTAAATTTTTTACTTTTTTTGAATTTTGAGTTTCTATTTGTTACCCTAGGAAATAATGAGAGAGAGAATATGACTCAAACGAAACAAAAATTAATGACTAAATAGCACAAACAATCACATAAGCAAAGCATACCATGGTAACAGACACCACATATAATGGGAAATGCAAGCCGGTACAAATCCCTACCAGACAGTACACTTAAGGCTAGGTTTGACAAAAACAATTTTGCTCTTTTTTTTTCAGTTTTAAAAACTGAAAAAAAAGGGAGCGTTTGGTAACCATTTTTTTTTCAATTTAAAAAACCAGTTTTTAAACTGAAGAATAAAAAAAAAACTCCAAAAACTGGTTTTTTTTTTCACTTTTGGTTTTTTTTTTTAGACCACCACCACCACCCTCCCACCGCCGGAGACTGCCGGCAGCCACCTCCGGCCGCCGGCCACTACCACCACCACCGTCGACCACCGCTACGCCCCACCACCGCCACCGCAAACCACAAAAAAAAAGTCAAAATAAAAAGGGTTACCAAACACAAAAAAAAAAAAAAAACTCAAAAAAAAGGGGTTATCAAACACTCACTTGTTTTTATATATAAAAAAAATTAAACTGCTCTTTAAAAACTGAAAACCAAAAAAAAAAAATTTGTCAAACGAACCCTTAGCAAGTGTACCAGCCGATAGGCCAGAAAGGTTTTGTCTTTATAGTAAAATCCCTAAATCTATAGTGGCCGACACACATATACATCGGCCTGCACGAATGTCAGCCAATATATATTAGTGTCAGGCTGATATATTTATAGGAGGTAAAAATTGTAGAGTTTACCTGGGCGATATGCCGAGTCCTTAAACATGGTTTCGATCAACCATCTGATACACTTCGAATACTGTACCGACCGGTAACTCATGTTTTCGAGATATCCCCTCTAGCAGAAGTACTGGCCGATTCTAGTTTGTACTGCTACACTCGGCCTGTGGAAAAATAAAACTAATAGGTGCTATTGTTACATGGAGTATCTGCATGAATAGTTCTGTGTGTGTAGTTTTTTTTTTTTTTCTTCTGTATTGTAGGTTTGAGGTTCCTCTCTTGGCACAATCGCGCAATAAACCTCTTACACTTAACTCCGGTACTTAATATTGGATGATCATTAGTACATGACCAAATTGTTCAATATACCAAACATTAAGAAGCATTTCGGTACCACGCCCATAGAGGTTAGGGCATAGCCGAATTTGCCTCGCGTCTTTAGAAGACCAAGGATTTTAATCATCACCCTAAAATTGGTGGGCTGGGACATTTGTGCGAGAGTGTGTGGTTTCTAAAAGATGAATACACATACACACACTCATAACTAAAATCAAGGTGAAAACAAATATGATCAAACCACAACAACTATGTCTAGCGCTCTTAATTATCCTTAGCATGGTCGCCACCATGATGATGTACATCTGAAAAACCTGGTCTTCTGAGCCGCCATCTAACGTTTAGAATTAACTAGAGATAATTAAAGAAAAAACAAGAAAATCCTAAAAATTAACTCTAGATTACAAATTAAACCATTTAACCTATGAAACCCTAAATTCGGATTCGAGGATTTATATATATGATAATAAGGTGTTAAGCACCTCATTATTCCCTAAACAGGCCTCTACTTTTATTTGGCTTTGATGATATTTACTTTAAAAAAAGAGCAAGAACAAACCTCAATTTACCTAATTAGTGTTTTTAAACTCAACATCAGCGGCCGAGTGGCCTACATACCCGATTGGACAGATCGGGATCAAAACCGCGTACCTCCGAACCTAGGGGAGGTGACCTAAACTTTAGTATGTGGTTTTATGAAAATAGTTATGCAACTAAATTCTATTGAACTGAGTCCGAAAACATTGTTCTTCATTATCCAAGGACCATAATATGATAGTGGGGAGAGAATTTACTCTATTAACTAAGAAAGTTGAAAATTTATACCTTTTAATCTAGATTTCGTAGTTACTTGTTTGGACATATCCGATCTGCAAGAAAAATGTGCATGAATGTGTATTTGGTGATGAATCTACAATTCATTCTATATCTTGATGATGCACTCATAGAATAATACTAGGGCTAATTACACCTATGTCCCTGAGGTTAGGGGGTAATTACAGTCAAGGACACAAAGTTTCAAAATGTAACATTCCGTGACCAAAAATGTTTCAAATGTATCACCCGTGTCCATCCGTTAGGGTTCCATCCAAAAAATATACTGTTCATCATTACGTATTTTAAAAATGGCAATACTGCCCTTGTACAGTATATCCTAAATAATTTTTATGATTTTCAAATTAAACCTTAATTTTTTAAAATTAGGATTTGCAACTAGATTGCAAATTAAGCTTTTGAAATCCTAAAATTAGGAGGATTTGAAACCCTGATTTAAAAATTAGGGTTTCAAAACCCTCATTCTCCAGATCTGATTTAAGGGTTTGATGGAGCTGTTGGCATGGAATGAGGGAGTGGGTTGCTGTGGGGGAGGAGAGAAGAGATGAAGGGGAAGAGTGACGTCGCCGGTGATAGGTTTCGACGCCGGCAGGAGATTACACGCGGTGGCTTGGGGTGGGCGGTGACAAGGAAGGGGAGGTAGACGGGGTGGGCGGTGACGGGGTGACGAGGAAGGAGGAGGCATGTGGGGTGCGGCGCCGGGGAAGGGGAGCAGGCGGGGTGCGGCACCGGGGAAGGGAAGCAGGCGGGGTGGGTGGGTGACGGGGAAGAGCGAGGGGGATGCAGATGGGGTAGGGAGGGGTGGCGGGGTGGGGTGGGGTGGGGTGGGGTGGTTAGAATTAGAGTTTTTCTTTTCTGATTTTCTTTTCTAAAAAGAAACAATGGCATTTAAAAAAATAACTTTCTAACATAAGGGCAATAAAGTCATTTTGTTAAAACCGTTAGGATTTTTAGGGTTCCGTTTGTCAATGGACATAAGTGTTACATTTTGAAACTTTGTGTCCTCGCGTGTAATTACCCCCAAATCCCAGGGACATAGGTGTAATTAGCCCATAATACTATCTTTAGGGGACTTTCAATATGGTTAGGGGGTGCCTAAGTGCTATTATATAGAGGTTTAGGGGCCTATAGCTGCAGAAAAATTGCATAAAAGAATAAGACGCAACCTTAGCCACCACCAGAAAAGAGAATAATTTTTTTTTGTCACAATTACCTTTTACTGGCAGGTGCACTTTAACTGCCAAGGTGTATTGGATGGTAACAAGTGTATCGATTGGTACACTTTCCTTGCAAGTTTACTTTAACACCTTATATATTTCTCCTCGACTCTAAGAAGTTATGTCCGAACGAGATAAGATATGATATCCCAAAAAGCTTTCAACATGCTCTTCTAACCAGCTCGAAGATAGACGATCCTTGAATGCAGATTTCCGTCCAAAGGCAAAAAAGGCTATCTAGTATCCATTCTCAGCGGCAAGCAAGAATCTGTATGTTGCAAGAGCCTACTTGCCACAAAAATGCACGTGGATAATATGAAAATGGGCTTAGAACCCAATCTAAGGTAAACTAAGTTACTAAACTCTAATATGGGTTAAGCCCAACATAAATTTAGTGGACATAACCTTGACTAAAAACAAAAAGAAATAAAGCCGATAAGATAAAATCTAAAAAAATGGGGTATCTACAGTTTATAAGTTGGAATTTTCTCTAGCTGCAAACAAGTTTGTGTTAAGGTGGCGACGATGGTGAATATAGCTTTCTGATACCAACATTGATGGAGTTAGTGGTAAATTAGGCTGGATGGAATATAAATGGATGTTGGCAAGCACCGCTTTAATTAAAAATGGGTTTGGAATACATGGTTGTGGTGGTGATGGTGAGGTTGCGGTGGTTCAATTGAAATTGATGATTTTATGGATGATACAGTGGTGAAGTTGTTGTGGATTCACTACAACAAAAAGATTATTTTTCGACGGAATTTTAGCGACGGACAGAATTCTATCGCTAAAGGCTCTTTTAGCGACGGACTATTACCGACGGAAAAATCCGTCGCTAATTCTCATTTTTTTAATTTTTAATTTTTTAACGGATTTTTTGGCTCAAAAAATGTTTTTTTCCTATTTTTTAATAACTTTTAGAGACGGATTTTTACCGTCGCTAAAAGTCATTAAAATTAGAAAAACCCTACCCTTCTTTATGTTCTCCCCGCCGCTCACTCGTCCCCCTCGTCTTCCTCTCTCTCTCTCTCTCTCTGCCTCTTGATCTCTCTCACCCTTCTAGCTTCGAAGCCCACCTCCACCGCCCCCCTCCCACCTCCCACCTCCCATGGCACCCATCTCCAAAGCCACCCACCCCCACCCCCACCCCTGCTGCCGCCGTTAGGGGTGGAACCACACTGGATCTCTACGACTTCAGAACCCACGCACGACGCACTCTCGCCTATTTCTCTGGTCTCTGCAACTTGCGACTCTCACTATCTCTCTCGAGTCTAGACTCCGGACTCCACCGGCCGGCGGCGGCGACCATACCTCTGCCCTATATCTCGAGTCTCGCCGACGGTAAGTGCTCATCTCCTCATCAATCTCGTTCTATATCTTTAATTTCTCCTCCTTCCATTGATGACTTTTCTATTCTTCAGTAGTTCAATTCTTGTTCTTTTTCTAGAATAGATTTGTTAGATTTTCGTTTTCTTGTTCTTCTGATGGACTAATTGATTGTTAATTTTTTTTAGATTAGGGTTTTAAAGTTTAGGGGTTTCAATTAGAGTATGGAATTAAGGGTGTTATATAAAATTACTTTAATTAGGGTTTTAGAATTAGGTTTGACAAGCGAACAGTGACATGGTCTTTAGCACTGAGTATATCAATAGCAGTTATGCTTTTACTTGAACAATATTCAAAAGGAACCAAAAGCGATAAAGCGTGACAAGAATAATGAATGAAATTTTTAGCTATTTTGGCTTGGCAAATTAGTTGAATAGTCCTGAATCTCCTCTTTTCGAGTTAATCTTTGTTTATGCATATACTTTGAAGTTGCCATTTTATAAAGTGTTTCAATGAACTGTGGTTTTCTTCAATGTTGGCTAGAGTAATGTGTTTGTACATATATCTTGTAGGAAGAAAAGTGTCAACTGTATGCTTTGTCACTTAATGGTTAATCTTGATCCTAAAATATCATTCTTGGTTTTATCTAACTTATTTTACAATTAAACAGACCTATTAGAGTTCCCTTTGGTTTAGGTTTTTGTTCCTTCTGCTCCTTAAATAACATTAAACTAAAAGAACATCTTATATATGCAGATCGATGTGGATATTGGCTCATCATCAGTTGCAAGGAGTGTGATTGGAATTGTCCTTGAATAAGTAACATAGAGATATTTTTCAGGCTTCGGAGCAAGGATTTTAATTTATATTTTTTTAGTTTCAATGAAACTTGTTATTTTGTTTTTTTGGATTTGTACAATGTCATCTATTGTATTTAGTGAACATGTAATTTGTTGTATCGAGTATTAGTTGGTGGTGTTTATGATTTAAATTTTATTTGTATTACTTGAACTTTGATAAAGGATGAATCTTAATTTAAAGAGTTAAATTGTTGTTGGGTTGGTTGGTTAGGATTAATTGTTTGAAGTAGGTTTGAATTTATAAAAAATAACAAAAAAAAAAAAACATTTTTTAGCTTTTTAGCGACGGAATTCCGTCGCTAAAAGTCTTCTTACACATCAATAAATGTTTTAGAGACACATTTTTTAACAAAAGTAATGTTCCTAAAGACTTTGCAATGTACTTTTAGCGACAGAAAATTCATCGCTAAAAGTTTTTGAAATTTTTTCGAAAAAAATTCAAAAATTAGTCAAAATATAGAAAATACCTTTAGCGACGGAATTTCCGTCGCTAAAAGTAATTAATTCCGTCGATAAAAATTGAATTTTTCCCGAGAGACAACCAAATTCCGTTTCTAATCTTTTAGTGACGGGGTTGTCACCAACGGACTTTTAGCGACGGACAGTCCGTCGCTAAAAGTCTTTACTAACAGAATACCCACTTTTAGTGACGGAAAATTCCGTCGGTAAAAGTGAATTTTCTTGTAGTGATTCTAGATAGGTGGTGCAAATGGGTGAATCGTTGTTGCTAGTGGTCATGGGTTCAAGATCGTTGGTTACTCGAGTGGTGACCACTGGTGGGTTTGGTGGTGGCGGTGGGGTGGTGTAGGTATTGGGATGGATGGTGGCGGCGGCGGGGTGGTCACAATTTTGGTTTGCTTTGGTTTGGTTATGGGTACATTGGGGCAGTGGAGTGGCGGTGGTGAACTGTGGTGAAGATCGGCAAAATCAGCCAAAGCTACTTTTGATATCTTTGATGTGTTTCTCAAGAATCAGTGGGTAGGACATGAGAATAAGTGGCTGAATGTGCGACTCAAAGAACAATCAACTCTGAGAATGATGTTATGTGAACTGTTTGAATTCTCCTTAAAATATGGAATTTGTCAACTTGAACACTAAAGATTGTCCACCACATTATCTGGCGCACTATCGTAATTATAAATTTGCCACTATAGAATTTCTAAAAGTGTAAAGATTGTATAAAAGGGTAATTGGGAATTTCTGGCGCACTGCTTTTTTGCAGAATGTGATTTAAGACCTTCTACGCGGCAAAGATGTACGATTCAAGATATGTTGGAAAAATGGAAGCCTTCCCAGCATTGGGTGGGATGAACCCCCCCCCTTCACTTGCCTGGGGAGCCCTGTTTCAGGGATATTTGGCTTATCTCTCACGGATTGCTACTTAACAAATAGGCTACAGTAATGCCACAATGAACACGTGATTGGTAGATACTTGCAAGCTCGCCTACAAATATATTGAGAATGCTCACTAGTGCATTGAGTGGGCGATGATCCGATCACTCCCAGGGAAGAGGAATCTCTTGAAATGTTGTTTTAGCATAGTCCACTTGTGATGGCTGCAACAATCTCACCAGGATCATTCATGTCATTTCGTGGCTTACGAGAGACACTTCTGAATGTTGTCAAACTAAAGGCCAAGACATGGGCTCTTCATCTCGCACGGTTTCTGGAGCTTGGCTTGTGTTAGTCATCCTAAAGCAATGAGGGGAACTTGCAAAGCAGCGTGCCACTCCCGAGCATATGTGATAGTTTATATAGGTTTGATAGTTGATATAGGTTTGATGGTTTTTTGTGAAGTTGTTTCCGATAAGAGTTACAACAATTGTATCAAAAACTATTGGTGCATTAATCACGCGATACATGTCAATTAAGCTTATGCAGGTACAAGGCTTTAATACTTGATTAAGATTTAAGATCTTTGAGAGAGGCTAAAGAGTTCGAAGAAAGTGGTACAAGTAAGCAGCCTTTTCAATGAACAATTTTTCCTGCTTCCAGCATTGGCGACCTCTGACCTCCTCCCCCGCCCCCCTCCTCCTCTTACACTTCACCAAAACTTTGCCGAGGTCGCCTTGTCTTCTACTTGCATTAATGCTCGTTCGGTATACCATCCAAACACTAGTCACTAACTAGTCAAGCGCTAGTAAAAGCGAAAAGCTCATTCTAAAAAACTGATGCAAATGTACTGGCAACGACATATAGCAAAATTGATCAAGATCATCTGCTGCTGCTGTACAGTAGAGGAGCTGTGCTGTACAGCATTTAGTGACAGAAGTATTGAAAGTATTTTATCGCTATTACTATTATTTATAATGATACTTTTTTGTCACTAAAAAATATTTAACAGTATTTTTTTTTTTGTACAGTACATCCAGAAGATCTTGATCCTAGCAAAAGCGAGTATGTTATCATCGTGAACTATATCAGGATGGCATAGATATTGATATTCGTCATGGTCCGATGTCCTCGGCCCAGGTGTATGTTAGCTACGAAGGCCCAACCTTGTCTTTTATTCCATTTTGGGTTGTAGGCGCAGCTTAAGGATATGACAAAGCAAGGGAAGCTAATGTGTGCGGTTACCGCCGTTGGACATATCGACACAGATTCGTCTTCTCTCCTCAGCGAAACAAACAACCACACTACCCGAGTTGGCCTGATCTTCTTCACTTCCCAGCACTCCAAGCAATGCCTTCAAGTTCAACGAGTCAATCGATCCCAACTCTAATACACTGACCACTCACCACTGAATCAACTCAACTCCACAAACTATGTCACTCACCTCTCAAAACCTCCTCAATGTTCCTCATTCTCGCATCTCCTTCTACTTCAACACAACCACCACCACCACCCTTCTCAAAACCCACAATTTTCCCTTCAAAAACCCACCTCAATTCCAACTCCTAAAAATCCCATCGCCACAGCCATTCAATTTCAGACCCATCCACACCCATATGGGCCCTCTAAAAGCATACGAATCGGGTCAAAGCGCACCCAAACCCGAAACCAACATTGACGCCATGCTCTCACTTGCGGAGTTTCTATGTCTGGCTTCATCAGCGGTTGTTTCAGTCGGATTTGCTGTGACTTCGGCGGCTTCGGGCACCCAAAAGCCTGTTTTTGTGTGGCTGGGAAGCAGGGTTCTTGCGTGGCAGTGTGTGCTGCTGGTGGGTGGGGTGGTGATCGGGGCAGTGATTCGGAGGCGACAGTGGAAGAGGGTTTGTGGGGATTTTTCGAGGCCCGGTGGCGGCTCGGGTGTTAATTTGTTGGAGAGGATTGAGAAGCTGGAGGAGGATTTGAAAAGCTCGGCGACGATTATTAGGGTTCTGTCGAGGCAGCTCGAGAAGCTGGGGATTCGATTCAGGGTCACCAGGAAGGCACTGAAAGACCCCATTGCTGAGGTACTCATAATATTTTCCTTCATTCATTTGACTGTTATGGATTTGAAAGTAACAACATGCTTTAACTAGTACGGCATTAGCTTGAGGTATCAGTTTATGAACTATATAAAGCACTCGAACTCTCATTTGTGGCTATAGTAGATGCCATGATAACTGTGCTTGTCTTGTTGCTTAGGTCAGTGTTTATTAACTGGAGAGATATCTTGATTAGTTGCAGGTGGTTAGGAATATCAGACAATGTCCTGCACTACGGACATCACCACATTTAGCCAGGTCACTTGCACCCCTCCCAACTCGTACAGCTAAGTCATTTAGATTTTTTATGAGTATATCTTTAGAAAACGAAAACAAAAGCATTGAAGTCAAGTTATAGCCGTCTCTAAAGTTAGGTTCTTGGAAATGGGTTTGACCGACACAAAATGCATGAGAATTCCTTCTGGGATAATATGTGATGGGCCAGGCTTAAGTTTAGGAACAAAATTTTGCTTAGCATACTTGGGGAATTGTGATTATCGTTTTTACAAAAGAAAATGATTGAATATCTTGTTTAGGATTGTATCAGAATGGCAACTGGACTTGTTGCTTGGGATGTTTCTTGGCGTTAAAGAAGATGTTTTGGTAGTTCAATGGTCTTTTGCTTGTACAAGTTGAGCCACGAAGAGTGAGTGACGCGTTTTTTGTAGCCAACTTTGTATAATGAAAGTATTAAAGAAAATTGGGGGCGAGGGAATTGGAACCCTAAGAATATGGGGATAGAGGATGCTAGACAGTAAGTAATTTGATAATTCAGTTCACAAAGTCTGCCCCTTAGAGGTTGTTTGAGGTCCTTGGACGAAAGGGAAACTTAAGAAAATAAGGAACATAATCAAATTAACTGTTGAATTAAGGGATTGGCCAATCAAAGATTCAGTCCCATATTATTTTCTATATTAAACACTAAAGTCTTAAATCAAGGATTGCATTGGATCCCAAGTGCATACTTGTCAAACACGAATTTCGGTCTTCGAAACCCATCATTTCCCTCGAGCCAGCTAGTCTGCTCCGAGAAGTTAGCATCACGATCCTGCTCCAAAAGATCAGGCGCAAGACGACAAACTTCCTCCTCAACGAGTAATGGGTCATTGCTCAATGGATGGAAATGCCAAAGAACAAGATAAAGCTGAAAGCCACCTTTGCTAGAGGCGATCACCTCATCATCAACAAAGCCTTCAAATTGGCTGGTAAGACATGCGGGGATGGACGGGAAAACATGGGCAAGCACCGACATAGAAGAGCTGGAAGAACGACGTGTTGAAACATTTGTAGGCAACTGGGGAGGCTCAAAAGTACCTTGATAGGAACAAATGCTCAACACAGAAAACATGGCTAATATTCATGTCATCAGGCAAGTCAATTAGATATGCATTAGGACCCATCTTGTAGATAATAGGGAATGGGCTAATGGCACAAGCATGCAACTTTTCAAAGGGAGGAAAAATAACACCGAAACCCTTGAGGTTAGGGTGTAATTATACGCGTGTTCATTGACCATAGGAAGTATCAAGCACGTCCGATACTGGATGAAATACAAACGGGTTTAACGTGTTTGAAAAAAGTCAACTCTACCCTTTTGTTTATCTTGAATTGTCCTTTCTCCATCTTAATTTTCTAACAAGAACACCCCATCCCCAACCCCCTCTCTCCTGGTCTTCATCCACCACTTACCCCACAAAAAACCGCACAACCCCCTCTACCCTCTGATCTTCATCTATCGGCAACCACCAACCACAGACAGCCACATAACCTTTCCTACTCTTCCCCTTTGGCTTTCATCCACCGAGCGGTTCAGGGGGCCCACCATGGCTCCTCTCTTCTTGAGAATCCATACATCCCTTATCAACGTATGAACTCTTACTTTCCTGGTACGCTACCTAGTACGAACTTGTGAAGCCCAAATGGTTATCCGAGCCAGCCCCAACCCCACACACAGCCGCATAACCAACCCCCCCTCCCCATCCACCTCACAGTCTTCAGCCAACGCTGTTGTTCAAGACCAAAACCTAGCTCTAAACATTAAGCAACTGCCGTGAAAGCTCAGAACCACCACCTACTCCGTCCCAATAGCTACCACCAATGCCACCCCTACCGCCGCTGTTCATCTCTCAATTACAGCACCACCGTGAAACTCTTGCAGATCTGCGCAAGTGTGTGTGTACCTAGATCTGCGAGAGTGTGTGTTTGCAGATGTGTGCATGTCCACCTTGTGGCCACCAATCCACGGTTGAGCAGAGATTAGTGGCCATCAAACCCACCACTGGTCGTCGAAACCATCACCACCGTCCCATTGCCGGCCGTCAAACCCACCACAGTACACAGTTCCACTGCCATTATGGGTGGTGGGGGTGGGAGGGGGATATGCGGTTGATTTTCTTTCCTTATTTTTTTTGGTCGGCTGTTTTTCCTTGAGTTATTTAGTATGTAAAGTCATTAGTTCTTCAATAGGAGAATTATATGTGGCAATCTATAGGCTGAATGGGTGAAGGTTGAAGGTGGGTTTGTTGAAGGGGTAAATTACAAAGGACTGCATTGGCATTTTTAAAATACGGTATGCTGACATAAGCAAAAAAGTATGGAATATAAATGACGTTAAAACGGAAGGGTATATTTGTTAGGAATCTTTAAGGTTCTAGTATGACATGTAGCATTTGGTCAGCTGTGTGGCAGTTTTTCTTTCCTTTTTTTTGGTCAGCGGTTTTTCCTTGAGTTATTTAGTATGTAAAGTCACTAGTTCTTCAGTTTTAGATTATATGCGGCAATCTATTGGCTGAACGGGTGAAGATTGGAGGTTGGTTGGGTGTGTTAAAGGTTGAAGGTGGCTTTGTTGAAGGGCTAAATTACAAAGGAGTATATTGGCATTTGTAAAATACGGTATGCTGACATAAGTAACAAACGTATAGAATACAAATGACGTTATAACGGGAGGGTATATTTGTTACTAATCTTGAAGATTCTAGTCTAACATGTAGTATTTGGAAAGTCGACGTGGTTGACTGTAATTACCCCTAACCTCAAGGGGTTCAGTGGTATAATCCCTTAAAAGGATGCTTAGGAAAGAGCTAACGATGCATGTGAACCATTTCAATGTCACCAACATTAAAGCTTACTTGTCTACTATGAACATTTTACTCGAAGCAATTTCACATCTGATTTCGTCATGGACATCACGAATACGTTGAGCAAAGGCGGCAACAGAGGAGGAAGCTCAAAAGTCAGGGGTAAGGGAATGAGGTCAATAGGTTGTCGAGGGGCGAAACCATGAACAATCTCAAACGGACTTTTCCCGGTAGACCGATTAACCGAACTGTTGTTAGCAAATTCAGCCGTAAATACCAAGTGGCATGGTGTTCACCAAGGAGAAATATAAGAAGATCACCAAAACTTTGATTAACAACCTCAGTTCGCCTCTCAGTTTGGGGGTGAAAGGCGGAGGAAAGATTTAATTGGGTGCTAAAGAGCTTCCAAAGTGTCATCCACAAGTAGTTGATAAACTTCAGATCGCGATCAGACACAAAATAAGTGGGTAACCTATGAAGACAGGGGACTTCATGAAAGAACAACTTAGCCACATGTGAAGAGTCCATGATCTTGCTAGTTGGAATATGATTGGCCATGCGAGCAAATCTATCCATGACAACCATGACAGAATCATACCCTCTCATGGCCTTAGGCAATCCTAAGCCAAAGTCCATTTAACGCCTTTCCAAAGAGTGTGTGGAACAGGTAAAGGTGTGTACAACTTAGTGTTCTGAGTCTTCGCTTTGATTAACTGACAGTTTCAACAGTGGGGCACAACCCGAGCAACATTAGGTCTCAACGGGGGTCAATAAAACCGATCGACCACCAAGGCCATGGTTTTGTCCCGCCCAAAATGACTGGCAAGCCCACTGGCATGCATTTGCCATATAAACAAGTCCCTAACAGAGGTACAAGGAATGCATAACTTACACTCCGCGAAACAAATAACCATTTCGGAGAAAGAAATCCAAACGATCTCTTTGATGCCCATCCAAAACATCGTGGGTGTTAAACTGAAAAAGGGCAAGAGGACTCATCCTTGAGGCGTTCAAGACCAGTCACCTCCCTAAGGCACCTAAAACTGAGCACTTGGACACTTAAAGATCGTATAGACACGACAACATGACTCACGGCGTCAGCGGGTTTGTTCTCAACACCGGCACGATGTTTAAGAACGAAAGAGTAGTCCTAAACCAACGTGGCATGCTTATGACTCAACTTGCGCTGAGAGTGCTTCGGGGTCAGATTATGAAACGAGCTCTTGAGGCAACAAATAATACCTCTGATGCGACAAGGCTTGAACAATATCATATAACTCTTTCTTAAACGAAGTTTATTTTTTGTCTAGACTCTTTGAGTTTCTCAGTAAACTAAGCATCAAATGACCCTCTCGACTCAAAACGCCACCTATACTGACTTTGGACACATCACAAGCAACCTCAAAGAATTCGGAATAGTTAGGGTGGCATAACACTGGAGCCTCAGTCATATAATCTCTTGGAAGGCTCTAGTAGCAGCAGGAGTCCATCGGAACTCCCCTTTCTTCATGCACTCAGTGGTAAGTGTTGTGATAGAGCTAAACCCCTGAATAAAATGCCTATTAAAAGTGGCTAACTCGTGGAAACTCCGATCATCCGAGATGGTTCTGCAATATGTGACAGCGTGAACTTTGTGAGGGTCGGCAACAATCCCCTGTGGGATAGAATAAATCCCAAGAAGATGACCTGAGTTTGCGTGAAATACACTTCACCCAAATAATTGGGCAAAGCGAAGAGTCTCAAGAAGGTGAGCCAAATGGGCTTCTCAGTCCGGCGGTAGATAAAAATGTCGATCAAAATAGACCACTAAGAATTTTCCTCAGGTCGCAAGACACGTGTCATGACTCTCATAATTGTATTACGGGCATTGGAGAGGTTGAACGGCATGACCACTCATGCAGTCCATCAGGGGTCTTAAATATTGTGTCCCCGGGCCGAATCCTAATCTGATGATACCCGTTACATAAATCATTTTTAGAATACTCACAAGAGCAGCCAAGAAATCTAACATGTCATCAAAACAAGGTATATGAAACCTATACTTGGCAGTTATTTTATTTATAGCACGGTTGTCCAAACACATTCGCAAAGTACCATCCTAGTTATGGGTCAATAGGGCGGGACAAGAAAAGGGCTACGGCTATTATAGATGGCTCCGCAAGTTACCACAGGTTCAACTTGCCTCTGCAACTCCTCAAGTTCCTTGGGATTCGTAGGATAATGTGGTAGATTGGGTAATTGTGATCCCGAACCAAGTTGATGGCATGTTGAATATCTCTTATATGAAGTAGTGTCGAGGAAGGTCCTGTCCTGTGGTGTAACGTCTGCGAATTCCTCTAATAAATGGGTGACCTCTGCTGGGAAGTCAAGTGTGGTGGCAAGTGGAGCCGAAGAAACTTTCTCAGGAACTAACGCCACCACGATGCCGGACTTTCGCTGGCCTCCTCAAACTCGATTCCATCTAAAATCTGGATGAGATCTTGTGAAGGCGGAGAAGAGGAAGAGTGGGACTTGAGGGGGCTAGGTGTTGCGGGGTTCAATTGGAAGTGTAGCCCATTGTAGGTAAACGTGTATGTATTACTTGCTCCCGTGGTGAAGCACATCAAGGTCATAAATCCAAGGGCGACCAAGAAGAATGTGGGCAACACCAATGTTCAAAACATCATTGCTTAGATGTCTTGCGAAGAAGACCTGATACGAGTAGGTACCAGACAATCGCTTAGACTGGGTGAGAGATGTCTTATTTATCCAAGCTACCCAAAAGGACAAGGATGTGGTTTAGGTTTGAGTTTTATCTTCTCAAAGGCATGCTAAGAGACCACATTCAAGGTGCTCGCTTTGTCAATGACCACTCTACAAACCATATCCCCACACTTAATGAAGGTGTGAAAAATGCCAATCATCATGCATCTCATAACACCAACTTGACAGCAGTCAACATCAATCTCCCAGTGGGCAACATATTCTTCATCGGACTCATTCAAATGTTTGACAACATTTAGTTGTTCAACATGGCCCTGACCACTACCCTCTCCTTTGGCCTGGTCAATGAGCATAGTGGGATAGGGCCATGGAGCAGTGACGTGTCCCTTGTTATGGCAGTTATGATACTCGATGCTAGCTCGTGAAGCAGTCGAAGGGATGGTCGGAGCCAGACTGGGATTGACCCCGAATGAGCTGTTGTAACCACTTTTAGAGACATCTGGGTCAGGCTGGGTTACATTCCTAGAAGCTGGTAGACTTGCCTGCTTAACACCGCTAGGACGTTGGAAAGGAAAACCTCGAGGGATGTGGCCCCTCAAAATGAGAGAGCGGTTGGCGCAGTTGAGCATATTGAGATAGCATTCATACTTGTTGGCCTTGAAATAGGCATATGCGATTGTGTGTGGACAATAAAGTTTGACTTCATATTTGAGCTCGTGTTTCCAGCCTCTGGCCTGTGGTAAATCTAGGAACGGTACACATGACTCCTCCTGAACATTAGATCCCACATCGAGCTCTTCAACTTGAGACAAAATCAGACACATTGCCTGTTTGATTGATGCCTGTTTGTCTCATTATTTATAATTTCTCAAGCATGTCGCATTGGTGTTAGGTAGGAAGGTATTTCTCAGTCAATTTGGTCTTCATTGCATCATACAGTGTGATGGGTGGTTGACCTAAAGCGAGCAACGTTACTGGCAACCCCTTGCCAGTTACGCTTGGCACATCCTCCAAGCTTCAATTTTGCCAATCCTGAGAATGATTAGGAGCGAACCAACCATCAAAACCAGATACATCCACCTTGACTTTTCTATTACAGTCGTCATCAAATGTGGGCCTAAGCTGAGTCTGAGCATACCACTGTGAATGACCGATGGAAGGGTGATTATGGGAAGGATGTCCATTGGGAAAGACTTTCTTGTCGTCTCCTAACACACGAGATTCTCTAAGGACAGATCCACCCATACAAGGAGCTTGTGAAGAGTTAGGGGTGGGAAGGAGGATAGTGGTAAACCCTGAGGTGCTTTTCTGCTAGGGGATGCAGCAACAGATTTACCCTGCGGTTGTTTCTCCAAATGTTTAAACCAATGGAGCTGAAAGGCCTCAAGCCTTTGATCACTGCTGTATTCAATCTTGCCATATTCTGAGATTAATAGGTTTATAAAGTGCTTAAGATTGTTCATGGAATCACAAGTGAATTGACTTTTTCATCCAAGAATCGGCGAGGGAATTGAATTTTTCATCCAAGGCATCGTATTTGGTTTCCATCGTATAAAGGTCGAGATCAGGCGTAGGTGGAAAGGAAAGGATCTACGACAAGTAGATGAATTAATACTATCATGACGACTACGTGAAAATAAGCTTTAGTGAAGGTTGCTAAGTATGATCGTGTACCTATTAGGTTTGCGCCAGGAAGTTAACTGGCGGAAATTTTTTTTCCCCCCTTTCTTGTGTAGTGTCAGGTACTCAGGTCTGATAGGCGGGTAACAAGATTGACTGTAACAATTCTCGTGGCAACCTACTGATAGAACAGGAAGCACCGAATCAATATGGGAGAAATGCTTATCTTGCCAAAGTAAAAGTAGGCGACCACCAGTACCTGTGAGAGATTGAAGGTATGTTGCGGCACAGAGATGAAGGGATGGACGCGGCAGAAATTTCAGGAAAGGGTTGCTCAAAATAAGGAGCAACAATATCTTTTCTTTTTGCAGGGTCAGAAAGCCAAAGTAGAGTGGGGAACTCCTCAGAAGGACGAAATGACTAACTGGGGTCAAGTCATAGCGGTTGGAAGATACGGAAAAGACGGCACCAGTGGCTTGCGAAAGATGGCTGGTGGGCTATGGTGGATCAACAACTGCTGATTGGCGATGGCGGCAGGACGATCTAGATCGGAAAGGGGCGATGGCGGGCCAACAATGGCTGGTAGGTGACAGCGGTGATGGCTGACCGGCGACCGTGTATGTGGCTGTCTTGGGAAAGACGATGCAATGGCGATGGCGGGGGAGGGGTGCACAGCAGTGACTGGTGAGTTGGTTTGAGATGATGCAATCAATGACTGTTTGTGTTCTTTGTGGTTGAAGCTTGATCATTGGTGAGAGTTCCCACAACGTGGCAGCGGTGAACCGAATTTGGTCTCTGGATTCCGAAATGATGTAGCCAACTTTGTATATTCAAGGAACAGAGAAGTGGGGAGCAACAGAATTAGAATCCTAAGGATAGGGATAAAAAATAATAAAAAGAAAGTAATTTGATAATTCAATTCATAAAGTATGCCCATTAAATAATGTTTGAGGTCCTTTGGACGAAGGGGAAACTTAAAAAAATAGGAAATATAATAAAATAAACTCCTGATTTAAGATATTGGGCCAAAAAAAAATATATATTCAGTCCCATATTATTTCAAAAATTAAACACTGTAATGTTCAATCAAGGATTGCACTGGGTCCCGAGTATGTGCACGCTTGTCAAATGTGTATTTAGGTCTCTTATGACCTTCACTGGTCATTATAGAAATGGAAATGTTAGTACCCCGCCCCATTATAATGAAATTCCACCATTCTATAGTCAAATTTATGGTCGCCTTTGTTTCTTTTTTTTGGCCTCAATCTAAGAAGGCGTATGGGGAACATAACATGAGATTTTTTCATTTTTTTTTTCATGAGAAAATTTGTTTTTGTTTGAAAACTAGCTCCTTTCTCAGGGACCTTACGAAATGGAAATGAGGTCTCTTTAAAAGGGACGGAGGGAGTATGACTTATCTCCGAGATGTGAGCGAGGCTAAAAAAATTTAATGGACAAGTGTTTTGTTAACATACATTTGAGATTGTTTTGGCCGTGAAAAGATAAGAGGGTGTATCTTATTCACTGGCCAGTGAACCTGTTGCTTGTATTTGTCTGCCATTGGGAAAATGTCTTCTATGTGTTTAGAAACTCAGAATTTTACACTCTCTGTGTTGATATCTAAACAAAACAAGATCACCATGTCAAGCATAACCAGTTTCTGTTGGTAGTGTTGCTTTCTTGACCTGAAAATTAGGGTTTTGTGTTCTGCAAAGGATTTACTGCATCTTTCTGTAAAAAAGGCAATGTTAGTTGCAATATCTTCCTCACCTGGACAAGAGATGAGAAATACTCAGAACTAGTGAGGTCATTTGGTATAACTCATAACTTTCTATTCATGTATGAAGACTACAGCTTTGTCTCAGAAGAATTCCGAGGCCACCCGTGCATTGGCAGTGCAAGAAGACATTCTAGAGAAGGAGCTTGGCGAAATTCAAAAGGTTCTGCTAGCAATGCAGGTAATAGGTCACATTTCAATACTATAATCATCTTAGTTTGTTAGACAATCGAACTCCCAGTCCTATGAAGACATAAATAATAAATTTATGATTCTACGAGGGTCTCACTTTCTCTCAGATCTTTAGGACAATAGTATGTGCAAAAGTGTTTACCTTTCTATATGCATAGCTATGTATCAGTATCTTTGGTTCAGCTTTCACTGGTTTTACAATTGCGACGTACATATGATGGTTGAGCAATAGTCTCAAAGTAAACTTACTCTCTCACAAAATTGTATGAGCTATGTTACACGGACTCGGTACAAGTGTCCGGGTCAGATATGTGTCCAAGCGTCGGATTTGTCTAATTTTCAAAACTCAAGACACGGCAAAAAAGTCATATCTATTGTTATTTTTTAATTCTCAAGGTAAAGTGGTAATTTACGTGATGCACATTCTGTTACTTGAACACTTATCTCAAAGCAATAAAGAGGAGTAACAGAAACAGTATATGATATGCTCTTAGTAACATATCCTATGAGATGTGTCAGACACATATCCCATAACCATGTCCAACTGTCGAGTGTCTGACACGGATTCTTCTTGCGTTTTGAAGAGTCCATGGTCCATACCCTGCTTCCTACCTGGACTTGCCTCTTCAGCTGAATGGTTCAGCAGTCTGGCAATCACATTTTCTTACCAAGTTTTGTCCACGCTGATGGTCTGTGCCCACTCATTCAGATTGCTCTTCCCAGAGCTGTTATTGTATATCGGCATGTTGTGTTTTCTGCTGTCTCCACTCCTCACTAGATCAGATCCAATTGGTTTTTGCTTTTCTTGTAGTTCTATTTACATACTTCTGCAGTCTGATTAGAATCATTTGTCAAATTGTATTACTTCTGTGCCGAAAGTGTATTATTGCTGATCAAGAAGTTCTGTTTCTCTACTGTCACGCACACACAAACGTAAATGTATGTGCACATATGGGAGCTGATCAGCTAAGTTGCCAGTGTATCTATATATTTATTCATGTTAACGATGCGGAAGGTGATCTCTCTCTCGCTCTTTCTCTCTCTCTCTCCCCCCCCCCCCCGTCTCTCTCTTCCTTCGCAAGTTCTTGTAGTAATTTGTACTACCTTACCTATTAGCTGGTGGAGAGTCTGGGCGAATAGCGGGTCCTAGAACAATTTATAGGCATTTTTTTTAATTACTCAAGCTCATGACAACAAAAGAGGGGCATGGATGTCTGCGCTGATGGTGTTGTCAGTTGACCTATTTAGGAAAAGGAACTCATCTGCCAGATGTATTGGCGCTTATCGAAAGCACAAAAATTAGTTTACTTGTTTTGGAAGCTAAAACCCCTGTTTTGGCATTTCGGCTTTAGAGTCTCTTTGTTGGATCGCAAAGGTGCAATGTTATTTCTTTGGGAGAGGGTGTATTCTTATCTCGAGGTGTTTGCATGGTCAGTCAGTAAGAGTTAAGAGTACAACTTAGACAGGACAGTGAAAGCACTGGTTCTAGATTTTTGTACTGGCAAGCGCAGTCATCACGTGGAGATGCTTAATGTATTGGAATCCCAATTTTGCAAATCGTGTATCTCGTAAGATACAATTCATCCTTTTTAGAGGTGCAGCAGCTATAATCGAGACATGTAGACAACAAAGCACATTGGTGAGGAAGAAAAATTCCTTGAGAACATAAATCAATACTAACGATACAATTACAATCTATACTAAAAAAGACCCAAGTGTTTCCAAATGATGAAAAACAACATAAATGATACAAATTATAGTGTGAATGTGTCGTATACAAAAGACCCAAGTGTTTCCAAATGATGAAAAACAACATAAATGATACAAATTATAGTGTTTCCAAAGCCCAAAGGAAGAGAACAGAACGAAAGTTCCACTGCTTGCGAATGTGTCGTATACATCACGTAAAGAAAACAGTATGTAAAAAACACACCAGTTTGCATTGTTCTTTGTCTGCATCATGTCATGTTGTGAGATACATATCGGCTATTGTACCATAATGACAACTATGCTAGTAGGATGGCAAACATGGCTGATGTGGGAAACTGGCTCTAGTGCTTGACAGTGTTTCTTTCCTAGCTGTACCTATTCCCTGTGGCATAGCAAAATCTATAGCCTGTCCTTTTTCTTGGTTTTTTGTTGTTTTGGAACCTTACTTATGCCTAGATGTTGTCTTTAGTATGAGAACGTACCTGTTTCTCATTTTTGTGATAAGTGGGACAGATTGCCTCAACCATTAAATTAAAGCTGCTATTCGGCAATTTTGTGAAACCTTTGTGCGTGTGTTTTTTTACATCCTTCTATTATGGGTTTATTTGTCCTGTTTCATTAAATTAGAAGCATGATTTATTTGTCCTGTTTCATTAACAGAAACAAGTTTAGCTTTGGGCTAAAATGCCTTGATGAGAATAAATTACTATATAGTGGACGGCGAAAGTTTAACACTCGGTTATGAACTTCAACACTGGAGGACCATGACTCTATCAAGTTGTTTTTCAATTTGGACTACTTTTTATACTATGGCATGCTTCAGAAACTAGTGTCAAGACTATACAATTATTGAGTTAAGTATCTCTTGCATGTACTATCAGAAGGGCTGAGATGATGTTAAGATGCATTTTGTTGCTGTTTTGTCTACAGGAGCAGCAGCAAAAACAACTTGAACTCATTCTTGCAATTGGAAAGACTGGAAAATTGTGGGAGAGCAGGCGGGAACCTAGTCAAGATCAGGCTGCAACTGAAACAGCTAATTCAGAAGCGAAAATGGTGAAACAGATTGTTTCCAACCCTGTTGAAGCCTTGGCCGGACAAAAGCAGGCCAACATCGACAGATCGTAGAATTTGAAGGCAAAATTTTATTACATCTGGTCATTTTCCTCAGCGAAAGATTAGTTTTTGATGTTGTTTGTTCGAGGAAGTGTGGCTAATTTGTGGGAAGTCTTATACTCAGCCAGATCAATACATCCAGCTTCAGAGAGAGTAGGAAATTCAACAAGAACACTTCGGAGGAAAGAGGATGAAAAAGATAAGAAAAGCAGAGAAGCAATGCTCCAATATGTTCATCATACTAGCATGATTTGCAGCATATGGCACGCGGCAGTAGTTGTTTGGTGTCATGTATTGCAGCTCTGGGAGCTAACTTACGTCGTCGATAGCTATACTGTAGAGGCCTATTTAATAAGGGGGAGGTGTACAATTGAATTGTGAAATAATCTTGTGGGATCTCATTTCCTTGTTAGTGCACATAAAGAATTCACTGTGTCATGTTTCTCAGAGGCATCTTCTTTACAACCAAGAACTGTAGAATGGGCAACTCTACTACGTGGGGTTAGGGTCTACTATTTTGAGGATCCTTCCCCATTCGATTTCTCTCTGAATCTACTCCAATTTCTTTGCGTGCTTGGTTAGAAAATACGAGTATTTCTACAAAAGGCAACTTAAGCGAAACAGATTCCAACAAAAGACACGAGAGAGTAGTGCTTTGGGATGAACTCAATCAGGCTGCTGCTGCTGTGAACTCTCTTCCCCGGCTAGTAGGGGGGATTTTAACATCATCTCTCAGGCAGGAGTCACGCTCAGGCCCAGAGTCGAGCAACGAACCGCTGGATTTGGTACTTATGAGAGAAGCAGGCGCAAAGACGGCAGGAAAGAGATTATGCAATGTCTAGGAATGACAGATGATCGGGACCAATAATTTGAGATCTTATGATATTTATATTTCAAAGACTAAATAGTTGGACTTCTACTGTTGTAACAGAATATCTGCTTGGGACATGACTCTACCTTGAAAACTTACTAGGTTTCGGTAGCTCGTCTTAGAGATTAGATGAGAAAGTTAACATGGTCGATTGAAAATTTCAAGGAAAAAAAAAAAAAGCAAGAAAAAAAATTCCAAAATGTAAAACGAAAAATGTGTAGGGATCTTAAACAGGACATGTTAAAATAAAAATAATTCAATAAAAATTGTCTTTATTTTAACTCACCATTCAATTCATTGCAGAGAGACACTAGTCGTATATTTACAATGTAGTAAAGTTTTGAGAATTCAACTCATAAATAATTTAATGATCATGTACTAGCCAATTCAATAAAGGGAACCACCAAATATTTTTTCTTGCTTATTATTTGCGGGTCTACCTCTGGTATTTCTTTTTCATTTGGATAAATAGACACCTTTTTAGCGACAAATATAACGAGCATGACCAATCTTTCTAATGGTGACACTGTGACAGCCCTTCCCAGTTCCCCCCTTCTCTCTCTCTCAATCTATCAAATAGGTCTCAACTTCGCTCCTGCTCGCGTAGTCGCGTTCCCTTATGCTCTGTACAAACACAGATAGAAAAACCCGAACCAACATAGGGGTGTACAAATGGAAGCACTGAGGAAGCTGGAACAAGTGCAGAGCACTATATCTCTGATGCAATTCCGTGGCGTTATCGATTCTTCTGACAACAACAACACCACTAATGCTGATTCCAATCGTTTCCTTGCCAATTTCACCCTCCTTCTGGTAACACCCACTGAAATCCTGTCTTCTACCCTCTTCTTCTGTAATATGTTCACTACAATGCTTCTAAAAAGACTTCATTCCTGTACGTTTATGTGACTTCTTCTTCTTCTTGATAAAACCCAGAAGTAGTAAATTATAATGTATGAGAAGTAAAACAGAGAGAAGTAATGGGTGGCCTTATTGTTTATGAGAATTTGGTTTTACCAAATGGCTTCTTCTAGACCCTGATTTTGGATAAATGCCTGAATTCTTGAGGGCCCGTTTGGCTGTCCCTTTGATACTGAAGTGCCTCATCCACCTTTTTAAGTGTTTTTTTGGATTGAAACTCGTAACGAAACATCTGGAAACATGACAACCATCTCATGAATTAGGTGTAAAAACATTGTCAGTTGAGGAAAAGCATCTAATGAGCCCATTTTTCCTTTTGGGTACGTAGCATTAAAAGAGACAGTTGAAACCACTACAGTACAAGTGAATGGCTTCATTCTCCCCCCCCCCCAATTTGAGTTCAAACGACAACCAAAATGGGCCCTAAGTTTATAATGTTCATATACATTGACACATTGAACCCCGATACGAGAGCAATCCAGTTGAACTGGGAACCAATTTGCTGAAATTTATTTCATACAAGAGAAGCTCAAGACTTGGGCAAGTTTGGACTTCTGGAGCTCGTAAGATATGATTTTAATAGTTTGCTTAACTAAGAACCCCAGTAAGTTAGGTATATATAACTATGGAAAGATGGAAATATTACAAAAACCCCAAAACGTGCCTTTGCAAAGTGAGGAAACACCCATCGAAGCTGGACCTGCCTAGACCGAGGGTATCCACATGGCTATAGAGTATAGACCAATATGGCACAAAAGTGAATAGCTTAATTTTTTTCCGCCTCATATTCTAAGCAATTTCAAAGAAGTTGACGAGCCAATTCAAGTTTGAAGGACAACCATACGGACTAAGTTGATCATGGTCATATGATTCGAAGCTATGAGCCCTTAAGGACAGAGTTTGTTTTTAATGCATAAAATATATCTCTATTTTTCTATGCATTTGTCCTAACAGAACAATTCAAAATACAAGACCTAATCCACATGGATAGTTGAACTTCCCACTTGAACTACCCTTTTGAGCTATGTTGACCACTTTTTGTTTCTGTGAGGTTTAAAGTTTTCTGGTTGTTACGGGATTGTTGTAACCAGTGTTATAAAAGGTGCGCCTAGGCGCAAGGCGCAGCTAGGTGCACAAAGTGCGCCTCGCCTAGGCCTAGGCGCAGCGCCTTCAATAAGGCGCGCGCCTTGTGCGCCCAGGCGCTCAGGCGCTAGGCGCATGGCGGGGCCGGAGGCGCAAAGCTAGGCGCACGATGTGTAACCGTTCGATTCGGCTTCTTGTCTTCATGTGGACTGTTGATTTCTCTTTTAATATTTTTACATTTTTTGTCTTTACCAAGTCAAAACACTTTTTTTAAGACTAAAATATAAAACCTAACTAATTTGTTAGCGTTAAAACACTTTTTATCGCTAATTGCTCACCAATTACGTTAACCTTTCTGTGAAAGCTGTTGAAGACAGAGCACACATGGCTAAATTAGGAGACCTAACTGATTTGTTAGCTTCACTTTATATTGTTCATAAGGCCAAAGCTCAGTCTTGAGAAAAGATTTGAATTTTTAGTCCCTATATTATGCCCATTTCCATTGAGATCGATCTTATTTTTAAAAGCAGAATTTATTTTTATTGTTGGAAGCTTGTTAAATTAGAATGTTGGTATTTGAAAATTTCTCTAATGTTTAGAAGTTTGTTAATTGTCATGTTCTAAATTTTTTTTATTTAATGCACTTTTATTTTTATATATTTTAATATTGCGCCTTGCTTCGAAAAGGTGCGCGCCTGCGCCTTGCGCCTAGGCTCCAGGGACCTTTTGCGCCTTAGGTGCGCCTGCGCGTTTAGTAACACTGGTTGTAACTGACAATCTTGTGCTCTAATATTCCCCCGCAAGCTCAGTGTATCTAATGCGTCGAACTTGGACTTCAAACGATGAAACTATGGTATGGAGAGAGGTTTGATGAAGATATCTGCAAGTTGAGCTATGCTCAAGATAGAACAGACATCCAAGGCTTTATCTGCAGCACATTTGTGGACAAAATGGTAATCAATTTCAGCATGTTTTCGTCGCGCATGGAACACCAGATTGAGGATCAAGTGATACAATTGATGTTGTTGCACCAGAGCTGTGGGGGAGTTGGTGTACCGAAACCCATTTATGAGAGCTTTGAGCCAATTAAGTTCAGAAGTAACTGTGTTAAAATTAGACGAATCCGACGCTTGGAGATGTATCCGACTCGGGCACTTGTACCGAGTCCATGTAACATAGTCTACTATGCAACTTTTGGTCACAAAGGAGAATGAGATGTCTGGGCGAGTGAATGAGAGGTATTGCAAAGTGCCAACTATGCTGCGGTACTCAAAAGGTCATGAATAGAGGTCACATTGATCCTTAGAAAAGTTGGCAGACGTAGACATAGGTGCATTGACAGGCTTAGCATCAACAAGTTGGCCTGAGTGAGGAGGTCAGTTATGTACTTGCGTTGTAGTAAAGGAAGGCCATTAGGTATATTGACAACTTCAATATGTAGGAAGAAGTTTAAGGGGACCAAATCCTTAAGAGGGAACTCGTAGTTTGAGTCGGTGACAAGCTTGTGTATTGCAAGATCCGGCTTCCTGGTATGATAGTATCATCATTTTACCAAAAAAAAGATAGTATCATCAACTTAATCAAGAAGCAGAAAAATATAAAAATTCGGAGCAAAAACTAAAGAGGGAGGTTTCAGATTTAAAACAAGTAAGACCTAATTGAATAAGACGACAAGATAGAAGGAAATGCCACGCATGATGGGCTTGCTTCAATTTATGGAGTGCCTTATGCAGCTTGCTGAGATAGGATGGATATTGCAGATGTTGGAAGCTGGGAGGTTGGACCATAGAAAAAAAATCTTCTTCGAGATAGCCACTGAACAAGGCACTAAGGCATTGTTGGGGTCAATTAGTTGAAGGGACCATCATAAAGAGACTGCCAAAGTTAGGACTAAGCAGTAGTTGGTTGCTGCTGGACTTAATGGCTCATCGCAGTCTATTCCTGCTTGTTTTTTTTAACCCTTCTCAACCAGCCTCACTTTGTATAGGTGAAGAGAACCATCGGCCTCTTAAAATTGATACAGAAGGGCCACTTACATCAAATGACATTAATTTGAGAGGTTAGAGGCACCAGTGTCCACGAGGGCATTACATGCTTCCTGCATGGCATGACGCCACTAAGGATTCTTTGTTGCTTGAGAGGGGCACGATGGTTCAGCATCAGAAAGCATGGCAATCAACGGATCTTTGCATACAGTGGAAATTCTGGGTTAGCATGTGCCATCTTGGGAGCATGTCACCCCAAGGTGCTTGGATGTAGTGGTGATGATAAAGGAGTGAAAGGATGCATGATGCTTGACGGGTTTGTGAGGCAAGTATAGATAGGATAGTGATAGGGTGGCGTGAGGCTCGAGGGAATTAGTAACGGGTTTAGAAGAGGTGGTATGCAGGGGTGGAAATTCATTAGGAGGTTGAGAGGTAATCACATGAGCATAGTGATTGGGTGTATTATGGGGAAGAGGAGAGAGAGAGTCCATGGCAGTTTGTTGATTGGAATGTGTGGATGTAGGGATTGTTGGGGGGGAACATACATGAATTGGAAAATATTTGATGAGGTAGTATGAGGTAGTTTTGAGTGATTTGGGAAATTGCACGGGTGTGTGGAGGCACCAAAGGAGGTGGGCCAAGATGGCATCATATGACGAGGCGTTGACTGGACTGGGTAGAATTTGGAAATGCAAAAAGCATGAGGGATGGAATAAGATTCACAAAACATGAGTGTAGCTGAAAGTATATGAGCGGCACAAGGAGGGATGGAATAAAATTCGCCAGAAGTTGGAGGAGGATCTATTGAGGAAAAGGTGAGGGAGCATCGCTGGAGATTTTTTGGACTCATTTGGATGTCCGAATGAGGAAAAACAAAGTTGTCCAAAATTTGACGGGGTTAAAGTGGTTAGAGGTGATGGAGATTAACATGGGTAGTAGTCTCGTGCTGCCCCGTGATGGAACGGGATCTCTTTCCTCTCTTTCTCTTTCTCTTTCTCTTTCAAATCTAACTGTCCTCATAAAGGAATGCAACAATAGCTGCCACCCTCGCTCTTTAACAATCTGTAATTCATTCATCCATTCTATGGAATCAGAAATAAATAGCAAGAAAGAATTACATCAACTCTAATGAAAAAACTGTATCGAGCCAATTATATGAGTACGCATGATTTAAGCAGGACACCAACTCAAAGAAGTAGGACACCAGAGCAATCATTAAATAGCCTAATATCTAGATTAGTAATACGCATGATTTAAGTCCAATAGACGCCGGGATCCACCTGCGCTAATCATTGAGGCGGATTTCATTGCATATGTACAAGAACAATGTGCTGCAATTGCTGATCCTGTGACATATTAAATTATGCCTGCAGGTACAACCATGTGGTAAACTAGAGATGGATACGAAATGCCAGTTAATTTCAGAGCATTTGTCAAAGGTAAGTATAACTTGTTGATTACTGCACATGAATTTCTGTTGGTGTTTAGGATGCAATAAGCATGATTATTCTTGTTTGACAGATTTCAGCTGCTTTTCTTGAGGAAGCATCAACGTGGCTCAATGAGGAAGGTATGATGCAAGTAGAAAGCATGCTTTCTTTTTCACAGCATTCGCTCAATCTTTGTTGCTTTCCATGAATTAGATCGTTGGTTTTCTTAACATCTTCGTAATGCTCTGCTGGCCTTTTGATGAAATAAGCGTAAAAAATTTTGAAAAATAATTTATTTCCATTTTAGTTTCTCATGACATACTTTGAAAAACTGAGGAAAAATAGATTTAGTCGCTGATATCATTGTTTGTTTCATCCTGCCAAGTGAGATTTATCCTTTGGATATTTATTTGACATTGATCCTTTAAAGTTGAACCTTTGTCAGGTCCCGTGAACTTTAAAATGTTATGAAACGCTTAAGCGAAAATGATTTAAGCCTGTTGTGCATCACGTCGACTTTACATTGAAAATTTATAAATTTTTTAAAATTCTTGTCATGGCATCTATTCAATGGTGTGTATCTCTTTGTACATTTCTTGCAGGCAATAAACAAAGTAGAGATTCTTCCCCTCTTCATTGTGACAACATGACAGGTTTTGGTTCACTTCATACTTATCCAGAGGACTTTGCGATGGTTGGCCTGGATGCAATGGAACGAGCAAATTCTACCTTGGAAGATTTTGTAAGTAATGCCTTGTTGGAAGCTAATAGACTTTGTGGAAGGCTCATAAAAGCTTCTGAAATAAAACATGGATTAACTAACTACTTAATGTATTTCCATTACCATATGGCCATGCTAGGATTTAGTTATTATGTAAGATAATTTGTGCATAGTTGCTATAATGACTGGTATTGACATAATATACTCTTGAATGTGCTGAGATGCTAACCAATGAGGTTTATTTGGTTCGGATGTCTGCCAAAGTTGGGATGATAATCAACATTATAATGAGTTCATTTATGGAGTCGATTTCGAAGCCATATAAACCTTCAATTTCCACTTTGTACGTCATTTCAACTTGAAGTGGATGCGTAAGTGTCTCAAGAACTTGATCCTCTTAATTTTGTTTCAAACTTCTTCTTTATGCGAAAAAATGAGGGCTTTTTGTCAACTATAGTAGGAAATAGTTCTTTACCTTCTTGTAATTGGGGTCTGTTGCACTTTACGTCCCTGTAGTTGGCGTTGGAAATTTCTGTGGAACACAGGGTTCTTTGAAGCTACTTCACCACAGAGAAATGCTTGTTAACAACCAACCTGAGAAGCGATGGAAACGATTTGCTAAGTTCCTCCTCCCAGCGTGAAAGATCATGCCAAAACAAATATTGGCTATGGCTAGTTTGTTTTACTCAATTTCTTTGTGCGCAAGGAGGTTTATTGCAAGGGGGATTTTGTCGGTTTGGGGAGGAGGAGGAGGAGGGGGGTGGGGGGGGTTGGGTGGTATGCCACCTACTTGCCTAGCAAGAACCATCATAAGACCACATATTTTAGGTCTACCTTGGTGAACTATTATCATAACAAATTCCACAGATCATAAAGAACTTTAGCCAAAAAATTATGAAGAAGAACTTGTTGCAGCTAAAGCCATGTTGTAACACATTAAAGTTGTTTCAAAATATTTGAAGGCTAAATTTTGCAAATTTCGGTTTCACCCTTAGCTCTCAAGATGTTGGCTTCGACTATCTGCTGTGAGTGTCTACAGTGCCACTCTGATGTGTGAGTGAACCCTGGACAGCAAATTGAATGGCATCATGTCACATGCTCTCTTTAGTAATTGAAAGCATATGTTAGCCCTCAATGTTACAAGTAAAACATAGACTCTGAAGACAATAGAAGCACATAAAACCTAAAATTATACGACGCGACTGCTGAACTATAATGCAAGAGATCAAGTTTTCTTTGTCCCCTTGCACAACAAATTTTTTACTTAACTTTGTAAAAAGTTTTAGGAATCTTCTGTCTTCGAGCACACTAAACCTGTGACATGATTTGCCTATTATATTTTGTCCATTGCACAACAGCTTTCAACCTCCATTTTGTAAAAGATCTTAAGAATCTTTTCTAAGACTTAGAACTAATTAGGGAATTCATGTCAGAATTAATGAAATAAATTAAATGAGTGTGGATTTTAGTGAGAGAAATGATCGAGGCGCACAAGGACTTACCCTTCCCCTCGAGAAGATAGGCTAGCCAACTCCTGCAGCGAGTCATCCAGTGTTTCACTTCAAAGATGCATTGATTGCCACAAATTTGCCTGTGTAATTCCATGAAACTTTTATCTGCCCTCACACTTCAAAATGGAGATGCACAGAAAGCATAAAGTTAGATGTATAAAGGCAGAGATGAAAAACAATAGACCTGAGAGAAGAGACAGAGTAACCGTCCTCTATATTTATGTTGTGAACGCCACTTCATGTTCAATTTGGTTTATGCATTTTGTCCTAATTTTGTAACATTACATCGGTTCATTTCCCGTGTTGAGGTACTGATCGTGTCTCCGGTTAGCAGAGCAGATCTTATTTTATGTTCCACGAAATGGATGCTCATGAGCCACAATCTATATTCAGATATCTACAACTGCTGTCATTCACAGAAAGTTATATTTATCAGGTAAATTGCCTAACAAGAGCCTCATCCAAGAAATAGTTGTAGGTCTCTCTTAGAATATATGTTGGCCAATATTTGTCATCTAGCTACAATGATGAGTCTAAGTGGGCTCTATGCAATCCCCTTTTCTCTTTTTATATAATATATGACCTAGAGAGAAAAGCCTTGCTCAAAATTGCTGCTTTGTTTTGACTTCCAGTCTTCCAAGGGGATTGCATGTACCCCGTTATTAGGAATTTCTCATGGAATATTATTTGATGGTATTTTGGAATAACTGGGCTTTATTTAATTTCTTTTATTATTTGGGATGTTCAGTGTACATTGTCAGGAGGGTAGTTCTGATATTCTAGTGTTAAGAGTTCTCTTATTGCCTATTGACATGGATCTATAGATTCAATACCCAATCATGGCTTTGTATGCCACGCAGACGCGTGCCTTGGGCACATCCCTTTCTTCCCTGTTGCACACTCTGGTACTAAATCAATTGCAGTTTTAATATGTAGTCGTGGTACCACATTGTCGTTCACACTAATTACTTTTCCTTCACGGTTGGATTATTGCAGTTGGATACCTTAAATGAGAAAGTACTACAGTTGCCAACCATTGGAGCTCCAGTTTTAAAGAGAGGATCTGATTTGGTAAGAGTAAGACTAAGAATTAGAAGCACGTGATACATATTACTGCTAGTTGCAAGTTATACTTACTTCGAGGACGTGACTTTGACTGACATAGGAGGCAAATTGGAGCTGGATTCAAAAGTCTACGGAATTGCTTAGAAGCAATCCATTTAGACCACTTGCTCTTCTTCTTGAACATCGTGGACTTCTGACGGAGCGGTTCAAGCCCTTGTTTCTCTGGCCATTCTTTTTAAACTACGTATGTTGTTGAATGATGCCTTAAAATGGATTGTTTTGATTGCCTTATGGGAACAGGATAAGAGATGAACTCAAAAGCGGTGAAGAGTATTGGACTCTTGAAAGAAAGCTCTGTTGTGCAATAATGTGCAGAAAGGAGGTACATGCATCACTGTTGCCCTTTTTTCTCTAAAATTCAGTAAGTAACTTCGAGATTATATGTTTCACAAAGGGTCAGATTTTGTTCTTCTGAAGTAAAACTAGCATCTCTATCTGCTTTTCTTACGTAAATAAAAAGCGCCTCGGCCTAGGTTCAACTCTGGCTCCTTGTAATAGATATAAATTACAAAAGATATGATTTCAGGCTCTTGCATGTACATAATTACGGCCCGTACAATGTATATCTTATTTTTGTTCTCTCATATTTCTATGTTAGTTTGAATGTTACCCTCGGAAACTTCTTAAAAATCTTGTCCACATGAGAAGGTACATTCTCATGTAGACAAGAAACTGTACCTTCTCATGTGGACAAGATTTTGATAATTCAAGTAGTTACACCAATGAAACAGAGGAAGTACAGCTCAAATGATGTTGTGGGGGTACTGCTAGCTTTGATAACATAGGAGCTCTGCCGAACAGGAGACTATATTTTCTAAACGGAACTATATTTGGGGAATGCAAAACTGGATATCGTGACAAAAGATGAGGTGGCCATGACATTAGAAATGATATGCACTTATTTTGTTGCCAAAGTGCACAAGAAATATATAACTCTTGCTATATGCCGGTGAAGTAGAATATGTTCTGATAAGAATAAGAAGTCATGCTGCCACAACTCACTAATCAGAACATATCCGTAAGTCAGAAAGGATTGCGTCGAAATGCAATCTGACAAAAAATCAGATGTAAGCAGAGAAGATATAAGTCACTCAGCCCTGAGCATCAACTAGGTTCTATACCCAGGACAAAATTTGAATTTTCAAATTATGCTGGAGTTTTTGTGTAAAATCTTGTCATGAGAAAAGTTATATGATTGCAATCAGGCGGAGAGGTGTAAGTACCCGATCCACGACCCAACCGCAGGGTAATGCCTCTCTCAAAAAGGCTAGCCAAGTAGGTGCGTAATAGTTCATTGGCAGGCTTCCCAGGCGAATTACAAACTCCCTCTCTTCCGATGTGCGTAAGAGTTCGCTAGCATACTTCTAGTACCCCCAAAGCCGGGACATCACTAGTACCCCCAAGGGTCTGCTTTGATACCATCTGCAATGACCTGGTCATGGCCCACCACGGGGCCTGCCTCCTTCAGAAGGGCTAGCCAAGTAGGTGGCGAAGAGTTCATTGGAAGTGTCTTGTAAAGCCAATCGCATACTCTCGCACTTCCGATGTGGGACAAGATGCAACTCAACCTTATACCAGACATAGCCCAGGTTCTCCCCTAGTAGCCAGTCGGTGTGGGATCTCCATCCACCCTAGTACACAATAAAAAGAAGTGTGGGAATTTCACAAGAGACATATGACTCTATAGTGTTACTACACCGCATAACTCAAGAAGCAGCTATCTTCAAGAAAATCAAGTTCTTATAGCCTGATACGAACATGTTTTGTTTGTTGCTATTTTCATTTGCTGTTTAAAGGGGTGGGTGGCGAGAGAGAGGAAAAGTAGTGCTTCCATTGGTAGGAGGAAAGGAGAGGAGGGAAGAAGGTATCTAGAGCGATGGCATTCTTCTGCCAGAAACCTGCAGAAAGGGGTAAGAAGAAGCCGCTTAGTTCACTTTATATATTTTTCAAACTACATGGTGGCTTTCTTTGCTTGGTGTGCTTTTCTATGGAAGGATTTTCACGTTAGACAATCTGAATGATTGTCAATGCTTGCTTCATTTGTTTGTTGCTGTGCTTCATTTCCCCTTTGCTTAAGAGCTTTGGTCGTCCTTGTTCTTTATGTTTGGAGTGTTATGGATGATGCCAAAATCAATTTTTAAATTACCTTATTGCTAGCCAGCCGGATGTCTGAGGAAATTGTACATATGGTGTTGGTGAACCACCTTCTGTGCCTTTTAATGGTGTCTTTGGTTGGGAAGGGAAAAGCGTCGTTATGAAGACTTGAGTGTTTCCATATTAGATTTGAAAATGGTCATCTTGAGATCTCTTTGCGGTTGGACATCAATTCCGGGAATGGTTCTCTTGCTTCAAATACGACGTGCTTGTTCTAGGGGTTATACTCTGCTTTGTTCTCTTTAAATTTGTATAGTTTTTGTTGTGCATGGGTTCCCCCCTTTTTGGCGGTTTCCTAATGTAGTTATCCCTGTCAAAATGAAAGAAGGTAGGCGTGACTAGTGTTTTTCTTAGCTTGCTCTAACCAAAGATGTATTAAACAGATTTCAGTTGAAGACGTGATGAGGGCAATCCATCTCAAATCATTTGATTATAGAGTGCTGAATCTTCTGTTGTATCAGTTGAGAAAAGAGAAGGTAAAAATATGTTAGTACAACTTGATCTATGTTTTCCTTGATTTAGTAGGGAGAGAGCTCCCTAGTTTTCCAAATTTCCATATAGTTATTCTTTCAATTCACAAATTTGTTTGGTACACTTTCAAGTCAGGCAACTATAGTGATAAAGTATAACTCCACCAACATTGTCCTTCACTCTGAAGGAATAATGTTACATTGTTACTGCTTATACTAAGGAATCATTATGAAAGTTGTCTAGATAGCATCCAAACCAATGGAACTTTTTCAGAATTATTTTTGGCCGCTTTCAACTTTGTGCAAAAGAATAGAAAGGACTAAGAAAAGGGTATGGTATGTCACATCAATTCTGATGTTATACTACAACAAAAACTGCTTGGTTTTTTTTTTTTTTTTGTGGGAAGCATTATATTTACTTGGTTCATTTCTTTCCTTTGAAGCTGTGCAAAGGTCAACGAATTGCATATGGAATTCCTATCAGTCTCTGAATTCCTTGTAGAAATAGCTGATGACTTGTAAGCACTTTCCCTTTTGTACATCTTGCTCCAACATCTGTATACAATTGGCAATATTATGTTAATCAATAAATGCGTGAATCCACTCAATCTTCTATTGTAATGTTTAGAATATAAATATGGCATAGAATTGTCTGGCAGGCCTTTACTTCGTGCAGAGGAAGTATTGTGGGCTGTGATGGCCAAAGTTCATGTTTGAATATGGGCGCATCCATGCTGTGCTAATTAACCGCCTTTTAACTCTACGATTTTTTCAAACATCCTCTCTTTCCCCCCCTCAAAGCACTTGAATATGCAGTGGGGAGTGATAAACAATCTTTCGGCTGTTGTCCCCAATGACGTGCTTGCTTCGCATTTGAGCTTTT
Organism: Escallonia rubra; assembly: GCA_033065855.1. Lineage (NCBI taxonomy): Eukaryota > Viridiplantae > Streptophyta > Magnoliopsida > Escalloniales > Escalloniaceae > Escallonia > Escallonia rubra. The sequence continues at coordinate 307,149 of JAVXUO010002014.1, forward strand.
GTGATTCAAAATTGTTGTATTTTCCTTATGTTCATAGTTGCCAAGTAGTAATCACTTGCTTTTTATTTTTTACTTTATGTGGAAGCATGAACTTTGGCGATGACTTTTCCTTAGGTTTGACTATGAGGTAAGCTCATCTAATCCACAGATTTTCTGTGTTAAATCTTTTACTTTGATTCCTCTTAGCTTATCTTTCTCCAATCGTAAGATATTCTTTCTCTGTAGGATGATGTCCTAGAAAACAATTTCAACATCTTGCGCATGTTTGTCAAAATATATGGAGCTTCCACAGCACCAATCATGCTGGTGAGTCCTATTCTATTTTGTTATGCTTTTCAGAATATATTTGGAATAACATATTACTAATGCCGAATCAAGCCCCGTATGGCATGAAATAACTACTGAGGCTCTAAGCGAGTTGCACCCATTTTGACAATCCCGGAGTGATCTTATTTTCGAACTTTGTAGGACCCCAAACCGCATGAACTCCAATATCTGGAAATAATTATTGCGTTAATGACATAATTGTCCCCAGAATTTTTCCCATTTTGCGCTTCGCTTCCCGTACTTCCACTTCAACAAAACTGTTATTTGTAATACAGGTATCTGTTGCTGTCAGCTGCAAAGCCCAATATCCATTCCAAATTAATCGTCAAAGTGGTCATTTGCGTGTGATGTGCCACTTTTATGACCAAAGTGAAGGGTAATCTGTAACTTAGCATTAATACCCCGAAAAGATGATGCTCACACAAAAGTGCCCTTAATATAAAAGAGATTCTAGTACAATAAAAGGCAAACATGCCATTTTTCTCCTCCATTCCCAAACCCACCTCCCCTTTTTCCGCTGATCCACCTCCACCTACTGTCGTGGAACTACTATCGCCGATCTGGACATCGCCGCCCTCATAAATTTGGAAGTCGTTGCGCTCATGAACCATTACTACTAGCACGCATCACGTCCCCTGAACTATACTCTGGCTGTGGACAGTATATTACGCAAGTAATTGATGTGGTTTTGGGTTCGGTTGTGGTGGTGGTGGTGGTGGGGACTAATTGATGCACAGGTGTGGGTGGTGGCCAAATTAATGATGATGGTTGTTTTTGGTTGCAGTAATGGGGGTTGGTCACAGTCGTGGTTATGGATAGTCAGTAATGGTAGTAGGTTGAGGATGATCAACATTGGTGCTGGTGGCGGGACACCGAAATTGAGGGGTCAAGATAGAGAAGAGGGAGAGTGATAGTCGCGGGGGGTTGCTTTTAGATCGGTAGTAGGGATGAAGGGTGAAAATTTGTGGTGGTGGTGGTGACTGCGAAGTATGGTTGTCGTGGTTGCTGGAGTGTGGATATGGTGACTGCTGGAATATAGATGTGGTGGCTGCTAGGCCGTGGATCTAGCCGAGAAGGGAGATGAATCGGTGGTCATGGCGGCAGAAAGGTAGATCTCATGATGGTGGTGATTGGTAGTGGTCAGTGGTGGTGAGTAATGTAGTTGAAATTGGTGGGGGGTGGCAGTGGTTGTTGTGGTAGTGGCGGCAGTGATTGTACCAATTTGCCGATAGAAATAGGGCACATGCTGTCACATGCATTTTAATGCCTGAAAGTGGAAGGGAGTTAGATTATGGATTGATTTGCAATGGTTTGTTAAAATAGAAGGGACACTTTTGTCGAAGTTGAAAATGCAGGGAGAAATCTATAAAACCGTGTAAAATACAGGAGACGGTTTTCTCATCAACCCTTAATTATTTGTGCCCAATCCCAGATAGTTATGATCAAGAATCTTCATAATGTTTGCAAGTTTAGAAAATATTGGACTCAAGCACACTGTGCATCTATAATTTAAGTTCCTTTCTCACTTGACCTATATGATGAGATTGACCGGAGGCTACCATTTTGACTCGAACTAGTAATACTGTACGTCGTTAGTTTTAGCACTCGTATTGCGAATCAGTTTAATATATTACTCCTTTTTTTGTAGCACCAATGATTTTGTGCCAAACATGATCTTAGACCTTGTCAGTGTTATTAAAGGCGTAAGCGCACCTAAGGCGCAAAAGGTCCCTGGAGCCTAGGAGCAGGCGCGCGCCTTTTCGAAGATCATGTCATTATCTTAGACCTTGTCAGTGTTATTAAAGGCGCAGGGGCACCTAAGGCGCAAAAGGTCCTTGGAGCCTAGGCGCAAGGCGCAGGCGCACGCCTTTTCGAAGCGAGGCGCAATATTAAAAATAAATAAATAATAGTGCATTAAAATAATAAAATTACGTAAAAAAATTCAGAAAATGACAATTAACAATCTTCCAAACACTAGAAAAAGTTTCATATTCCATAACATCATAATTTAACAAGCTTTTAACATGAGAAAAGTCTTAAATCCACTGAAAAATAGCAAATCACTAAATTCTAAGTGAACATAACACCACCATACTCATCGTCGCTAAGGGCCAAGGCAGCGATGCTTTCTTCAAACGGAATCATAGGCTTCAAATCTAGCAGACATTCCTCAACTTCATCTTCTTCATTTACCAGGTTAACTGAAGGAGTAGATCTACTTGATGTGGCAGCCCTGTCGGATGACGGTCTTACACTTCTTGCTGTTGACCTTGAATGGTAGTCCGGCTCTGTGCCACCTAAAGGATCACTTTCAAACACTTCATCTGCATCTTCATCAGGCCTCCCGAGCAACCACTCATTACATTCATCAATATCATCTAATAAAATAGGATCAATTGTGTCGCGTGAATTGTATCATCGCTTTGACGCTCTATTGTATTTCACAAACACCAAACCATTCAAGCAACTTTGTTCAAGCCTATTCCTTTTCTTGCTATGAAGCTGTGAAGTACAGTATACAAATTAATCAATACTCATTGCGTACGAAATTAATACGAATTTTAGCGTAAATCTATACTACTAGATTGTAACTTGGACTTACATGCTCAAGACGCTCCAATTACATTTACAGCCAGAAGCACTACAAGTGAGACTCAAAACCTTTATTGCAAACTTTTGCAAGTGAGGCGTTGATGACCCATACGAAGCCCACAATTCCGTTGTTCAGTACATGAAAATTTCACAACTATTAAGCGACTATTCATTAATTTATCATTAAAATGAACACTGGAAAAAAAAAATAGTACCTGGTGCTTTTCTATCTCTCATCCTCTTTGACATGGGATTCCCAAATAGACCCTCCGCTCTTTTATACCTACTCAACTCATTGTCAATTGCATCTTGTACTACCATATCATGGTTCAACCTTTGAATGCAATCATATAAACCCGTCATAACCGTTTCATCACTCTCAATATCTGGAGTAGAGTAATAATACTCCAGGTTCAAGAAATAACTAGCTGAATGCAAAGGACGATGGAGTTGAACGCTCCATCTACTGTCAATGATCTCGAAAACCTTCTTATACTTCAACTCGTTCCCTTGGAAAGCACTTGCAATAGCATCTTTAGCTTTATCCATAGCCTTGTAAATGTATCCCATTGGAGGTTTTTCTCACCATCAACCAATCTAAGTACCGGAATAAGAGGGCATGCTACCTTTAAAGTATATACAACATTATTCCAAAATGAAGGCATTAATACTATGTTTGCCACTCTTTTGCCTTGTAACTCCTTTGACCATTTACTATTGGCCCACTCTTCCGATGTAAACATTTTTTTTAAGTTATTTTGCTCTTTATGAATCCTTGACAAAGTGATAGTGGCAGTTGCAAATCTCGTTTTGCCAGGCCTAAGCAACTCTCTTCTTGCAAATTTCCTTAACAAGTTTATAACACTCGAGCGATTATATATGTAACCGTTCAAAGCAAGAGCCTTTCCAAATGTTGACTTCATCTTAGGTAACTTAAATATGTCCTCCAAGATCAAGTCAATGCAATGTGCATCACATGGTGTCCAAAACAAGTGTGGATAATCACGTTCCAATAACTTGCCTATCATACAAAATTGCAAATAAATTGAGAAATTAAATGTCGAACGATCTATTAGCTAATAATATTGTATGTTTATTAAAGCTTAAGTTACTTGAGCCATATTGTATGTTAAAATATATTAACCTGCCTTCACATTGTTCGAGGCATTGTCAGTGACAACTTGAACCACATTCTTTGGCCTGACCTCTCCACGGTCTTCTTAATCAAGTCATACATCAAGTCTCCGGTCTTCGAATGTTCAGAAACATCAACCTACTCAAGAAACAAACTTCCTCTAGGACTATTGGCTAAAAAATTAATTAAAGTCCTCTCTTTTTTGTCCTTCCAACCATCACACATTATCGAACAACCGGTTTTCTCCCACTCTTCTTCATGATCATTCATCAACTTGCGCGTATTATCGACCTCTTTCTTCAGTAGGGTAACTCTAATCTCATGATAACTTGGTGGCTTTAAACCCGGACCATATTGCCCAACAGCCTCATCCATAGTCGAAAAGCTGTCAAGTTTCACGGTATTGAATGCAATCCCCGCATCATAATTTTTTTTTGCTATTGCACTACAAGCCCGATTTATCATCTCATTTTTTGCTTCTTCATTTTCAAATACCGTGGATTGCTTCATCTTTCTCTTTCTCACTACCTCTTCCGGGTCCGGGGCGAAGTACACATCCATTGGGCCCTTAGCCTTTGGATTCCTATGAGGAGGTTGACAGGAACTTGCAGTGGATGAAACTCCCTTCTTTCTGGATATCTCAACTACGTCATCGTCCTTGTCCTCTTCTTCACCATTGAAAACGTTATCAAAATCTGGGACACACTTAGTTCTTTCTTTTCTTTGATAGACTTTAGCAATTCCTTCATCTCATCTCTTACATGTTCTGGACACTCTCGGCACGTTGAAGCATTCCTATAACCTCCAGCAAGGTGGTTACAAGTGACTGCATTTTTATCGTTCGGATTAGCAGTACATCCATATTTTCAAGCTGGGTCCTTTGTATCCGTACTCGGTGTCGACATGTATATTCCTGAGATTGAATTATATGATAACAATAAAATTAGCTTAAAACCTTAAAATAATACAAAAACTAATAGAGTACAACCTTAAAATTACTAAAAAAACAAGATATTGTTATAGCACGTAAGCGTGGCACTCAATTAATAAATACATCCTAAACAACTATAACACAAGAGATGATTACATCACATAAGATCTTGTTTTCCAAACACAATTTTATAATTACAGAGGAGGAAAAGAACAACCAGTAAAACATGTGTAATCTAAGAAAACAATGCTGCCTCAATATTTTATCTTCATCCATATACCAAGAAAACATGTGTAAGCTAATGCTTTCAACTCCATGTAAGGTGTATGGACTATGGAGTGAGCGAAATGCTCAATTTGCAATGCACAATTGAGATGCAAATTAAGCAATTGAGATGCAAATTAAGCAATTACATGTCTTTAATATACTAGAGGTGAGGTTCCACATGATAATGGCCCTCGACAGTTAAGAAAATACGGCAAAGCTTTCAGACTGGTAAACCCCATACAACCTGTTGTGGTACTCTAGAAGAAATGTGTGTACCGAATACATGGTTGCTATCTAAAAGTCCACAAAGGAGGTCGCAGATATAATCTTACAGTTAATGCACATAGGATAAATGCACATATCTGGGATTCTCCTGTTAATATGAATGTTACATATCATCTCTCGCCAATCATATATGATATAACATAAAAGATTATTCGAGAGAAAAAATTTAAGGGATTTCAGAAATTGACTTTACTTCAGAAAAGCAGCAGCTTAAACAGTATAAACTAGGGAATTAAAAGCATCTGAAAACCACAGAAACAGTATAAACTAGGGAATTCAAAGCACACCTGTTTTCTGTAAAGCGAAGACAAGGACAATGCAGAGCAGCCGGCGGCAACAGTTTGCGCCGGAGCACTGGAGCAGCCGAGCAGAGCAGAGAGGACCAGCCGAGCAGAGAGGACCAGCAGCAGCGATGACGAGCAGCCGGCGGCAACAGTTTGTGCCGGAGCAACGAACTGAAAATGGAACAGCAGCGTCTGCGAGGGGTGATGACCGAGACTGATTTGCGCCTGTATCTGTGTCGTGAAAGTTGAATCTGATTTGGGGATTTAGGTTTTAGTTTTGAAATATTTAATTTGTTGGACTGTTAAAATAGAAAGCAAATCTGAAAAAAATGGACGGCTTACGTTAAGAGACACGGCATATCCAACGGCTACAATTGACGCGCCTGGATTTGTGCCTCCACCGCCGCTACGCGCCTGGCGCCTTATCGAACGCGCTGCGCCTAGGCCTAGGAGAGGCGCGGGGTGCGAGCCTAGCTGCGCCTTGCGCCTAGGCGCACTTTTTACATCACTGGACCTTGTGCTTCACACAAACTGAGGAACTCATGGTTTTGCTAGTTCTCTACTGGCTTGCTAACCTTTGATGTAGGGTTATAGTAATGTCAGGAAATTAGTAACCAAGACTAATGCTAGAGGACCATATGTGTTATATATGATGAAGCTTTAGCATATATATATAACTCTGTTTGGCTCATTCTATAACAGCTTAAGCTTTCAGAGCAAGTGGTGATTTAATATTTAAGCTCTGGTTTGGCAAGGTCCTGCTTTTGATTTTTCCTGCCTGCTTTGGTCCCCCTCTATGTCAGTGCGATATGTACTCTGTGCACTTGGCGATACTATATGCACTCTTGCTTCCCTTTCTCTCTCCCCGTGTGACATATCAACCGGTGTGTGTGGCTGTGTATACCCATTACTCATATTCTTGAGGATACATGGAATGAGAAAGAGGCTTTACTTTGGTTTGGTTCCCCATTTTCTTTTTTCCCTAAATGCAGTTCATCGGAAAATCTTTGTAGAGACATATAAAAGGCCTGATCAAACTTCCCCATATGGTTTTGTTTGCCAAGTCCTGCGGTAGGTGCTATATGTACTCGCATACCTTTTTTTGTTTGTTTATGAGAAGGCCATGCATCATCATGTCCGCTGTTGGAGTTTAGTTGGTTCTTGGAGAGGGAGCCTCAATTACCTAGCATTTGGAAATGCTAAAATTGTTCGTTATCCGTAAAAAAACATTGATAGCAAGCTATTTGTGTATCTCTCTGTAATTGAAACATGAACTGCTTGAAATATATGTTTCTGGAGAGCCTTGGCGTTTACTCTATTTATCAGAACTTCAATAACTACTTTTTCTACCTAGGCAAAATTGATAACTGAAGCTGAAGAGAGGTATGATTGCTTGCTGAAAGCGCTGGATCCCAAACTGTCAATGAATTATCGGAAAAGATGTGAAGAAGCCACTAAAGAAGGTTAGTTTCTAGCCAGTGAAGTTTGCTCTACCTGTTGTCTATATAAAGGCTAATTCATTTGGCCATTGAGCTTTTCAGGGGGGAAAGTGGTAGGTCCTTCTCTTGGAACATGGAGTATACCGCCTGTAATTGAAGACGAGGATCTATATCAATCTGAGTTTTTGTTGATGATGCCACCAATTTGCCCCTCAGGGCCAATGTCAAGTCCGACTTAGCTTTCAGGTTGTAATTTATTATTCTTGCATAGAAAATGGGTTTATACCTTTCTCAGGCCTTAAAAACTTTTCCTATATACTGCCGAGTGTTACTCCTTAACTGATTCATGAACTGCTTCAAACATATGGTAAGATGAAAAGAGCTGGCAATGGCGGCCTCTAGGCTACCGTTGTGTGAACTTGGGCAAATGAATGCGATAAATCACCCATGAGAACTACCTCGACGAAGGACAATGGTGAGCATTGTAGCTCTTTAGAAACTTTGTGGTGCCGAAGCTTGAGCAGTTTTTTTTTTTTTGGTTAATTACTCACGGCACCCCTAAGGTTTACCTTAAATTACACACGGACCTCTCTATTTTTTGAAAATTATACTCCGCTCCCCCAGGTTTGTACCCGCATTTCACGGAGCCCTACAAAATTGACGGGGACCCTAATTCTGTCTAAAGATTCCTTGATACTTTACTTTTTGGATTTTTTATCCCCAAACTGTCCTCCCTTTCTTGAGTAAAACCCCCATTTGCCCTTTAGGGTTTTTCTTCTTCTTCTTCTTTCTCTTTCCCCCTTACATACCCCTTTCTTTCTCCTTGTTCCTCCCTTTCTTCCTTCCCTTCATTCTCTCTCTTCTAACCAAAAAGTTAATATAAGTTTCATGCAAGCTGCAAATCAGAACAAAATTTTGTTCTGATACTGTGTAGTTAATATACAAGGGTAAAAATGTCTTTTTGCTTCCCACCGTTAACACCGTCGAAGAAATGGAGCGGAGTGTAATTTTCAAAAGATAGGAGGGTCTGTGTGTAATTTAGGGTAAACCTCAGGGATGCCGTGAGTAATTAACCTTTTTTTTTTTTACATTAGAAATATATACCATGAGCTAAGCGATATACATCAAGATGTTCAAGATAGTAAACCTACATCATCAAATATGCAAAACAAGATGATGAGTCCATCCGGTATTAGCCTGTTACTAAGCTGGATATAGAAGCAAAAGACCACAGACGAAACACGAGCAACACCAAACTGATGCAAGCAATCACAACACCCTATAGAGATCTATACACTGCTGTTGAAAACGATCACCAGATTGAGAAGTCAACGCGGATGCAAGGTTCAAAATGCATTCTTTTCCTTGGGCAATATGTACCAAATGGAACCTTGTGCAGTGAGCTAAAATATTTGACAAAACACCTGAAATATGCACAACCCTCGGAGTTTGACCTATCATCTGTGTCAGAAAATCAGAGTGGGGCAAAAATAATGAGATAATATGCAGATAGGAAAGATTGCGCAACCAATGAAGGGCTAAGCGTACAACGGCAGCTAGTACATTTGCAATATCATAAACTGAAAACATATCTATGCAAGCACTCAGCGGCTTCCAGCTTTAGTTAAAAACAACCGATCCGATGCTAAATCCAGAGGCACGGCTTGCTTGATTCACATACAGCGCAACAAAATACCGAAGATGAAGATATTGTGCAGTTACATGAGACCGAAAAGTGAAACGGATAAAGAGGAGGAAAGAAATGTGCAAAGCCAATATGTAATGTCATTCTTCTTATCAGACTACTTGCCCTGTTTCCACACTTTCCTCAAAATTCATGTAAAGGACCAAGTGTCTCGGATATTATTGGAAGCTAAGTGCACTTTGGACCGAAGAATGGCTAGAGATAAAGGCTTGTGACTAAAGATTAAATCATTTCTCCTACGGCATATGTGCCAAAGTATGACTGGAATCCAGACAATACATAGTAGAGCACCAACACTACTGAAGATTGGCTGAACTAGCCAATGCTCAATCCACCATGGAACTGTTAAAGCTCATAACAGTAGGAAGCCTCATTCTTAACAAAGAATTTTTACAGATATACTTAATACGAGAGCAGTCCCCAAAAAGATGTTTGTGGGTCTCGGATTCTCTACTAAACACAAGGGACACCTATCAATTACGGGGCACTTCCTGAACTAAGGGCCAGCCTTTGAAGCACCAATTGCCATAAGAAAAACCTTATTTTCTCTGGTATCGGCAATTTCCACAATTTTTTTCTCAAGAGCTAGGAGACATACAACTTCTCACTGGGAAGAGAGATGTCTTGTTGGCGCTGTAAGAGTTCTATATGCACCCTTCACTAAGAATGTACCTCTCATGCTAGTGGGCCAGTAAGGTTCATCTCTCCTTCCCCAAGGTAGCAAATGGACTTGAAAACCATGGGCAGCAATATCCACTGGGAACAGGTTCAAGATCATATTCACGTTCCAAGTACATGTATACATGAGATATAAGTCTCTGATACACCAATTTGCATTTTCACTAGTAACCTAAGTTCTCAACTTATTCGGCTGGACATTTGGTAACCACCAATTGATTGTCCATCTCCCACGTGCCACTGAATACGTTAATTCAGAACTCTTTGTCCCACCAATAGGCTGCACCAAACCCATGAACATGATCGGGGACGTCCAATTTTGCTTAATCGGGGCCCAAAATCTGTTTAGTTTTATGCCATGGTCAACTAAGTTGTCAACAACAGTTTGTGAGCGATATATATTTCAAATTATGTTCGTGATTTCATTTTGTTCGTGAGATGGAATGGAAGCAGTTGAGAATTCAATCTACTAAGCAAGCTTCTTTGTCTTGACGGCCATGCTTATTTGGTGTCGAGTGGTGCACTAGGTGGCTCGAGCCACATTGTCTGGGACAACTGTGCTCGAATTTAGTTTGTAGAGACATCTACTTCAGGACGAACAAGTGAGATTTGAGGTGCTGGGACTAGAAATTGTGTAGGCATTGGGCTCCATATTTTGATTAAAGGCAATGGGTGGCATGTTGGGTTTGAGAAGTTCTTGGCACCGGGAGGTAATTATGAAGCTGTTAGTTGGCATTTGTGTGGAAATGGTGCTGGGTACTGTTGAGTGTTATGGACACACGGGGACCATCTATTGAATAGGTTTAAACTGGGTGCTAGACATCGGTGGATTTTACAGTTAAATTTTTCCAATGTTAATTCTACAATGTTAAGTCAACGATGGTGTTGCGGTTCCCTTTTTTTTCTTTTTTTCGTGGGCCCCCAACCCCCTGCCCTTTTTTCTTTTCTCTTTCTTACGTGGCCCCTCACCCCCGGTTCCCGTGGGCCCCTCACCCCCCACCCCCGAACCGCAACAAGGAGTTGCGGTTCTTTGTGACTACTTTTTCTTCGTGGCCCCACCCCCCACCCCGAACCGCAACAAGGAGTTGCGGTTCTCTATTCCCTTTTTTTTCTTTTTCGTGGGCCCCCCACCCCCTGCCCTTTTTTCTTTTCTCTTTCTTACATGCCCCCCCCCCCCCCGGTTCCCGTGGGCCCCCCACCCCCCGGTTCCCATGGGCCCCCCACCCCCGAACCGCAACAAGGAGTTGTGGTTCTCTGTCACTACTTTTTCTTCGTGGCCCCCACCCCCGTGGGCCCCCACCCCGAACCGCAACAAGGAGTTGCGGTTCTTTGTGCCTACTTTTTTCTTCGTGGCCCCCACCCCCGTGGGCCTCTTCCCCCTTCCTCCCCCACCCCCGAACCGCAACAAGGAGTTGCGGTTCTCTGTCCTTCCCACTTTTTTCTTCGTACCCCCCCCCCCCCCCTGGTTCCTTTTTTGTTTTCTTTTGCGTTTCTTATTTTCTTTTGCGTGTCCTTTTTTGTTTTCTTGGTTTCTTTTGCGTATCTTTTTTTTTCTCGTGCGTGGGCCCCCACCCCCGAACCGCAAGGAGTTGTGGTTCTCTGTGACCTTCCACTCTTTTCTTCGTGGCCCCCACGGGCCTTTCCGAAGCCGTTAACTATTTTTTTCGTCGAACGGGCTTTTAAGCGCTCGATCCGGACACTGGTTCGGGATTTTTGGGCGAAACTTTTGTAAAATACTTTTTAGATCAAGAATGAATTCAAGAAGCTTAAAATAGCATTTTAAAGCACTTTTGAGATTTTCTGAAGCCAGGGGGCATTTTGGTAATTTGCCACCCCGAGAGGGGTGTTTTGGTAATTTTTCCAGTAAAGTTTTTCAAAGGACTTTTTAATCCAGAAATGTAAGTAAAACACCTGAAATGTTGTTTTGAAGCTGATTGCGGGGTGTAATTGTCGCTAAAGGTGAAAACTTAATTAGACAGTTTTTCACGAATTTATAAAACATAGCTAGAGCTAGATTTTGCCAAAGTGTAAAAAGGAGACCCTAGTTATTTTTAAAAGATCTGTATCAGGGAAAAAATTCAGTTTATTCCAAAGATTGGAAAGGGATTAACTGATACGCGGAACCTTGTAACTTTGTAGTGTAATTTAAAATATCAAGGTAGCGCGATTTCGCGCGAAAATTTTATGAGAACCCTAGGATGTTGGGAAGTTCCATTTCCTAGGAATTCGGGCCATTCGAAAGCCGTTACCTATTTTTTTGGCCGAAGGGGCTTTTAAGCGCTCGATCCAGACACCGGTTTGGGATTTTTGGGCGAAACTTTTATAAAATACTTTTTAGATCCATAATGAATTCAGGAAGCTTAAAATAGTATTTTAAATCACATTTGAGATTTTATGAAGCCAGGGGGCATTTTGGTAATTTGCCACCCCGGGAGGGGTATTTTGGTAATTTTCCCGGTAAAGTTTTCAACGGACTTTTTAGTCCCGAAATGTAAGTAGAACACCTGAAATGTTGTTTTGAAGCTGATTGCCGGGCGTAATTGTCGCTAAAGGTGAAAACTTGATTAAACAGTTTTTCACGAATTTATAAAACATAGCTAGAGCTAGATTTTGCCAAAGTGCAAACAAGAGACCCTAGTTATTTTTAAAAGATCTGTATCAGGGAAAAATTTTAGATTTTGGTAATTCGCCGCCCCGAGAGGGGTATTTTGGTAATTTTACAGTGTTAAGTTTTTCAAAGGACTTCTTAGTCCAGAAATGTAAGCAAAGCACCTGAAAGGTTGTTTTAAACTGATTTGGGGCGTTAGGGTGATAATGAACCCCCGGGGGCATTTCGATAATTTGCCGCTCATCGGGGGCTATTTTGGTAGTTTTACATTACACAAATTTTTCGAATGACTTTTAAATAATTTTTATTATTCTTTTATTTAATTCTATGACTTGTTGAGAATGATATAATTTTTATTTTTTAGATTTCAGTATAAATATGGATGCAACTGGAGGAAATATTTTTTGTGAAGATTCTGATCCACCTTACTTGGGTCAAGTTTTTCAAAGACTGGACGAAGTTGAAGCATACTATAAAGCATATTCGAAAACGATAGATTTCGGTATTAGAATTAAGACGACTAGAAAACGGGCTCATACAGATCAAATTTGTGGAAGACTATTTGAGTGTCATAGAGGAGCACCGCATGTACCCCCGGTTGTTCGGATCAGTGACGAAGGGCCATCAAGACAAAGAAAACGGGACATATTTCTGGGTACCGGCTGCAAGGCCCATGTGTATGCAGTACAACGGAAAAATGAAAACCATTGGGTTGTGACGGGAGTGGATTTGAGCCATAATCATCAGTTGATGACCCCTAGTAAGATTGGTCAAATTCATCAGCACCGACAAATAGGCGCGGTACACAGGGAATTGATATTTACAATGGCCGATGCTAAAATTCCACCTTCTAAAATGATGGGATTTCTCTCAAGCCACGCTAGGGGATTGACAAGTTGAGTTTCAACGCAGTTGACCTTCGAAATGAACTTCGTGTTCAGAGGAGAGAGTCTTTCAGTAAGAGTGATTCTCAAGCTACACTTGATATCTTCAGGAGCCTTCAGAGTGAGAATTCAGGCTTTTTCTACAGTCTCCGACTGGATGACGAGAACCACATTAGTACTATATTTTGGGCAGATGCCCGTTCTAGAGCTGCTTACCAAAATTTTTGGGATGTTGTGACGTTTGACACCACATACTGCACAAATAAGTACTCTATGCCTTTTGCTCCGTTCACCGGGGTGAACCACCACTATCAGTCAATCTTGTTTGGCTTTGCCTTGCTTAGGGATGAGACGGAGGAGTCATTTACGTGGTTATTTGAAACGTGGCTTAAAGCAATGTATCATATTCCTCCAAAGACCATCATCACCGACCAAGATCTGGCAATGAAAAATGCAATCGCTAAGGTCCTGCCAGATACTCACCATGGCCTGTGCACATGGCACATAAGCAACAAATATCCCGAACGGCTTCACAATGTATATGCCTACCATCCGACATTCAAGACTGACTTTAATACATGTGTGAAGAAATCGTTGACGGTGGACGTGTTCGAGGAGAGGTGGGCCAAGTTAATGGATGACTACTCTTTGTACAATCATGAATGGTTACAATCGTTGTATGAGATCAAGATACAGTGGGTCGGTGCCTACACGAAGAAGTTTTTTGCAGCCGGAATGACTACGACCTCGAGAAGCGAAGGTATGAATTCATTCTTTGATGGGTACGTAGGCCATTCTTCTAGTATAACAGAGTTCGTACTAGAGATGCAGAAAGCCCTTGACAGGCAATTTTTCCTTGAGAAAGAAGCCGACGCGGCTACAGTTGTAAGAGAAAGAGCCATAGTAGTTTTTTCACCTTTTGAGGCTCATGCGGCTCAAGTCTATACCAAGGAAATGTTTAGACAGTTTCAAGAGGAACTACTAAAGTCGAATCAATATAGCATGACAAAGTTGCACGAGTATTCCACCAGGGACCTCAAGGTTTATGCTTTGACAAATGTGACGAATTTCGCCAATCTGTGCTTCGTCGGCTCCGAGGAACAGAAGAAATTTTACCGTAGCAGTTTGTATGGACACCGGGTTTGTTCATTGCAACTGTCAACTGTTTGAGCATAAAGGTATACTCTGTCGACACACTTTGAGGTATTTTAGCGCCAAGAATGCTCGTGAAATTCCTCTAGAGTATATCTTGGATCGGTGGACGAAGGATGCCAATAGAGTCCACGGTCACATTCCTTACGTGCCCAATGTTTCAGTTGATTTCGAGCAATCTGAGACGCTGCGATATAATCACCTTTGTAACATCATGCATGGTTTATCATTGGATGCAGCATCAACATATGATGGGTACAGGTATCAAGTTGACGCAGCCGCACGGGATAAGGCTAAGCATGCACAGTTTAGGAATGCATTACCAGAAAGACAGGACCCTCGGACAATTCCAGCCGGTAGATTCAATCGAGCTTCACAGTCAGTCATTGACAGCACTAGCCTGCAACGTGAGGAGGACAACATTTTTTATCCAATTGTTTCTCAAACAAAAGGGCGAAAACAAGCAATACGTATGAAGAATCCAACTGAAGAAGCAACGGGTCAAAAAAAATTGCGAAGGTGTGCGCTGTGCAATAAGATGACTGATCATGACAAGAGAAATCATTATAAAGTGCTAGGTATCGAACCTGGCAGTATGGTCGAGGAGGACGATGATGAGGAAGAGTGTTAGGGTTAATGTTTCAGTTGTATAAATTGAACTTTTGTAATGTTTATATTTGTGATTTGGTTTGTGAAATCTTTAATTTGTGATTTGGTTTGTGGATTACTGATATTTTTGGAAGGGCCTATTCGGGCACACTTTAGCACCCAATGCGTAGCTTTCGAGAAATGTTGTAATTATTTTTGTCACTTTTTTTTCGCTCGTTGCACCTCAGGCACGCTAGTTAGCTCATTTCTATGAATTTCGGTGAAAAACGAGACAAATTATTTTTTGAGGTTTCCCTATGAAGGGCCTATTCGGGCACACTTTAGCGCCCAATGTGTAGCTTGCGAGAAATGTTGTAATTTTTTTGTCACTTTTTTTCGCTCGTTGCACCTCAGGCACGCTAGTTAGCTCATTTCTATGAATTTCGGTGAAAAACGAGACAAATTATTTTTTAAGGTTTTCCTATGAAGGGCCTATTCGGGCACACTTTAGCGCCCAATGCGTAGCTTGCGAGAAATGTTGTAATTTTTATTTGTCACTTTTTTTTCGCTCGTTGCACCTCAGGAACGCTAGTTAGCTCATTTCTATGAATTTCGGTGAAAAACGAGACAAATTATTTTTTGAGGTTTCCCTATGAAGGGCCTATTCGGGCACACTTTAGCGCCCAATGCGTAGCTTGCGAGAAATGTTGTAATTTTTTTTGTCACTTTTTTTTTCGCTCATTGCACCTCAGGCATGCTAGTTAGCTCATTTCTATGAATTTTGATGAAAAACGAGACACGTAATTTTTTTGGATTTTCCTATGAAAGGTCTATTCGCGCACACTTTAGCGCCAAATTCATAGCTTGCGAAAAATTATGTACATTTCTTTTTTGTGCAGTGCTCTTTGCTCATTGCACCTTAGCCACGCTAGTTAGGATAATGGTAATGAAGGCGTCTAGCTTCATTCTTTTTCAGCTCTCAGGCTATCCTATACCTAAACTTCAAGGCATCCTCCCTAGTCCACGACGAATATTTGAGCACCTCCGAGCGAGCAATGTAGTCCATGTAATCGTGACTGTTATATTGCTTTGGTCGGTCCTTTATCATCACGACCGTCCAAGGCTCCCCCGAATAATCTTCGCACGCTAGCGAGAGGACAGTAGTCTGCATCCAACAATAAAAAAGGTCACGAAGCCTATGTAACAAGAAGAATATACTATGAGCCAAGGTCAAAAAATAAAAACTAACCACTAAAGTGATGTACTCGCTGTACATCTTTGCCAGCAGTTGTCTAGGATCGTCCTCCCTTAGGCTATCGTATATGTGAACCGTTCTGTTCGCTGGATGGAGAACTAATAGGAACCAGTGGTTTGCATGATGACAAGGTATCATGATAAGGTTCGCATGAGCAGCGTGACATTGATCATTTGAGTTCAACATGCCTAACACGTTTCCAGCTGGTTTCCACTTACCCCTGCCTGCCCCTCGCCTCCTCCATTCTGTGAATTCCCTCACCGTTAATTCCATAAAATAAGTGGGATACATGTTAAGTTTCAAATATTCAGAACGGTTAAACTGTTGGTCTCTAATCCGGAGCAGATCTGTATAAGCGTTCATGACAAAATTTGAAATATCTATCTCCGGTGCCAACGTTCTCATATCCTCATGACCTAGGAATGTCGCAAGAGGAAAGTCTGTTGAATCGACAGACTCATGCCCAAAGTAGTGCCGGTCGATCCAACCCCGCTTGCCCGGCCTCAATGGCTTCGTCACTTGTCCTTTGTCCGATCGGATGCTTGGGCGCGAGGCCTGGATTCTTACTTGGGTCATCTGACTCTGGCACTGAGAGTCGTACGCGTCAGGAGGCAAGCGACTATACGGCTCCCAGAATTCCCTCTGCGGCAAAGACGTGTCAGAAGGCAAGCGACTAGACGGCTCCCCCACCTGACTCTGGGGCTGAGAATTGTACACGTCAGGAGGCAAGCGACTAGACGGCTCCCCTTGGTAACCCCGGTACGCAACACTGAAGTTGTGAAGATCAATCTTGTACCTCTCAATGGACCTCTTGAGACTGACAGGAGCCTACGCGACAAACCAGTCAAACGACTCCAGCTGTTTGAACACCGCAGTGCCCTGGTCAACCTAAAAAACATGCATAGAAAATTCACCGTCATCATTTCAGGCATTGTCGATAAGGTGCGCAAATAAATATTGAAACAACAGTAGGGTGACTTACAATGTTCAATGCCCAGAACTAGTCATAGAAATCACGTGGCGCATACGCTGTCTTCGTCAGTTGGGAAGGGCGATTCACCCTCGTGCGCGTCACCTTGAGAAACCATTGCAGGTACTCCTCAAGACTGGTGCCGTCGTGCTTGAGCGATACAAGGCTACCATACGTTTCTTGCCAAGTATTCCACTGTTCCACCTCGTCGCTCAACAAATTCAAGGCATCAGGCACCTCGAATTTTGGCCCTCGAACACTCCTGTATGGCCGCATGTCTACAGGGGGTTTTGGTATCCCTTGTAGACAGCCAGCTTGCTTCATAGCTCGATCGGGCATCTGAAACTCACATACTTCAAAGTGAATAAGCGGCACCCGAACCAAACCTGCCAGCACGTACGATACCGGAAGTTGCCAACACCACTCATCTAACCGATGCATCACCTTGCCATATGGCTGCCACGTCACCTGGGGTGCATCCAGCATATCTAGTTCCCCCCGATAGAACTGTAGATGGTGGTGAGGGTTTACCCGTATCTTCCGGTTGGTCTCCGGCCCCCAGCCCCGCAACCTAGGCCACGTCTCATCGGAATATTCCCGCGGTTGTGGACGACCCGTGGGTAGCCTCTCGTAAGACCAAACCTGTGAATGCAAACATTATATGGAATTAGTAATTAATCACGAATATTTTGACACGTCAAAACAAGAATATAAATGCACATACCTGTAATAGAGTCAGACATGTGGCAATAGACTTGGCATCCAATCTCGTAGCCTTATGCAGTGCTCGATATAGGTGCGCAAGAACAGCTGAACCCCACGAATACGAGTACACCTCTTCAAGATCCTCCAAGAACACCATATATTTCGGATGCACCGTGTTTTTTGAATGCGTCGGAAGTAATATGGCTCCAATAATATACAGAAGGAATGCCTTCGTATACGTCACGAAATCATGAGGAGTGTATTCATCCGGTAGCACGCCGTACTGCTCTCTCAGCCATTTAAGTTTGATGTCGTTAGACGTAAAAGCTTCCCTCGGAATTCTGGGGAAATACTGCCTAGCCATCTTCGCTATGGATGCAGACGTTTTGCTCGAAGTAATGGGTTTGCCGTGACATGGGATTCCAAGTATAAATCCGACGTCCTCTAATGTAATAGTCATTTCACCAAACCGGAAGTGAAATGAGTTCGTCTCGCCCCTCCATCGTTCAACTAGAGCGGATATAAGGCAATTGTCGTGTCGAGACCAAAACGAGCAATCGATGAACATGGTCAAATTTTGACGGTGTAATAGTTGTATTTGTTCCTCGTTCAGTACCCACTCTTCAAGGTGACTTGTGCTTTGAATTGTTTCCAAAACACCCCTATCGACACCGTCAAATACGTACCTCGCGACGTGGTCATCGTCGTCATATAGGATTGATGTATCATGAGGTCCGGGGTTGAAATCCATATCTCTAAGAACAAAATATAATCGTAAACCAACTTAACGTCCATAATATTTACATTTCAAAAATATAACTGGATCTTAAACCTAGCTTACCAACGCGTTAGCAACCAACGCGTTAGCAATAGTCATTATTTCATTATTTCAATGTATTAAAACAATTCCTCACTTCCCACCACTCCGAACGCTTAATTACTCTACTTCCCTAAAATTTAGAGCCAACGTGGCAATTTACCAATATACCCCCCGATGGCCGCTACACCACCAACACCACAAAACCGTTTTAAAACCACTTTTTAAATGTATTACGTCAATTATATACCAAATATTTCCTCAGGGTATTTTAAGGGGGAAAGTTACCAAAACACCCCCAACTTCTGCAAAATACCCCCTGACAGCCATCGCCCCAACAAACATCTCACAACAACTGGAAAAAATAACTTTCCGGGTGTCTTACACCCCTTCCCGAACCAAAAGTAAGTCGAAAAATTTTACAATGTTAAATTACCAAAATACCCCCGCTGAGCGACAAATTACTGAAATGCCCCCGGGGATTCATTATCACCCTAACTCCCCGCAATTAGCTTCAAAACAACATTTCAGGTGTTTTACTTACATTTCGGGACTAAAAAGTCCGTTGAAAAACTTTACCGGGAAAATTACCAAAATACCCCTCCTGGGGTGGCAAATTACCAAAATGCCCCCTGGCTTCATAAAATCTCAAAAGTGATTTAAAATGCTATTTTAAGCTTCCTGAATTCATTCTGGATCTAAAAAGTATTTTATAAAAGTTTCGCCCAAAAATTCCGAACCGGTGTCCGGATCGAGCGCTTAAAAGCTCCTTTGCCAAAAAAAAAAGGTAATGGCTTTGGAATGGCCCGAATTCCTGGGAAATGGAACTTCCCAACATCCTAGGGTTCTCATAAAAGTTTTGCGCAAAATCGCGCTAGCTTGATATTTTAAATTACATTACAAAGTTACAAGGTCCGCGTATCAGTTAACCCCTTTCCAGTCTTTGGAATAATCTAAAAAATTTCCCTGATACAGACCTTTTAAAAATAACTAGGGTCTTTTTTTTACACTTTGGCAAAATCTAGCTCTTACTATGTTTTATAAATTCGTGAAAAACTATCTAATTAAGTTTTCATCTTTAGCGACAATTACGCCCCGCAATCAGCTTCAAAACAACATTTTCAGGTGTTTTACTTACATTTATGGACTAAAAAGTCCTTTGAAAAACTTTACCGAAAAAATTACCAAAACACCCCTCTCGGGGTGGCAAATTACCAAAATGCCCACTGACTTCAGAAAATCTCAAAAGTGCTTTAAAATGTTATTTTAAGCTTCCTGAATTCATTCTTGATCTAAAAAGTATTTTACAAAAGTTTCGCCCAAAAATCCCGAACTGGTGTCCGAATCGAGCGCTTAAAAACCCGTTCGGCGAAAAAAATAGCTAACGGCTTCGTAAGGGCCCGTGGGGGCCACGAAGAAAAAAGTGGAAGGCCACAGAGAACTGCAACTCCTTGCGGTTCGGAGGTGGGGGCCACGCACGAGAAAAAAAAAAGACGCAAAAGAAAACAAGAAAACAAAAAAGGACACGTAAAAGAAAACAAGAAACGCAAAAGAAAACAAAAGGGAATTGGGGGGGGCACGGGGGGTGGGGGCCACGAAGAAAAAAGTGGGAAGGACGAGAACCGCAACTCCTAGTTGCGGTTCGGGGGTGAGGGAAGAAGGGGGTGGGGGCCCACAGGGCTGGGGGTGGGGGCCACGAAGAAAAAAGTAGTCACAGAGAACCGCAACTCCTTGTTGCGGTTCGGGGTGGGGGAGGAAGGGGTGGGGGCCACGAAGAAAAAGTAGTCACAGAGAACCGCAACTCCTTGTTGCGGATCGGGGGTGGGGGCCCACGGGAACCGGGGGGTGGGGGGCCATGTAAGAAAGAGAAAAGAAAAAAGGGCAGGGGGTGGGGGGCCCACAAAAAAGGAACAAAGAACCGCAACTCCTTGTTGCGGTTCGGGGTGGGGGCCCACGGGAACCGGGGGTGGGGGGGCCACGTAAGAAAGAGAAAAGAAAAAAAGGCAGGGGGTGGGGGGCCCACGAAAAAAGAAAAAAAAAGGGAACCGCAAAACCATCGTTGACTTAACATTGTAGAATTAACATTGGAAAATTTTAGGGTGAATTACACTAAACCCCTGAGGTTTACACCCGAGTCTCACAAAAGACCCTAAGGTTTCAATTTCAACAACTAACACCCCAACTTTGCATTTTCGATCCAATTGGACCCAAAATCGATTTTTCCGTTACAAAAGTTGTGGATTGCCGTCGCCCATGAGGGACATTTTCGGTAACCAACAAAAAGAAAGCATTTGGAGGGAAAATATGGTTGTTCTCGCCACTCTCTTCTGCACACACACACACACACTGAAACACGAATCCAACCACACACGATGGTGCTCCCCTTCTAATCATGCACCCCCCAGCATCTTCCCTAATCACAAAGTGCACATACACACACTACACACATAGAGGCATACACAGTCATGCACACAACCCATTCACACACAGAGTCACGCGCACATAATCTGGTGGCACGGGTCACCAGCGAAGCGCCGTGACAATGCCTCCAGCTTTTTGCTCTTGCTGATACAAGAACTGTTGCCCCTCCGTATGCTGAGAGAGCGGCAAAGAACCTTGCTGCCCCTGCTGAGGCATAGGCTGCTGATATGGCATGTACTGCATCTGTTGATGTGGAAATTGATAGCCCTGTGGTGGTTTCATTTGCGCACCTTGATACATTTGTGATTGCTGCCCCAGCTTGCTGCAATGCTTGTTGTGGAATTTGTTTGCCTTGTGCTGCCGTTTGTTGTTCTGCCAGCGAGAACATATGATGGCTGGGTTGCTGTACTGCTTCCTGCCTATGCTGCGCCTGGTGTTGCATGTCTGGTCCTGCTTATGATCCCTGCTACTGCCTAGTGTGTG
Organism: Escallonia rubra; assembly: GCA_033065855.1. Classification (NCBI taxonomy): domain Eukaryota; kingdom Viridiplantae; phylum Streptophyta; class Magnoliopsida; order Escalloniales; family Escalloniaceae; genus Escallonia; species Escallonia rubra. The sequence continues at coordinate 328,675 of JAVXUO010002014.1, forward strand.
CTAGTTGCGAGGTATGCTGTTGAGCAACCTGCGGCATTTGTTGTGCATGCTGCTGTGTGTTTATATATATGTGCATAAGTGTGTAAAGTGTGTTAAAAAAGAAGGGGAAAAAAAACCCACTGCCGTGAGGTAGTGGGTGTGGGAGGGATGAGTTGTGTACAAGTGGGTGTGTGCGTGTGTTTATATATGTGTTGTGTGTGTATCACTGTGTGTTGTGAGACTGTACATTTGTGTGTATGTGTGTGTGCGTGTGTGTGAGTGAAATGTGCAGTGGTGTGTGTTGTGTAGAGATGAACAATGAGTGAAGTGGGTTCATGGAAGAAAAGGGTAGAAGATGGAGAGAGGGAGAGACCACCAAATATTGGTTACCCAAAATGCCCCTCAAGGTGAACGGTCATCCACAGCTCTTGTAACGGAAAATCGATTTTGGGTCCAATTGGATCGAAAATGCAAAGTTGGGGTGTTAGTTGTTGAAATTGGAACCTTAGGGTCCTTTGTGAGACACGGGTGTAAACCTCAGGGGGTTTAGTGTAATTCACCCAAAATTTTAACAGTGTAGAATTACCAAAATACCCCTCTCGGGGTGGCAAATTACCGAAATGCCCCCTGGCATCGGAAAATCTCAAAAGTCCTTTGAAATGTTATTTTAAGCTTCCTGAATTTATTCTTGATCTAAAAAGTATTTTACAAAAGTTTCGCCCAAAAATCTCGAACCGGTGTCCGGATTGAGCGCTTAAAAGCCCGTTCGGCCAAAAAAATAGCTAACGACATCGGAATGACGCAAATTCTGGGGAAACGGAACTTCCCAACATCCTAGGGTTCTCATAAAAGTTTTGCGCGAAATCGCGCTAGTTTGATATTTTAAATTACAGTGCGAAGTTACAAGGTTCCCCGTATCAGTTGACCCATTTCCAGTCCAGGGAAATCTAGCTCTAGCTATTGTTTATAAATTCGTGAAAAATCCAATTTTTGACTCCCTAAAAAAATGGGTATTTTGGAATCTATAAATGTAATACCCTGATTTGTATAAACCTAATTTTGACGCCCTAAAAAACCGCTCATCCGATCTCCGATTGATCTGATTTTTGTTTCGTTCCATTTGTATTTTCGTTATCTTCGATTTGAGTCTACAATGACTATTTTTGGACTTCGAATGAATATTCGCTAATAAACGCTAGTTCAATCCCTAATTTCAAACTCTCAAAAAACACGAATTTTAGACTACGGTAAGAACAATTTAAGCTAAACTAAATTTAAACAAATAATTGGTAAGAACAATTTGAAATTAACATTGAATTATAAGAAAATTTAAAATACTTACTTGTTTTAACTTGATATATTGCTCAAGAAAAATCCACCGATCTTCTAGCGTAAGTTTTTTTTGTTTGTATTGTTGTGGAGATTATTAAGTGAGATATGGAGTAAGAAGTCTGTGTTGGTAAAGATGATGGGGAGTGGAAGAAAGGGTTCGGGGAGAAGGACTTATAAAGAGGGAGAAGTGAGGGAGAGAGATGAAAGAAAACAGAGAAAGGTCAGAAAAAGGATGGGGGGGAACCGCAACAACGGGCACGTGGCAGGGGGGAAAGGGGCACATGGCAGGGGGGCCGCAAAATTGGGTCGCGGATTTGGGGGGGGGAACCGCAACAAGGTGTTGCGGTTTGGACAGGGGGGCCACGTGGCAGGCAGGGAAGGGGGACTGGGGACCGCCTGCCAAGTGGCAGGCAGGGAAGGGGGACTGGGGGACCGCCACATGCCACGTGGCAGGAAGGGAAGGGGGACCGCATGCCAGGTAAAGGACGGTTGGGGGTGGGGGTGGGTGGGTGGGTGTAAAAAAAAATTCAATGATACCGAACCGTAACAAAGTGTTGCAGTTCGGTGGATAACATCCACTAGTGGGTGGGGATCCGTCCCCATATATATATATATATATATATATAGTGAACCCCTAATTTTGTAAGTCTTCTTCCTTTTTCACTATCCTCCCGGCCGGCACTTGCAAGTAGATATGTGATTTGTGTGTCCTCTAGTCCCTGAATCTTCCAAAGAATTCCTTAAATCGTCCAATTAATCACATAAGTTCACAAACCAATGCTTTATTTGTGTATAATCTTGAGTTTGTGAGTATTGCACATGATTTTGATGATGTATAATGTATGAATAAATGTGTATGTATATATATAGATGATGTACTATACATGTGCTAGTTTTGGCAAAGTTAGATTTGTCAACGTTTAATAGAAATTTATGAACTTGATGTATTAGCATAATTTCAGTCCCAAAAATGGCCTTTAACCCCAAACCCAAAGATCTCTCCGTCTTGTATGACAAAGCAAACCATAATAGTACAACAATTTGAAATAGACAATGAAGATACTAATTTTTTAATTATTTATTTATTTTCAGTCATGAACATTGTATATATTGCTTAAATACGCTTTGTTAATTCATAGGAAAGAGGTACACTTGATACAGAAGAAGTAACCGAGATTTTTTGGAGAATGGAGGTTACACCCGCTTCAGAAAAAATTGTTGCGTGGAATGGGGTTTGGGATTTTTACTTATGAATATTTTTTCTCAACATGATCAGACCTTAATATGTGCCCTTGTTGATCGGTGGAGAAGTTAGACGAATGTTGAGAAATGACAGTAACTTTAGAAGATGTAGGGTACATCTTAGGGTTATCGGTGATGGGACGACCGGTTATTTCTGGTAAGATTGAAGCAAAAAATAAGAGATTTGCTAGGAAATTTTTTGGTTCGATACCCGAGGACCAGTTTGAGTACAGTGGAATAAAATTGAAGTGGTTGATAGATGATTCCTTCAAGGCTTTGCTGGACAAATTCACGGAGGTGATGCTTGTTTTGCACACAAAGGCTTCCTGCTGTGGGTGATGGTGGCCACTCTATTCCCAACGACGATGAAGAACACAGTCCACCCGAAGTATTTAGCTCTGTTGGGTAACTTGCAGGTGGTTGGCGAGTACGCTTGGGGTGCAACCACATTTGCATACTTGC